>JAQPZY010001611.1:0-475000 GCA_029931535.1 Margaritifera margaritifera
AAGAAATCAGCTCTTTATGGCAAAGTAAGTATAATTAAATGATTGACAATTTCCAAAATCACCTTCTGACTTAACTACATCTTTGAATTTTCTTAAATTAAATTTATTAGAATTCAGGATCAGGTCAAAAAAGGGACATAATTACCCAAAATTATGAAAGAGGGGGATTAAGAATGATAAAGAAATACAAATTTATTAAAGCACTGAAATCAGCATGGCCTAGGAGAATTTTAGATCTTAATAAAAATGATAATAACTATCAAAGATTTAATTTAAGGAGATTTATTTTTCTGAACGGAAGCTTTTTTAGTAGAGCAGTTGGAGATACTACTGATAACAGATTTTGGACAGATGTATTAGAAACGTGATCAGATTATACCAAAACTTTAATCTTAAAAATGTGTGGTATAATCTTAATATGACCAAATCTGCTAATTTTGTTATAATTGTTAGAAAAAAAAGCTAGATCCCATAATATATTGCCATTTTAAACATGAATGGTCAAATTCAAACAAAAGAAGATCTACGAAACAATTTTGATATAAGAGGATTTTATCTTGGTTACCTTGCACTAAAAGTCAAAATTTCTAGCGAATGGTCAAATATGTTCAGATATATATATATATATATATATATATACAGATCAGCGTTGTCGTGCCAATCATTTTACTGATTCGATATATAATATCTATATATATATATATATATATATATATATATATATATATATATATATACGGATCAGCATTGTCGTGCCAATCATTTTACTGATTCGGTTTCTCCATTCACTGCTCACTTTGAAAATGTATACATGTTAATGGTTAATGAGCTTTGTTTTCATACCTACTTGATTGTAAGGTGAGAGGGTACGACCTCAACCGAGCCTGTGGCCGAAAACTATTTAGTGCTACCTTAATGAGTATGTACATAAAGTTTAGGCTTACTTCTCCGCATTTTAATTTCATACTTGAAGTTAATTGATATTACTCTTGTCCCTGAAATAATACTTTCACAGGAAAAGTAAAAAAAAAAACAAAAACCTCAGGTTAATCTCACCTCCCTATTTTCTATGTAAGGATTTATACGAAAAAAAAATGGAATCTTTTGTGTACGTGCTAAAGTTGATCACCCTAATAACGTAAGCAATGGTAATATACACGAATTTCAAAACTTTCACCATTTACCCCTCAGATGTTAGAATTCTTATTACAGTGTTACCATTGGAAACTAATTTCCAGATCACCAGTGTTAGACGTCATACATTGCAAAAGAGTGATATTTCCCTATTTTGGATTAAAATTGAATGTATATCAACTAGAAAATTGCTAAATAGTTATTAATGTAGAATTCATGAAATATTGCCAGTGGCCTATTTTTATGGTATATAATGTAGTGTTTTGTGTTGATTGGTTTTATGTGACAGATTTTAGTGGCGATATGCAGCTAAGGTTTCCCATACGTAGGCAATACAAATGTGACGAAACGTAGCTTATTTTTGCGCGCAGCAAGGAAACATTAGTAACACATTATTCATAATCAAGCATATTATCACGTAGTAAGAAGAGGGAGATCGGACAAACTTTAGAAGTTTCCATAAGGTAGCACTGAACTCTTCCGTATGATGGGGTACATTTTTGATTGAAGAGACATCTATATTTTTGTCTCCAGATTTTTCATTCACTATTTACAGTGGTGTCAAGAATAAAGGGTTTCATGTTGTTTGAACAAAGGAATGATTCAAGTGCATACATGTGCTAGCCGGGTTTGAGATAACATTTCGGCCTACAAGGTGTATGAGCGGCTGCCCATTTTTGCCTGTGTCTGTTTTTATGCATTTACGGAAATTTTCATAGTGAGTGAATTTGTGGGAAATCGGTCTATTCATCGTTTACCTTTCTCTTCAATAAAGTAATATACAGGACTCAATCGTCATTTCCTTATATATAAAATATCTCCGATTTTATTCAGTATAGGTTCTTTATGGAACTGAAAATCGCTGGTTTTAGGGATTTTCAAACGTTGTGCGATGAGGTCGTGGTGTAACTCTGAAGGGTGCAATCATAGATTTTGCCGTACCAACCGTTTTACTAATTCGATTTTTTCATTATTTGACGAGTTAGAAACTGTATACATGTTGATGATTATGGGGCTTTATTCTAATTGCGAATGAGAGGATGCAAACTGCGGTTACTGCGGATACAACCCAAAAGTATTTAGTGCTACCTATGCATCAATTCCGGATCGTTGAAGCCAGGCAAAACAATGACTGCGCCATCCGGTGACTCTTACCAGGGCGCACGGGAAAAATATGCTACTAGCGAGAAAATCAAAATTAAAATGCCATCAAGAACAATAGTGATTTGGACGTGGAACGAAAGCACATTATAAGCTACAGGCTACTTAAGGATACCAGATGGACGTGTTAGGACTGTTAGAATATCGGTGGAAAGGCATCACGGAAGGACACATGCTGTGGTACTCTGGAGAAAAAATCAAACTCAAAAACGGGATGGTTTCTTCGTGAACAAGGACATCAAGAACACAATGATGGCATGCTGCCCAATCTAGAGCAGAATCATCTCCGTTTCAAAGGCTCGCCATTCAACATCACCATGGTACAGGCATATACACCAACGTGAGATGCTGATAAAGAAATTAAAGAATTATACCACCAGCTAAAATAATTGATTGACAGGGTCCCTAAGAAGAACATCCTTGTCGTTCAAAGGGACTGGAATGCCAAAAGGAGTCGATACCCATGATGCCTTTACGCAAACCCGATGTTAAACGATAGAGACATACGACTGCAGAAATTTGCCGAACGGAACAATCTGGTTATTGCGAACACATTGTTTCCCCACAAGCCATCCAGACGATGGATGTGGCACTCAACACACAACAGACACAAGAACCAAACTGACTATATCGTCATCAAATGCAGGTTCAAAACCAGCGTAAAATCCAGCGAGAATGAGAACCTTTCCCGGAGTAGATGTCTGAAGCGACCACGACTTGCTAATGATGAGTTTTCGGATAAACCTTAAGAAATAAAGAAACCTCCAAATCCAAGGACCAAATACGGCCATGAAAACCCGAAGGATCCGTTGCTGCAAGAAGTATTTCAAGCAATCATTTGCGGGAAGAATGCGCCAGTGAGAATGCTAGAGTAGGCTGCCGAGTGCCTCGCAGAGAGATTCAGAAAGGCAGTGAAAGAAGTAGCAGAGCAAGTTATTGGAAAACAAAGGCGGACGACAAAACCCTGGATCGACGATGTTATCTTGTATAAATGTCACAAAAGAAGACAACTTAAGCAAACCAAGACAATATATGAACAAGCTGCGGCAGACTACAAACAGGCCAATGCCCAGACCAGGAATCAAATGAGAAAGCCAAGGATACATGATAAGCGAAAAAATGTGATAAAGAAGAACAAAGACTGCACGTAAATGACAGCAAAACAGCCTTTCAAACTATCAAGATACTTAAATGGAAGCAACAGCCAAGAGTGTCAACGGTCCAAGACAAGGCAAGAAACCGTCTAATAGAACTACACGAGATACTGAAGGAATGGACTGATTACTGTGCAGAACTATACACCCATGTACCAAGAGGGGACCAAAGTGTGACCGGTGTACCTTACCGTACACTAATTTGCGATGACGTTCCCATCTTGAGAGAAGAGGTTGAGGCAGCCATCAAGTCAATCAAGGCAGCATGCATAGACAAATTTCCTGCAAAACTCATCAGAGCAGAAGGTGAAGCAATGAGTTGCTTGGTAACTCACATATGTAATGAAATCTTGAAGACATGGAAATTACAAAAAGCCATGGACTCAGTCTATTATCGTATCTGTCACAGAAGTATAAGCTCCAACTCTGTTCAAAATACAGAACCACCAGTCTGATAAAACATCCCAAGATAATGCTGAAAATACTCCTCAATAGACTGACCCCCCCCCCCCCACACACACACACACACCACCACCACCACCACCACCACAACCACCAAAGGAAGTAAATGTTGAACAGGATACAGGTTTCAGATAATCAAGATACGGTTGATTTGTAAAAACTATGCGCAACATCAACTTGAACTGTTCCACGTGTTCATAACCTTCAAAAAAGTTTTGGCCGAATGTGCTATAAAGCACGCTGGACTACCATAAGTAAGTTTAGCACGGGGAATAAGCTAACAAACAAAATCCAAGAACGTTTCAGAAATTCAGATAATGCAGTCCTTGTGAATGGTACAGTTGGGAGTGGTTATCAACAACAGGGGGCTTATATCAAGTCCGCATAATCTCCCCTACGCTGTTTAACATCCTCCTGGAGAACACCATGACAGACGCCCTAGAACACCACGAAGAAACTGTCACTGTTGGAGAACGCATCATCACAAACATACATTTTGCACAAGACATCAATGTACATACAGGCTCAGAAGCGGAGTTAGTAGAGCTGACAACAAACTTAGAACCTCCTCAAAGTTCGGGATGGAGATAAGTGCTGAAAAAACAAAGGCTATGGCCAATCAATCAATACGTAATGACATCTCCGTCAAAGACCAGAACTGGAAATAGTACGCTCTTTCAAATACAGTGGATCAACCATTAGGCACGAAGCGGGCTTGATAATATAAATAAAATCAAGCATTGCCCTGGACGCAGTTGCCCTCTCCAACATGGGGAGAGTGTGAAAATTCAAAAGCATCACTGAGAAAAGAAGACTACTAAGGGCACTGGTACCCGCAGTGTTTCAATAATGTTGTGAAACATATACTTCAAACAAAGACACTGAAGGAAGAACAAGAGTCCTGAAGCGCCATTCTTTACATACAACTCAGGCATCCGCTAAACTGACCATAATACAAACGAAGAAATGTGCAAAACCATCCAGTCAGCCATTGGCGACCATGATGACCTCCAAACAATTATGAAGAAGAGAAAGCTCTACTGGTTTGGTCACGTCACACGATCATCATGACTGGTCATGACCATCCAAAAAGGCATTGTGTGTGGCAAAAGGAAAGAGGACGCCAACGCAAGAACTGGCTTGAAAACAGCAGGGAATGGACGGGCATTACACTTAAAGTAGCATCACAGGCCGTGAAGAACCGCCGTCCCTGGAGAACTGTTGTCGGAAGGACATCGGATCTGGTTGATCAAAGGATAAGATAAAATGAGAGTATACAAATGATTGAAACGTAAGTGCCTGTTTGAATATGACAGGTAACAGTAGTAGCCAGGACTGACACATGAAACATAAGCCCAGATATGTCAGATCTTTTCGAAAATCCATATATTAGATTCAGTATCAGTTCTTAATTTCAAACATATTATGGAATTTTCCGTCGATTAGCTTGAATTAAGAAAATCAAGTATATATGATCATTTCTTGCAGAAGTTGGAAATATTAGTTTTGAAGTTTAATCACGCGCACCATAAACAGACCAAGCATCTGTTGATTGGTTAAACATTACAGTGATTATAGCTGACAGTTGAAACTGATGAGAAATATATTTCTTCTTTTCCTTGAAAATTTCATATCATAATATATTGGTAACTAGGTTCGAAAAATTGCAAGTAAAAGTTGAATTTTGAATATTTTTTTTTCTCAGCTAGCCAACAAAGGCAAATAAAAACAATTAAATAAAGTATATATCATATTTTTTTCAAATACCTGCTCAACACAAGATTTATTACTCTTAAGCTTCATTATGTTCCAATATACAAAAAGCCTAGTTTTGAGTTTTACGTATTTGCGATTCCTAAAATTGCCTTAACGCGTTTTAGGGAGGTAGAAGCTAATGTAACACAATGGCTTTGTGTCTTTTGTCTTTTTATTAATGCAAGCATGAGAAAACTATACTATATCAATACAATGGCATCAACGTTTCTTCGGGCTTTGAAGGGAATTAATTAGATACATAAAATGTTCATCCTTTCAAAGCATTTTCCATTGAAACATAAAGTCCATTTTCTCGCTTTCCTTTTCCATTATTCAGTTTCTCTAAGAAGCATATGCAGTGGCGTACTAACGGGAAATGCTGCCGGGGCGACGATGATGGCTTAAAGGGTCAGAATACGAGGCCCGAATTTTTATCAGCTGTTTTGGCGTCCCAAGACCTCAGGCGCCCGGTACAAGCGCCCTTTCCGCCTCCCCCCCCCGTTAGTACGCTACAGAGCACATAATTTACATTGCAATAATGACTTACCTTACAGCGTTTCAAAAGGAGCAGATATTAACTTTTTACTTCATATTTTATTTATTTATTTGATTACCCATTCAAACGGTATGAGGAAATTAATTTCAAACTTTCAAATTGAAAGAAGATTCGCATTTGTTTGACGTCACCAGGTCAATTCCGGTTTGTTACAACTGATTAATACAGTTATTCCACTTTTAATAGTTTAAAAACTAAGCAATACAAACAATACACTGAATATCATCTACTTTTAGTCAACAAAGTGTCGTCTTGACCGGAAGTTGTGTCCCTTTTTTAAAACTACTACTTCAAATTACAGCGAAACGTAGCAACTGCCAAGCCTGCAACAGAGTGTTTTACTTGTAGTTTAGCCAGACATGACAATGTTTACTTCAGGAAATACATTACTTCTGCTTAATATACGGCTAAGCGAGCCCGTGAATGTGGCATCATTTCTGCAGGAGGGGGTTATCGATTTGAGAAACTAAATTGAAACATTACACTAAAAGAGTGTTGGATAACTTACCTCTGGTTAATATGTAATTATATCAACATTTTAGAGGTCAACAACTCTATTTATTGGTATCCATTCAGTTTTTTAATCCCCCACAACCATATCCCCACTGCAACAGCAGAAGTGAGCGTGCTGTTTTACTGCTGTCCATCAGTATGCCTGTACTACATACGTCTGTCCCGAATCCGTTTAGCGCGATAGTACAAAAAATATTAAAACGTCGATCATTGGAATTTCATAAACTTTATTATGGTCATAAGTATACTATTTCCGAAATGGAAAACCTGAACTTATTAAAAAACATCAGTTTTAAAGATTTAAATCACAGTGGCCTAAGGATAGTGAAAACAAAAGAGTTTATTAGAGTTTTGAAGATATCATGGTTGAGGCAAACCATCAACAAGAAAAGAAATGGATGCCTTTATGACATACTGAATTTAATAAAGTATGTACATTCGGATCATACGTTAATTATTTTTTTTGATTCTAAACGTCACTAATACATTTAGAAAAAACGTATTTTAAGCATGGCAAGAATTAAATAGAATATTGAAAACGGTTACAATTCAAAACGTTTATTTTCACCACATTGGCACAGATCAAATATGATGGGATCGCTAATATTTTGCATACGAAACTGCTAAGAAAAGTCGTTCACAATATTGTTTATATAGTTATATATAATGGTTCATTTTATTCTTTTGATAAATTGAAAATCATGTATGGATTAAAAGTAACATATTTGGACTATTTGTCAGTAATAACAAATTTCCTCAATGCTGGAAAGAGCGAATTAAGAATACAGTTATTGCAATTCAAAAACATAAAAGAAACAAGCGTTGTGTAGGAAGTTAGAATGCTTATCTATCATATTTATTGAAAAACAAATCAGGATGCAGAACGTTTTTTTTTTTCATTTTCTGGTTGAAGAAAAAAAAATCTGTATCTTCATCAAAAATGAAATAGAGAGTGAAAGTTTGGATACTGATAATATAATGTACTGTGCTTGCTTTTTTTAATGATACCCAATTAGAAGAAATTCTATTTAAGACATTGCATACAATTTTGTGTACAAGTTATTTCTTGAAGAAAGCCGAAATATTGGATACTGATAATATAATGTACTGTGCTTGCTTTTTTTAATGATACCCAATTAGAAGAAATTCTATTTAAGACTTTGCATACAATTTTGTATACAAGTTATTTCTTGAAGAAAGCCGAAATATTGGATACTGATAGATGCAGAGTTAATTGTTCATGTTTTAAGGTAACCTATTTATGGATACGGCTGGAACAGTGGCTGCTGGAAAACTTTAATATAAATAGGAAATTTGACAGAAACATTATACTTGGAATGACAGATTGTCCAAAAACTATTTCTTTCCTTACTGTGGCGACAAAACAATATAATTGCAATTATTTTGAATATTTCATGTACCGAGTCATTTCATTAGTCAAAATGCAATCATATGCCCACCGCCAGTTGTTACTCGATGAACTATATTTCAGTGCTAAAAATTAAGACTTGCAACCAACCAGCTGAAATTTGCACTAATAAAACGGTGACCATCGTAGTTTGTGAAACGAAAACATAAATTCGTCTCTTTGTGAATATTTTAAATTAATAAAATGAAACACATAAGTCTGCTAGTTTCCCTATAGTAAAATCATATCATTGAGTTCATGCACAGATTTTCTATTATCGCGTCTACAAAGAAATCATTCTTAGCTGGACGTTTGTATGCAGTGTCTGTGAAGCGTGAGCGAGAGAGAGAGAGAGAGATAAGGAGGTGGGGTGGGGCGTTTGAAGTTGACGGGACATCATAGTGAGTTGGAAACCAACTAGTCAAGACCGATGTTCATTCCCGTATATCCAGTTTCTAGACAACATTCCAGATTAAGGTAAAGACATAAGCAAACTGTTTGCGAGAAGATGCAACCATTCATATTGTTTACAGCTATGGGCCCATTGTTTTAGATTGATGTGAACGGCTAGGCTAAATTCATTATCCCACGTCATAACCTGCATAGCAGACACATAAAAAAGGGCGCCAGTTAGTCCTAATCGATGTAAGTAGTTAGTCCTAATAGATGTACTAATCGATGTAAATAGTTAGTCCTAATCGATGTAAGTAGTTAGTCCTAATCGATGTAAGTTTTAGCTTTTTGCCAGTCCTGGACCAAAATACTTGGATAGTACTATGCCTAAAGTACCCAGCAAATTAATAGCGATCGTTAGCTTTTTTAATTGTTGCCATAGACAGCGTAGCTTTTGCAAGCATTGGTGACCATTCGAAATTTAACCGGGATAACATGCACTCCCGTGGCATGATTTTTGTAAAAATGGGCATAAGACATAAACATTACTAGTATGTTATGAAAGTTTATATATGCTAGGTATGATTTAATGAAATATTTCTTTTCACCTAGATAACCCTCTCCTCCCCCCCCCCCCCATCGATTAATTTGCGAGTATCTGTATATTTCACCAATGGATATAACTCACACGCATATCTGGAATATGGATATCAACTAAACAAAATTAATTGTTTTGCTGTTTTTTTCTTTTAAATGATTTTCTCAAAATGAAACATACATGAAAATTAGCTCAAATCGGATCACCTGCATTTTTTTCAATGAAACTTCAAATAGATGGAACACTGCAAAACGTATTTGTAGTGGAACTGTATTTGCTGACCCAGTTTCGAACTTTGTACAGGGTTTGATTTGTAAAGAAAAGGAATATTTCACTTTTTCCTCACTGGTTATTCTGGCTATTTAAAAAAGACCTTGTATATTTTAGGTATGGTTAAAATAATTTTTAATTCGCTTTATTGTGGTATATGATTGATGGATCCAATTTGGGCTATAGAGTATACAGCTTTTCCTAACTTTAGATGAGCACCTCTCAAAAGACTCATAGCTCTGCATTGTAATTTTCATTTCCCGTGCTTCAGAGTTAAATTCGAAAACAAAATAGACCATAACTTTTTTGATAGTTTTTTTTTATGTTTCAGAATTCATTTATTGCACTTTTAGAAGTTAGTATTGTCTAATCTGGGAAAATTAATTTTCCCTATTTTAATAATTGCTAAAGTTAGTGCACTTTGGACTAATTCTAGTTCATTTCTTGAGCACATTGGAGCAGCCATTTCAATCGGCTGTCTGCTTTAAGCAGCGTGTTGTTTCCCTCATACCACACATAAATAAATTTCAGTCACAGTACTTGCTTGTTGCAAATGCACACAGCTTCACCTTATATCAGCCCCGATTTCAGAAGTACCTACTAACTGTAGAGCGGAACCATACCCCCCCCCCTCCGCAAAACAGTGAAACGTGAAGGACAGGCGATAGTATTGCCTTTTAAGGCGAAAACATTCAGATCATTGTCTTCATAGGAATGTACGTAAACTACACCTGTGCAGCCAATATATATATATATATATATATATATATATATATATATATATATATATATATATATTACATGCGTAAAAATGTGAAATATAGAAACTTATCAGCCAACTATATTTTTACGTGTGAAAAATTTAGCCTTATATTTTCACATGTGAAAATACAAGATTTACCATCATGCCCTGTGACGCTATATTGTGCCTGCCTACAGAAGTCATATCTGCAGCAAGACAAACGAGCGCTATGTGAGCTGCAACAAAAAAATATGAAATATAGAAACTTATTCGCCAACTATATTTTCACGTGTGAAAAATTTAGCCTTATATTTTCATATGTAAAAATACAAGATTTTCCATCATGCCATGTGACGCTATATTGTGCCTGCCTACAGAAGTCATATCTGCAGCAAGAAAAACGAGCACTTTGTGAGCTAGAACAAATAAATGGAAACCGCATTACCTTTCAAACATGGAAATTATATTTTGCCGAAGACATTTGACTCGACGTCGTTCGCGTCCCTTGTGAAGTTATTATTGCCTATATTGCATCGTGTGATACAATGAACGACATTTTTTAACTCGTTACATCGCCACTCGTTAAAATATCAGATTGTATGTACCACACGATGAAATATACCCGGTATTAACGTGGGAAACTACTATTTTCTTTTTAGTATATACCAAACTTGCTCCTGAATGGAAGCTTTGATGGTTACATTCACTCTTCAGCACACCACCACAACTCCCTTTTCGTACAGTTACCTCACATTCAACCTTATTCATAGGCTGATCATATACATGTCAGCGACTTAAGAGAGATGTAGAATTGGGACGACATAATACGTTGCAGTAAATTATATTTTTGACATTTTGTAAACTATTTCACCCTATCTGACCACGAAGCAAGTCCGATTCAGCAATGCATCACAGCGGGTTTATCATTGTTGTCAAGGTAGTAAGGGGTAATAACTTCATAGGGACGAGAACGGCGTCGAGTAAAATTTCTAGAGTAAAAAATAATTTCCATGTCTGAAAGGTAATGCAGTTTCGATTTATTTGTATCCTCTGTTTACTATATACTTAAGTGTGAAAGATAGAAAATTATTGGCGAAATATTTTTCATATTTTTTAAAATTCCTATATTTTCACATGTGAAAAATATATCTTATACTTTCACATGTGAAATAAGATCTCCCATCATGCCATTCGACGCTTGATTGTGTGTGCCTACAAAAGTTATGCTTGCTGCAAGAAAAAGGGGTACTTAGTGTGCTAGAATAAATAAATGGAAACTGCACCACCCGTCAGATATGGAAATTACTTTAGCTGAAGAAATTTAACTCGACGCCGTTCTCGGATATATGAAGTTATTTCCCCTGTACTACCTTGCAAACAGTTTTAAAACCCCGGTGTGATGCATTTGCTGAATTGCACTTTTTTGTGGTCAGATAGGGTCAAATAGTTTACAAAATGACAAAAATGTAATTTATTGTAACATAGTAGGTCATCGCAAACTTACCGCTCTCTTAAATTACTGATATTTTTATGATCAGCCTATGAATACATTTGAAACTTGAACGTGAGGTGAAGTTAAGAAAAGGTGATAGGCGGTGGTGTGCTGTAGAATGAGTTTAATCTTCTAAGCCTCGATTCAGGAGCAATTTCGGAATATAATAAAAAAGAACATTTTTTTCTTTGTAAATGCTGGATAGATTTGATCCTGTGACACGAAAAGCGATATATGTAATCTATGATGTGTATTTAAATCTTGTCCATGAATTTAAGTTGTACTTTAGATTCGGGTCACTCATAAACATAGTGTTTACAAGTATTTGAGTTCAAGACCATTCTTGCTGACAGTTAAACTGGTTTTTCCCCATTTTATTGCTTCACATCATGTTATAATATAGGTCAAGTGAAAATTTGTACAAATAGGGATTTGGTAAACAAATAATTCTTTCCTGTTTTAGATCAGTCTGTGTGAATCCATTTGCGATCAGATTTTACAGTTTGCACCGTTGAAATCAGGTATAATCAGAGAGGAATTATTTATTTAAGATATTCGTTGGAATGACTAAAGTGCTCATTGACTTTTTAATTAATACATTACTTTGGACTTTTGTGAACTCATTCAAAGAAATTCTGGATTGTATCATTGTGTTATATCAGGACATTCAAGATTATTGGAACTCATTCGGAACATTCTATATTTTTGTACTTTGTATTTGATTGGGAAGTCTGTATCTGTTTTTGATAGGAAATTAAGGGAATTAAGATTTTTAAAAAACCCAGATGGAATTAGAATTAAGAAAGCTCCAGCTTCAGAGACAAATGATGCAAGTTCAGAAAGAGAATAAAAGAGATAGAAATGCACATTCAGAGAGAGAGAGAGAGAGAGAGAGAGAGAGAGAGAGAGAGAGAGAGAGAGAGAGAGGGGAGAGGGAAATGAGAGAGAGGCAGATGCAGAGAGAGAGAGAGAGAGAGAGGAGAGGGAAATGAGAGAGAGGCAGATGCAGAGAGAGAGAGAGAGAAAGAGGAGAGGGAAATGAGAGAGAGGCAGATGCAGAGAGAGAGGAGAGGGAAATGAGAGAGAGGCAGATGCAGAGAGAGAGAGAGAGAGGAGAGGAAAATGGAGATGCTGAGAGAGAGAAGGGGGGGGAGAGTCAGATGCAGATAGAGAGAGAGAAAGACGAAAGGGAAATGCAATAATGATTACAAGAATTAGAACTGGCAAGCGGAGATCCCCCCCCCCCCCATTTGCACACAAGTTCAGGTTTTGATGTTACCATATATATTAGGTTATTATCCTCTTTTCAGGAAAATGAAGTAGATAAATACCTTCTTCACTTTGAGAAAATTGCTGAAAACTTTAAATAGCAAAGAGAGCATTGGACTTTATTACTACGAAGTGTACTTATTAGCAAAGCTCGAGAAGTCTACCCTTCACTGTCGGTACAACAGAGTGTTGATTATGATGTGGTTGAGGAACATATCTTGAAGGGTTGTGAGTTGGTACCTGAAGCACATCAACAGGGATTTAGGAATTGTAGAAAAGAATTGTAGAAAAGAAACTGGACAAACCTATGTCGAGTCTGCAAGGGAAAAAGAAAAAATGTTTCATAGGAGGTGCTCAGTCAAAAAGGTTGATATAGATTTCGATAACATCAGACAGCTCGTATTGATTGAAGAGTATAAGAAGTACGTCCATAGTGATGTCACGACCTATCTTGATGAGCAAAAAGTGGAAACTTTGGAAAATGCTGCTCGCATGACTGATGATTATTCCTTAACTCACAAAGTTTCATTTGTACGTAAGTCTTCCTCTCAGCAGGTTTTTGGTATAAAAAAAATAATCTCAGTCTCATACGAGTACTTCCAAATTTCAATCCGGTACAACTTTTAGAAATCAAACATCTGATAAGACTGATCATAAATCCTTATCTCTTCCTACCTGCACTTATTGTAAAAAGAAAGGTCACGTCATTTCTGATTGCTACACGTTGAAAAATAAGCAAAAGAAAAAAAGAGCTAATTTAAATGCTCTTATTTCAAGACGTCAAGGTCACGGTCTTGTATTGCAAGCAATACATTTGTTGGGTCAGACAAACCCCAGTCTGATTATATTTTGAAGACTTATGAACCATTCATGTCAGAAGGTTCTATATCACTATTGGTGATTCTGCCAAACCTATCCCTATTACAATATTAAGGGACACAGGAGTTTCGCAGAATCTTTCTAACAGGTACTTTGCCTTTCTCTGAGAAGTATTCTTCTAGTGAAAGTGTTCTTATTCGGGGAGTAGATTGTGGATTTGTAATTGTTTCTCTAGACTGTGTCAATTTAGCATCAGACTTAGTTTCCGGACCTGTGGCTGTTGGGGTAGTGACTTCTTTACCTATAGAAGGTATTAATTTGTTACTAGGAAATGACCTAGCTGCAGATAAGGTCGTGATTAATCCTCTTGTAACTGATAAATCTTTTTTGGATCAAAGAGTTGATCCTATTGAGATTGAAACGCCTGATTTGTATCCTGCTTGTGCAGTTACCAGAGCTATGGAAAGAAAAAGCTCTTGAGAATGATGTTGATCATGAAATTATTACTTTAGCTGACAAATTAATTGGTCAGTCTTTTGATGAGGTCACTTTTCACCTGGTGTTAATCAATCAATAGGTATTGATCACAGTGTTCCTTAGGGTGACAAAAGGCAATCACTCGTTGTCGAACAGGAACAAGATCCTGAGATCTGCAGTTTGTTTCAGAGGGCTATTAGTGAAATTAAAGCCACACAAGTTCCAGTGTGTTACTTTGTGAAAAATGGAATCCTTATGAGACAATGGGACCACATGAGGTACCCGCTGGTGACGAGTGGTCAGTGAGCTATCGAATTGTCATTCCGAGGTCATATCGACAGGAAATTCTTAATCTAGCTCATGAAACTTGGCTGGTCATTTAGGAGTCAAGAAGACTTATCACAAGATCTTAAATCCTTTTTATTGGCCGAAATTTAAAAGTGATATTTTCAAATAATGTACATCTTGTCGCACTTGTCAAATGGTAGGAAAACCCAATCAGAAGATACGTAAGGCTTATCTGCAACCTATTACTGCATTTGAACCATTTAGCAAATAATGGTAGACTGTGTCTGACATTTACGTAAGACCAAGTCAGGCAATCAATACTTGTTGACCATAATATGTGCGTCTGCAAGATTTCCAGAGGCAATTCCTTTGAGACATAATAAAACTAAAACCATTGTAAAAGGTTCGGTAAAGTGTTTGTTTTTTTTTTCTTTTTCTTTTTTTCCCCCAAAAATTATGCATGAATTAGGCATCCAACAGTTTAAATCTCCTGCCGATCACCTGAAAGTCAAGCTGCTTTGGAAAGATTTAATATGACTTTGAAGAATATGATTCGGTTATATTGCTTTGATACCGGAAAGGATTGTGATGATGGTGTTTATTTGCTGTTGTTTGCTGTTAGGAAGTCAGTTCAAGAATCATTGGGTTTTAGTCTTTTGGAACTGGTTTTTGGACATACTGTCCGTGGACCATTCAAGTTACTGAAAGAAAAACTTCTTTGAAACGAAGCTTCAAAAATTACTCTTTTTGACTATGTCTCAGATTTCAAATATAAGTTGTCAAAGGCTTGTGAAGTAGCAAGAACTAATCTTCACTCTACTCAGTCAAAAATGAAATTAAGGTATGACAGAAATACACAGGAAAGGAGTTTTCAACCTGGTGATAAAGTTCTGGCTCTCTCGCCCATACCTCAAAATACTCTTCGGGCTAAATTGTATGGTCTTTATACAGTTGACAACGAAGTAAAAGACTTAAATTATATCATTAACACTCCTGGGAGGCAAAAACACAAACAACTTTGTCATATAAATATCTTAAAAGAGTATTTTTTTACAGAGATAGCACAGTTTATTATTCAATCAATTTAGTTGTAACTGTCCCACACAGTGAGGATACAAACGATGGAATGCAATCTAACCGTAGTGATTCTGGTTTAACCAAACTTTAGAATTCATAAATATTAAACAATCTGAAACAGAAACTTTCACATTTACAGGAAAGAAATGAAATGAAACAGCTATGACATGAGAATGAGCACTTGTTTCCTGATGTTGAAACACGAGCAAATAAAATCTACGATGATGTTGATATTGTAGATTCTACACCTGTGAAACAGCGTCTTTACAGGATGAATCCTCTCAAGCAGGAATATTTGAAAAAAGAAATTCAATATTTACTGGAAAATGATTTTAAAGAACCAAGTAAAAGTAACTGACGTTTACCCTGTATTCGTGTGCCTAAACCAGATAATACATTCCGCATGTGTACTGACTATATAAAAGTAAACAATGTCACCAACACGGATTCATTTCCAATGACAAGAATGGATGATTGCATCGACAAAATTGGAAATCAAAATATGTCACCAAGTTTGACCTTTTCAGAGAATTCTGGAAAATTCCACTCACGAAAAGAGCAAAAAAAATTTCGGCATTTATTCCTTTTTACAGGTAATAACAACAGTAGAAATATCTTGAAATTTTGGGCGTGGTATTTTTAAGGAACGCTTCATGCGACATTGCGGTGCTTGTGTCGTTGAGGTGGCTATGTGCACACACAAAGACACACATACATTTAGGTGGAATATGGGTTAAGATCTGAAAGGAGAATCTTTAACTGAAACGGTCTAGGAAATGTCAGTGTTATTATATTTTAATTGAATTGGCCTGTGAACAATACTGAGAGATAAAGTCGGAAGAAAAAAAACCGTGATTTATCTTAAGGGCAAATGAGATAAAACATATTGTGCATTCATTACAACAGCATAAAACATATTGTGCGTTTACTACAACACCAATGTAAATTATATCGGACCAGATGGTATACATGCTATAAAAGTTTAAAGTTCACGTCACTTTTTATCAATATTAATCAAGAATTACGGTATCGGAATCTGCATGACTGGAACCTTTTCTTTTGTCCGACATGTACTTCTTTGGGTTATTATCAAGTATCGTAACATCATCCGACGTCGATGAGGAAATAAATGCGTTAATCAACAAACGTGTTCCTTATCAGAAGATAATGGGTAACAGGCGAGATAATATTTGTAATATTTCCCAAGAGAGTCATTTGCGAAGTCGCCAAGTGATATTTGCAATCTTTCCGAATATCTGAATAATTCATTCATAAATAAACATGAAATCACTTTGTACTTAATACATTACTCGCTATGCAAGTCACCATAGCTTTTCTTGCCTTTTTAAACCAATAACCAAGCTAAAACACAATGTGCACATCGGACGAAAACAAATGATTCCAGGCGTAACAGTTTGATACAAGGAGTATAAACAATAACTTCGTATGTAAGAAGACTGTTACTCTTATCTAAAACTATGTATAAGCAATAAAACAATATATAAAAATAAAGTAATCCGTGTGTAGAATTAGGCATAATTAACAGCATAAAATGTAAAAAAAGTATTCTTTTCCAGAGTTATAAAATGTTAAGGTGAAGGTAGCAGGTCAATGTCAAAGGTCAAGCGAAACTCTAAATGATGTAAACTCAATTTCTGTAGAACTTATGATTGTGTAAACAAATCAAACCGTTCAAAACATATGATTTTTCAAAAAAGATATTGACGAAAAGTTCAGAAAGGCAGATAGCAATATATATTTATATATCCATTTACCTGTCTGTGGCGGGGTGTATGATGATACGGCTTTCTCCGCCAGTCCCTGTGGGAGCTTTTAGTTTCAACGCAATAACTTACGTTCTACAACTTGTACCTTCGAGATATTCCACAAAAATAGAAAGCTTGTTGATTTGAGATCAAAGGGTTAATGGTAGGAATCAGTATGATTCGACCTGTGTATATGATTCATGCTTGATGCCTTGAGTTCAACTGAATATAGCTTCTTCCGGTCTTACAAATATGATGCCTGTGAAGGTACAACAGACGTTTCTCAATTTCAAGGTCTAAAGTTAAAAGGTCATGATCATAATGAACCATGATGAATGAAATAATGTCCAAGTTATTTATTGCGTTACACTGCATAAACCTTCACTAAAATGACGTAGGTTTGACTGAAAGGCACAAAAAAGTTGACAGACCATGGTTACTTTGACCTGAAGAAGTGAAATTGGTTCTCACATTACTTTACACCTGCACTTCATACCTTCATCAAAATGTATAAGGTCATTTACTGGAATCAGTAGCATAGCTACTACATTTTAAGCTGGAAGGTACGTTGTGAATTCCACTGAAGTTGACAGAAAATTTTAGACAATTGCAATGGTTTCTGAGATTTAGATTTCCTATTTCTATATTTCGTTGCATTGCCTCAACAATTCATATAATTAACACTAACTAGATAAATACAGGCAAACTACTGCACCACAGCAAACCTTGTACCTCAACTATCTTCGCATGCATACAGCATGTACGGAACATGATCCTTATCAATTTGTCGTTAAACATTTTTGGTTTTACTCTCTTAGTCTTCTCAAAAACAGGTAAAGACCACGTGATTTTGTTATCTGTACTACATTTGCAAATCTCTGTTCAGTTCAGACCTGTTAATAATAGTTTGGAAAGACAAAGGCTGATACATATAAGACACATACGAACTTTTGCATGTCTTTTGTGGTGGCTTTAGTTATTTCAGTATTAGGAAAGATTTTCCTTTGATCTGACATAAAACACAATGTTTATTTTCCCTTAACTGCAAGCTTGCTAATTATTTATGACAATAACACTTGGAAAAGTTGCTATCTCTCAGTATGCTCATGTACAATTTAAATTAAAGTCTCGGAGACATTAGATGTGTCTCTACACAATATTGCATGTTGTGTAAGAGGAAATTCTAAAGACTTTAGTATCTGATGTAAGGCCCCAGACAGTAGATTTAATGGAATGTGGTATATTAGACTGGTATCTGCTTTTTTCGTGTTCTTTTAGGCATTCAACATTCAAGCGGTTAAACATAACTTCTTCTCTTGATGTTGACACTACAGAATTAGCTTTGATGATTGTCTGGGTCAAACAAATAAAGTCTATTCTCTGGCCATTATGTGCAAAAATACTTGTGTTTGGAAACGTTGTCTATTTTGGCAAATGCGATCATGCCACATGCAACTTCTGCAGTGTTTCTTCTCATCTTTCCCTTGTTATAACATTCATGAAACTTGTCCGGGTTGTATCAGTCAAAGGAGAAACACGCTACCAATGGATAACTACAGATACATTTTGTATGGCATATAATAACAGAGAAGAATCGCTGCAATTGAGCTTGGTCCTTTTTAAAAGTGTATGTATATTAATCTGTGATGGTTTCACAGTTTTCCGGGGTCGGGGGGGGGGGGGAGCATTTTTGAAACTTCCAGATTTGCGTTCTTAATTGTCGTCTGATTTCGTCCATCTTTATAAGAATTATAATAGTATTGTTTGCTATAAATATCTTTGCAATAAATGCAGCAATTTGTTGACATACGAACTTGGCTTGTTATTACATATTCCGTTTTCTTGAGATTCATTCCAAGCCGTAAAGGTATAGTTTGTGACATCTAATAATGCTTAGCCTTTTGTTGCACATAAATTCCATGTAACTCATGTGCTTCTTCTCAAAATGGCCTTAGACTCAAAACACAGGTATTGGGAAAAATCAAGTACCTGCTCTGAGATTCAAAATGACTGCAGAATTGGACACTATGATCTACTGTCCACTTTTTCCATTGTTTTCTTCCATGACCTGTTCTTATTGCATATAATACTTAAACTATTAACAACAACAATCTCTCCTCGAATTGTTGGATTATGTATAGATCAGGTGTTTCAAAATTAGTTATTTCTGCGATTTAGAAAGTGAACCTCCTTGAGTAGTGGATCTTATCATTAGCGAAATTGCATTTACACATCATTAAGACTTGGAAGATTATGTTATCCGCCATCTGTGGTGGCTCTTATAAATTACATGTGGCACAGGACAATCATCATTTAGGAATTGAATGTCATAAAGAGTAGGCTATATTTATTTCCATGTCACTCACCTGTTATGTATAACATTTACATATTTAACTTATTGTCCTACATATTTAACTTTGTCCTTCGTTATGGGATATAAACAAGTTGTTTACTTAGAATTCGAGGGCAGGGTTGCATTTGTTTACAACTATACAAGTTTTTCCACTAGAATTACTGATATTTGTCAGGTAAGCCATATAAATGTGTTGATATATAGGAAGTTGGTAAGCAATATTTCATTCTTGTTCTAATAGTCAGTCTATGAAGAATCATTTTAATAATCAAATATTTACAGCTGTGTTGTAAAAATCAGAGCAAATTCAGAGAGAGAAATTATTTATTTAAAAAATAATAATTGGATTACTAAAGTGCTCATTCTCATTTTGGATTGATAATGACTTTGGATTTTTGTGAATTCATTCAAAGATATTATGGATTACATCATGCATGCATATCAGGGCATTCAAGACTACTGGCACAGCATGACATTCAAGGCTACTGGAATTCATTCGGAACATTCTATATTTTTAGGACTTGTGATTAGGACATTTAGGATTATTGGATTATTTGGATTTTAATTCATAATATTGTAAGTGTCTTTTTGAATTTTCATTTTAATTGTCTAAAAATAAATTTCTTGTTGATTTTACTTACATTGTTGGTTTCACTTTCTTTCTGTTATATATCTTTTAGGTCCTATGATGTTTGCAATTCCTTTCTATAATGCTAAAGAATTGCACGAGTTATTACTTGTTTCTAGATCAAGATTACCAAATGAATTACGAGATTTCTATATTGCCTCTGCACAACTGCTACATTTCCAGACAAGAATTGCCTGCAGCATCATTATATGACCAATAACACCCTTTCGATGTGACTGCCATCTAATTATTTTGTCTCGATTGTTGGACAAAAATAAGATTAACAGGTCATTCAAATTAAAGTCAGTTCTAGTCCATTCAATTTAATAATATAGGATATCAAGCTTTATTCGTGCATAATCGATGTCAGTGAATTCAGTTTAATGCTCAATAATGCATCCTATTATATTCCTCATGAAAATGACTCTTCTTTTTGGAAGACCCGTATCTCCTTAGAAATCTTCTCGGCACATTTAGGCTGTTTCACTTTTCGACTGCATACAGAATGTGAATTCAGTTTTCCTAAGATATTCCATGATGATTATATTACTGGTTATATTCTGCATTTGTTTAAGGAGTAATTCGTTTACTCAATTAAGTTAAAATACTGACCGTGACCCTTACTCACCATTCCCATGCTGCAATAGGCAGTTCAATCTTAAACACACATTATACTATTAGATCTTTATGAAAATTCGTAGAGCAGTCAGTTGTTTAAGGAGATATATGTATATCTTACATTGATTTTGGGGTATTTTAGTTCATCTGGAAGTGTGACCTTGACCTTTGAGATGAAAATTGCAACATTCTTTTTCAGACTCCTTATGTCAGAAGCTTCGAAATGCTAAATGTTGCCAACTTTCATCAAGAACTTCCTATCTGAGTACAGTTGACCCAGGACTATTATACTAGACTCAACAGTGAGTCCTGAAAACAACCTTGTATAATATAATACTGTATATTTCTGTAAAGTAACGAAAACTCCATTTTTTTAAAATTATTATATCGGAATGTGTTTTTCTATCGGTCTACTCAGAAACACACTAATATGTGTCGGTGATAGCTATCTTGCAGTCATGCATGATGTGATTTGATGAAGAAAAAAACAATTATACGTAAATTAATGGGTGTAGGTACTTTTTTCCACCTTGACGAAAAGATATATATTTTAAAATATACAAAACAAGTAGAACTTTATGCAAAGTATTCGTGATTTGGACGGTATGTGCCCATTTTTTGTAAAATCCATGCAATAAGTGTGCTATCATGGTTGAAATCAAACTGTCAACGAATGTTTGCAGAGACCACGGCGTCTATGACATCGATTTAAAGAGATAAGGATCCTTGCAATTTTCTGGATACTTTGCGCATAGTTAAATAAAAATCTAGCGAGACATTACTAAAAGAAAAGCAAACACCTACAACGAACCTTACGAAATGGCGCCCATTTTCGTGTGTCTGCTATAGCGGTTATGACGTAGGTTACATGCTCTGACTATGATAATGGAGTGGTAGAGCTGATATTTCATTTGAAATGTACTAAAATCTCAGATATGATCAATGTTGACTGCTGAAGGAAACAAACATTAAATATGGAGAAAGAAGTTTCGTCCTTCTTAAAGTTAGTAATCAGAACACTAACACTACCATTCCATTCGGACGGTCTCTCTCTCTCTCTCTCTCTCTCTCTCTCTCTCTCTCTCTCTCTCTCTCTCTCTCTCTCTCTCTCTCTCTGGGCGCAATACATGGAGCCGGCAAAGTAACTTCGACAGTGTTATTTGGTTGTGTGTTTATACTGTCATCGATAAAAGTCCCTTAAAAGGGTTTATCTCAGGATCTTTCAAAAGATTCGGATTGATCCAAGAAGGCCCCTAACGATAACTATAACAAATTCAGATTTTCGGCTTAATTGTTTTAAAAAATAGAATTAAATATGTCTTGACATATGTAAATAATAACTTTTTTCTTTCTTTCAAGTTGTTAATCTGAAGATTGTCAACGCGGCTTGAATATTTCATTTAGGAAAATCGATCGGCGTAAGAGCTTTTGGTATTTCTTCAATGGAAAAAATACCTAATTCAAAAAAGGAAGAATATTTTTGCGCGAAGGGTTTTCAAGGCCAGAAAATGAAAATAGCGATAAGAAAGAACATAATCAAAGTCAAAAGTAAATCAGTTCAGGATTGCAATTATAAGAGTTTATTGTTGTTTTTCTGTGCATTTATCATGGTATAAACTGTCGTAGTGTAAAAAACTGTAATTTGTTTGGTCAATATCCAGATAATACATTATTATGTTTCAAATTTCGTTTAACTTTTTTTATCAGTTAAGGATATCTCAACAGAAACATGTCGCTATTTCATTTGGTGACATAATCTCTAACCATTGTTTTAAATTTTGTTTTCTAAAACGTTGCAGATCTTAATATCTCAGTATTTTTTCTTGGAACTTTTGTACTCTGTGTGTTATAGTCATTCTACTTTTATGATATCAAAATCAGATAGTCTCCTATGAATAATATAATATATTATAAACAATATGATATCGCAATATATGAGCACAGGTACCAACTTCACTGTATTGTCATATGCTACAAATTCATGATTCGTACTAGTGTGACCTTTGAACCACTGGTCTTTTCTCAAATACAAATAAGAACCCGCTGTATGCTTGACATCTATATCACGATGCATCATGTGAGTGTTGCATTAGCTAAAGTTTTCTTGACATGTATATCATTATGCATCATGTGAGTGTTGCATTAGCTAAAGTATATTGAAGTTTTCTTCCTGTTTCACAATACCACAGAGATAATAATAATAATAATAATAATAATAATAATAATAATAATAATGATAATTTTGTATTCTGGGTCGAACTGTCCATCTAGCCACCCCTCCCCTCCCCTTCCGCCATCCATTCTCTGGGAAATCGCTGATGATTTAAAACCGCCTCCCCCCGACTCCGATTACTACTACTACTACTACTACTACGAGACAGAGGCAGACAGAGAGACAGAGTACTTACCTCCTGTTCACTGTTATAATCTTGTCAATTATTTCTCATTTCGTTTTCATTTTCAGGCAAAAGGTTAAGCATAACTAATAGTGGGATTTCCCTCAAGAAAACTCTGACATGTCTGTTAAATCTTGCACAGGAGCGCAATTAATCTGTAAGTACACATTTCATACAGTTCACAATTAAGTCTATATATATAATTGTCTGTCTGGCAGGTTCAAAGTTCATGCATAAGCTGCTACTTAAAGCAGAGCTCAAGGGAACTGTTTGACTGAGAGTTGTATGTATACATTATAACTGTATTTAAATAGTTGATAATCCGCATCTTTGAACGTTGCATCCCCATATCTCCGGTGAAACAATGCATCGACAGATCACGTTCTACTATGTAATCATCAAATGGCCAGTAAAACACAAATTGTAGTACTTGTTCTGTCAGCGCATCATTTGACAGCATATCTTGATCAACACTACTAGCTGTTCGGTTAGTGCTCTACAAGACTATATATGTTACAAAGGCTGATTCATAGATCAACAACTTTATTTTCCTGTCAGTCTCAAAGTGGTATTGCTTGTGAGTAGTTATAGGGGCCAGTTTGGCATTAAATAGACTGGTATGGCGGTTATGGGAATTTTATATGAGATGGGCTGGTATGGCAGCTATGGGAAACATTAGAGGCTCTTATGGGCGTTATGGTAATGTAACAGTATGGGCTGGTATGGCAGTTATGTGAATTTAACACGGGGGTTGGGCCACAATGCGCCTTATTAACCATTTTTAATGTTGACTAACATAGAGTCTTACTGGCGAACTTACATCCTTACTGACCAACACACATTCTTACTGACCAACACACAGTCTTACTGACCAACACACATTCTTACTAACCAACACACAGTTTTACTGCCCAACACACAGTCTTACTGACCAACACAGCTTCTTACTGACCAACACACAGTCTTACTGACCAACACACATTCTTACTGAACAACACAAGTCTTACTGACCAATACATATATCTTAATGTCCAATACTCACCATTACAATCCATCACCCACTTTTACTATCCAGTACCCTTCCTTACAAACAAAACAGATGAGGGAAGGTAGGGATATGTAGTTATCACTAACACACCGACTGACTATCCATCATATCATCTCACAACCACACCATCACACATGCACCAACTGTGGTGATGTGGAAGGATACGAGTCATCAAGCATACCAGAACACACATACACCTACTTGGCCTCACATTACAATTATTTTCCTTCTATTTCCTGCATAAGCATTCAACAGTATGCCACTGTTATCATAACTGATAGACTACTATCGCTTTTTGCTACACGTTAACTCCCCTTAGTTAAATAAATCCTGAATGTTTCACCTTAGATTGACTGCTTGGTTTATGAGTACCATTAATGAAAACAAACTAACTTAGAGGAAGTAGCCAAAAAGAATAAAGCGTTACCATGACCCAGAAAACAGGAAATATATTTTAAGTAAAGGCATATTTCGGACTTAGTCAGCAAATATAATCAAATTTAATACACAACTTAGAAACTTGTACCGATTTGAAATTATGTACTGATCACAACAACAGCAACGAAACTTTTGTCTGTTCACAAGAACATAATTTTGTTGCATGTTGTGCGATAGGTGACTAATACCAATCTACCCCTGTCCACATATCACACTTACCAAGAATTTTGTGTCGGTAGTGAGTTACACCAACAGACTTTACACTCGAATGTTTTTACACGACTGGCAAAGTCGTAGATTTGAAGCTTGAATGCAAGACGGTTTAGACCAGAATGCAGAGGTGATTTGTGAATCTTTGCACTTTTACTCATCACCACCCAAACAGGATACATACAGATTGTTCTGTGACAAAAATAAAGGAAAACAAAGTACACTTTTTTGAAATCGCTATGACATGGTTTTCATGTGTTGTCTCGTTTAGAGAAACAATAAAACCTTGTTTCTTTTCTGTTTAAAATGTCGTCTGTGATTAATTTACTGTCAAAATAGTGGCTGTATCCTCCGTTCTCTAAGTGATTGACAAAAGGTCAGATCGTCAAAGTTGGGAGACACTATATCTTCGCAATTCCTTCAACAGAGTGATTGCTCGATCTAGCGGTTGGGGCAAAACCAAATTTATCGAACGTTTGATTGAACACAAACAAATTTTGTTTAGTTGTCCTTCACAATGTATCGTGTGGTGTTGCAAAGAGTGGCGACCTGCTTAGTCGTCACCGAAGGAAAATTAAAGAGAATTGATTTCATCTGCTGAGGGTATTCCTCGCGAAGACGACGGGATTGTGTCTAACTCTGTTCAAACTCATCTCGTCATCTTCGATGACATGTTAGGAGAAGATGAAGAAGAAATTAAACTTTGGTTTACGCAAAAGGGAAATCTTTGAACACTAGTATTATTTACAATATCCAAAATATTTGTAAACAAAGAAATGTCCATCCCATCATTTGTCTCAGTGCCCATTATGTGGTATTGTTCAAAAGTCCTAGACATAAATCGCGAGTCTAAGTGTTTGATAAACAATCTGGATTGCCATGGCTGAATTATGCTGTTGACGATGCCACCCAATTGCCACACGCATATTTACTAATCGATTAAAACTCAATACCCCTGATTATTTGAAATTTCGTATGGATTTGTTTAACATTGGAGTCATGAAAAGGGATCCAGTGATTAACACATCGTCCTCCTCGTTTCTGACTGTATAGAAAAACTACATTCATCCACTTCATTCAAAACATTATTCTACATGACCTCATTACAGTCTCATCCTCCTGCCAGACTGATTTGTGCACAGTATGCCATCAGTAGCGAAAAAGGTGTACAAGTGCGTTCACATTTGTTGGAAGCAAGTCTCAAAGAAGTGTTGCGATGGTTTACGGAACGTCTATTACTGCAAAGGAGTCATTTAAATTCCTCTTCAACGGCAACTTTAAAAAACATTAAAAGACCATCAAATGACATTGACAGAACTCGCAGATCCAAGAATCGCTACTCAGACCAAGATAAAATTAGCTTGAAACCCGGTGGAAGTGAAATTCTGGGAGGAGTGATTATTCGTTCGCTTCTTTGATGGAATCCAAAAACAGTAGCTACGATACAAAAAACAACGACAAAGAGGAAGACGAAGAAGAGAGTTGCTGCTAGTACACACCCTAAATCATCTCCCGAGAAAACAATGAAGAAGAAGACGACAAGGAAAACAAATACAATGATTACTACCCCAAGAAAGAAAAAGAAAAGAACTGCAGCTAGAACGTGCACGTACTCTCTAGAACGTGCATGTATTCACTGAAATCTCGATCTGTAATCCCAACAGCATCAGCAGTCTCCTCCACCATAACGATTCTGATGATGCCAGCGAAACCTGATTTAAGAAAAGTGTTTTCCAATCTGTTGAAGACGCCTTCCACATGGACATCCATTTTTAAAGCTACTCCTTCTCCTACTACCCCGCTTCTTATTCTGCTGCCGCCTCTGCTGCGAAAACGTTGTACAGCTTAAGAAAAACATGCAAGACAGATATGTTACAAAGTTTACTCCAACTGTCCAAACAAGAACTCGCACGATTTAGTCTATTGAAAACGCCTTTGTTTTCTCGTAGTACAGTGTCCAAGGTCAAGCTTTTATGACGTCCATACACGTGGACACGAGTTCCTGTGTAAAAGAAGAAGTTTCGACATGAATGTCCTCAGTCCTCTTATGACATCGTCATTGTCGTCATCATCCTTCTCATTTAAAGACTCCTAAACATATGGGAAAAATTCCATTTCTTCTCGTTTGGACAAACATTGGGATTTATTGTCCGTGCTCAACAAAGCGAATGCAGATTATTCAAAAGGCTCCTTAGATATGTTTGATACAGTATCTGAATGTTGTTTGATACAGTATCTGAATGTTGTTTGATACAGTATCTGAATGTTGTTTGATACAGTATCTGAATGTTGTTTGATACAGTATCTGAATGTTGTTTGATACAGTATCTGAATGTTGTTTGATACAGTATCTGAATGTTGTTTGATACAGTATCTGAATGTTGTTTGATACAGTATCTGAATGTTGTTTGATACAGTATCTGAATGTTGTTTGATACAGTATCTGAATGTTGTGTAATACAGTATCTGAATGTTGTGTAATACAGTATCTGAATGTTGTTTGAATCTGTTGAAAGTAACTGTTCCATTGACAAAGATTTAGAAACAGCGATTAGGACGACGTCATCACATTTTTCGACACGTGGTGAAAAAGGGAATTTCATTGGCTTAATGGGAGAAAGTGCGATAATCTGTATTAATTTATTCGGAACTACGTAGGTATTTGGTGTGGTTACAGACTTAATATTTCTGCGAAAATGTCTAAATGCGCAAAACTGTTATCTGTTTAGCGACATAAGTTTTATGTTCTATAAAGATGGGACCATTTTGAGAAGTTGGCGGAAGTCATCATGAACAAACTTTGTAACTGTCATTTTGCTATCAGGTTACAAATGAAAAATTATAGCGAAAAAAAATGTGCAAACAGTATTTGCACAACATTTAGTGTCACTTAAAACGTTATTTCATGATTGCAAGAAAGAAAAAAAGATAATACAAAAAGAAAATTATGAGAGGAAATACTGTAAGTTTCAAATTCTTTACTTAAATTACATTTGCAAATTAAATCTTGCTAAGTTTGATCTATTACATTTCTATTTGAATTAGTCAGACTAAAAGTTATTTTCCATACTCATCTAGTTCATCGTCATCCCTTTTCGTTAATTTTTTTCTTTCCATTTTCGTTCATTTTATAATATAGGCACGGCGTCTGAAGTATGGCAACTGTAGTCACCAGTTACTACATATTAGATGTTTACTACTACTACTAAAATTATTAATAATAATCTTTATTCGTTGTGTAGGCCGTCGGCCCACAAATACATGTGGCTTACTATACGGTACACCGTTTCTATGGTATAACATCGCTATTTACATGCACTGTACACTTTATCAAGTCATGAATCAACATGTATGTTAATATTCATAAATAGCGTACTCAAGTGACATAGGTTCTTACAGCTGTCTCGTTTAAAGAAAAATCCTAATTATCTGTTAAGACATATCGTAAAAATATTTTCTTTAATTTTCATAGCTTTACGAGTAAATTTAGCTAAATTTTAAATTAACAGACTCTTATTACTCACATGTATATATGAGCAGGATTTTTGGATGTTTGGATTTATGTAAATATTAGAGGGTATATACTTCTTCATTAATCCAGCATAAATAGGACATGACACAATAAAGTGATACTCGTTTTCTATTTCCGTGTCACACTTCAGACATATTCTATATCCATAGCGAATATATTCACACCTTCCTGTATTTGCTTCAATTGGTGAATTTCCTGATCTTATTCAACAAACTAAGTTACCTAAATACGTTTCACCTTGATCATCTAAATATTTTTGCCGTGTAAAATTACCTTTAACACACTTATAGCAATATAATCTATCCATTCCATGGATCTGATCAGTCATTTCTTGCATGAAAATATCTTTTATATAACTGTGTAAATATTTCTTTAAACAGTCGTTCATCAGTGACATCCTGTCTCAACCAAACATTACCCTATCCATATTTTAATATCGTTTTAACATAATTTGCCCAACAATTACAGTTGTCACCTTCATTTAAATTGAAGATTGTAATATTGTTTTAGTAATCTGCTTTTTGCATATTTAAAATCAGAAACCAGTACGTTCGAATTCAAATATATCGAACGTTTTTCAAGTTTATTCATTCTAATTCAAGATAAACAAAAGCATGTGTTCTACTTATTACAAGACTCAGTATAAATTTCCAAAACTCAGTGTGAACCTTTTCTATAACTGGTGCCTAATGGAACCCCCATATTTCGTGTCCATAGTTCAAAGTAGGCAAAACTTTTTGTATCAAATATGTAAAGCAAGGAATGTATAGGTAATTTAAAGCAAGGAATGTATAGGTAATTTAAAGCAAGGAATGTATAGGTAATTTAAAGCAAGGAATGTATAGGTAATTTAAAGCAAGGAATCTATAGGTAATTTAAAGCAAGGAATGTATAGGTAATTTAAAGCAAGGAATGTATAGGTAATTTTCCAAATCTAGATAACTATTCCTCTATGTGTGCATAGATTTTGCTGCTTCACAGGCCAGTGTTTACTGACACATGTACACAGGCCAGTGTTTACTGACACATGTACACAGGCCAGTGTTTACTGACACATGTACACAGGCCAGTGTTTTCTGACACATGTACACAGGCCAGTGTTTTCTGACACACGTACACAGGCCAGTGTTTACTGACACATGTACACAGGCCAGTGTTTACTGACACATGTACACAGGCCAGTGTTTTCTGACACATGTACACAGGCCAGTGTTTACTGACACATGTACACAGGCCAGTGTTTTCTGACACATGTACACAGGCCAGTGTTTTCTGACACATGTACACAGGCCAGTGTTTTCTGACACATGTACACAGGCCAGTGTTTACTGACACATGTACATAGAACTTTTTTAGGAGAATATACAGCCCAAATATTCATAGTATATTGAAGTTGCAATTTCTGTTGAACCGTAGTACTAATTCATGTATCTATAGATATAATCTCCCCTACGAAATACAACAATTCATGTTTTTCCTAGATTAACCCATAGTTTCCATTGAGAGGAATACTCTTTATATATATTTACCATTTTATGGAACTGAAATACTCTCTCAACGAATAGTATTAAATCATCGGCAATCAAAAATATAAACATTTTTATTGTTTCTAGTGATATCCCCCTAGATTCATCTGCCATAGTACCCTGAAGATCATTTAGAAACAAAGCAAAAACGTTTTGGATGTAAAACACATCCTTGCCGTACTCCAGTTGGGCAATTATTAGACTGAACTCAAGTATTGACATTTTTATCGATTGCCTTGATTATTTCGTAACATTTTGGTCCTCATATTATAATTTAAAAGTTTATGGTATAAAAGATTTCTCTCTACTGGATCAAAAGCATTTTCAAAATCTATAAAAACCGCATACAATCTCCTTCGTGCTTTCCTCAAATATTTGCTTTCTGAAGTCTATAGTATGAACATATTATCAACTGTTTAGTAACCAGACCTTAAACCAGCCTGTTCTTCTCCCAGAAATTCATTTTGTGTTCTCCAGTCATGTAATTAGTTATTTACAACAGTTGTAAATACCGTCTATACTCGCGTATAATATTGTACAAACTGCAAACTGCATAGACCCAGATCTGCCGTCGCATAATGGGCCGGCAGATCTGGGTCTATGCAGTTTGTAAGGACTAATCAGTAGAACAAACAACAGGGTCTATGTTGTTTGTATTTGGATCCGACTTATACGCGAGTATATAGGGTACCTTACTTACGATTGTAAACAAACTTATTCTTCTGTAGTTAAATGGGTTACTTGTACCACCTTGTTAGAACATTGGAGTTATTATCTCTGTTGATCAGTTTTGTGGAAATAAACAGTATCACATAATGTAATAAATAATGAGCAAGTATTGCTAGCACAATAAAACAAATCACTAAGATAAGGCATATATTCCACCGACTTTTTCGTTTATCGGATTTGTCAGTGAGAGTCTCACCTCTCCCTCTAATATAATATTGTCTAAGAGTTCATGCTGGATAATCAGATCTTTATTATCTTAGAAATGTTCACTTTTTATGTTATTTTCAAAAGATCAGAAAAATATGTATACCAAACTGAACATGGGATGCTAGTAATTACAGTATTTTTTTGCTCATTTTTAAACTGTTTTATTTTTTAATTCTGCAAATCGCTTTATAGGCATTACGATGAAATTTGTATTTCTTTAAGTAATTCAACTGTTTCATTAAACCGAAACAATCGGAACGTCCTTAAAGCATTATTTTGGCAAACTTACGATCTCTATCAAACCATGGCTGGGATTTCAAATTTCTACTAACACTAATAACACTATTTCCCCGTTTAAAACAAATTGACTTTCATTTCTTTCGCAGAGTCGTAATATACATTATTTAAAAGCTGAATACTTGCTTCAAACGATCCTATAAAACAGCTGCTTGTAATTTTTTCTGATCTGTACACTAATCAAGTTGTAAATGAATCGACAAACGGTGGTCCTTTTTCTCTGTCCCATATATACTTATCCATCGGAGTAACGTTTAAATTTCCTGACATGCCTTTGTAATCGTATCAGTCGAAGTATTCAGTAGAAACTAGTGTTTGCAAATGTATTGATTCGAGTCTATCATCAACATCAAAGGAAAATAAGTAAGAGAAAATTGATTGATCAACTAAAACATAATCTATCATAGCAGCCGAATTATATTGAATACATGTATATTTTCCTATGCTTGTATCTGCTCCACGCCAGCCATTCATAATTCTAAGTCCAGCAATTCTGCAGAAGTTAAGAAGATTTTCTCCATAATGGCTTATCTCCCTTTGATCTTGGTTTGCAGGTATCAGGGGATTGTTGCTTAAACTTAAGGCTATGATGTGACCGTTTCAGCTATTATTGTTTAATAATTAAAGATATGGATATAATTGTGAAATAGGTATTTCTGGTTTGTGCTGTTCTCGAAATTGATGTGAGGTATGTACACCTCCCATAGTTACTTCACAGTATGTAGTCAGTGAAATACCAATAGTCGGCTAGGAAGCAGAGCTAGCCACCCATAGCAGTAGACATGTGAGTTTAAGGCAAGTAGGATATCTCAAAAGGTCATGGATGACAACTATTTTGAATTGCGTCAAGCTGTTTAGTACAATGTTTTTCAAAATTATCACAGAGAGACAGGGTTTGCATTTGAACTGTGAACATCACTTTGTGTCAAAAATTACCTTCGGACGTGAAAAATGCATGTATGAATTTGGGGCTGGGGTGCATAAACTTCATTTGCTATGAGCTTTCATTCACTTGTCAGTTCAGTAGCAATCCAAAAATATGGACCTTTGTGACCTTACCGGTGTATTTTATTTTTTATGAATTTTTATTTTAGGCAGGTCCATGCGACATCAAATTTGTGCATATCAACTGTCCCCACGGTATTTCCATCCCGTATCGTGCTACAGAAGATACAGTATACTACTAACTGTAAATTAGTAACTATGTTGACATTTGTTTTACTTGCATTTAAATAAAGTTACCGGATTTACAGAAATAAACAATTTTTCATATTGTATAATTTTTAATTGAGCTTTGTCATACTTTTGTTAGATTTGACAATTATAATAAATATAAATAGTTGGATTTGGGTTGCTTTTTTACAGCACAGCAATACAAATAGGTTACTTAGCGCTAAGGCAACTGGAGTGAAATACCTTGCCCAAGGACACACTACGGTAGTCAACCTGGGCTGATCCGATGACAGAGTAGAACCCGCACCATTTGGGTCTCGAGTTTGGCAAATGCTAAAATAGTAACAAAATGTGGTGATGAAGTCAATCTTTTCTAAAGTTGGTCACTTAGAAATTAGAACAAGGTATTATTGCGATACGTAACAATATGCATAAGGAACTCAGTACCATTGTACAATTCGTATTGTGACATCGGAGTCAATACACAGCCATATGTGCATATCACTCTGGCATGTGTGTCTCGGTGTGATTGACGCATAAATAATTAAATAGATAAATAACAAAAATGTTACCATTGTTAGATATCATAATAGACACTCTTATGTCATAGTTTCTTTTTTCGCATTACACACTCTCGCAATGTGCAATGTCTCGATGTCTTATCCTTCCAATGCTGTTTTTTTCCCCCCTATTCTTCAATTTCAATAGTACTTTGATTATATTATTGCTGTTGATGATTTAATGAAAAATACAGAGCGAAAAAAAAAACATTTCTTTATTTGAAATCAACTTTACGGAGCAAGTCTGAAAAGTTTACTGAGGATCATTGCAGCTAGTTTGTAAGTTTTGGCTAAGTATTTTAAAGGTAATACTACCCGTTTTACAGTGGCAATGATTGTATGGTAACATTAATATAAAAAGAAAGGAATTACGTTTCATTGGACTAGTGTGGAGGACAATGGACAACAAGTCCGCTCACCGTCATTACGTGTATTTGACCTGGTCCAATAGTCATTAAACTGTCTGAGGACACAAATTTAACTCAAAATTATTTTTTCTCAAAAAGATCGAATTTCAATTTATTTACTATGAATACACACTATCAACAGTCTCTAAATATGGTTTCTTGTTTCGAAGTATTTGGTATGAGTTCAACATTTGCACAGTTTCGTGAAAAGAGGGGCATGTGCCCAAGGTCAAAATGTCTGACTGGTTAAAGCAAAATCACTGATTATAATTAAGCAATGATGGGGACATCAGTCGTTGTCTAATGTTTCTACGTACACGCGAGTGTTACGAGTGCGGGCACGGTGGATTCAATTCCTCTCCACCCGTCCCCCACCCCCATTCCCACCCTCGTCCCTCACCTTAAGTTTGCACGTAAATAGCGTGCGATGCACTTGTTTGTAAAGAACCAGGTCTGCAGAAATTATTCCAGTTTTATTGTTAAGCTGTTTTTTTCGGATGTAAATGGCAGGTACACGTGTGGTCTTTTGGATGTAAATGGCAGGTACACGTGTGGTCTTTTGGATGTAAATGGCAGGTACACGTGTGGTCTTTCGGATGTAAATGGCAGGTACACGTGTGGTCTTTTGGATGTAAATGGCAGGTACACGTGTGGTCTTTTGGATGTAAATGGCAGGTACACGTGTGGTCTTTTGGATGTAAATGGCAGGTACACGTGTGGTCTTTTGGATGTAAATGGAAGGTACACGTGTGGTCTTTTGGATGTAAATGGAAGGTACACGTGTGGTCTTTTGGATGTGAATGGCAGGTACACGTGTGGTCTTTTGATGTAAATGGCAGGTACACGTGTGGTCTTTTGGATGTAAATGGCAGGTACACGTGTGGTCTTTTGGATGTAAATGGCAGGTACACGTGTGGTCTTTTGGATGTGAATGGAAGGTACACGTGTGGTCTTTTGGATGTAAATGGCAGGTACACGTGTGGTCTTTTGGATGTGAATGGAAGGTACACGTGTGGTCTTTTGGATGTAAATGGCAGGTACACGTGTGGTCTTTTGGATGTAAATGGAAGGTACACGTGTGGTCTTTTGATGTAAATGGCAGGTACACGTGTGGTCTTTTGATGTGAATGGAAGGTACACGTGTGGTCTTTTGGATGTAAATGGCAGGTACACGTGTGGTCTTTTGGATGTGAATGGAAGGTACACGTGTGGTCTTTTGGATGTAAATGGCAGGTACACGTGTGGTCTTTTGGATGTAAATGGCAGGTACACGTGTGGTCTTTTGATGTAAATGGCAGGTACACGTGTGGTCTTTTGACGTAAATGGCAGGTACACGTGTGGTCTTTTGGATGTAAATGGCAGGTACACGTGTGGTCTTTTGGATGTGAATGGAAGGTACACGTGTGGTCTTTTGGATGTAAATGGCAGGTACACGTGTGGTCTTTTGATGTAAATGGCAGGTACACGTGTGGTCTTTTGGATGTAAATGGCAGGTACACGTGTGGTCTTTTGGATGTAAATGGCAGGTACACGTGTGGTCTTTTGGATGTGAATGGAAGGTACACGTGTGGTCTTTTGGATGTAAATGGCAGGTACACGTGTGGTCTTTTGGATGTAAATGGAAGGTACACGTGTGGTCTTTTGGATGTAAATGGAAGGTAGACGTGTGGTCTTTTGGATGTAAATGGCAGGTACACGTGTGGTCTTTTGGATGTAAATGGAAGGTACACGTGTGGTCTTTTGGATGTAAATGGCAGGTACACGTGTGGTCTTTTGATTAACATATCATAACTCTTTTTATGTTTATTTATTTGTTCTTAATTTTATAACTTACTCCTCCCCCTCATTTATGGATATGCCAAGAATTCTACAGGCTTCCATACGGTCTTCATTCTGTCTCATTTTCTTAAAGAACATAATGTCAGAAATACGAAAAGATGCATTAAAATAATAATATCTCTCGGGACTGGACTGGATTTTTTAGCAAAAGTGCATGGAACATACCACACAGATAAAGTTTCATGTATAAAAATGTTAGATAATTAATTCATTGATGTGCGTTTATTATTTGTTTATCTATTTATTTATTATTAATATTTGATTTGCACACAATTAACAACCAAGAATGTTCCTGAATTTAACAGTTTTTCTTCTTTATGTTGTTAGATTAACAAAATATATATTGTATAACAAAGGTTATAATAATTGTAAAATGACCTTTTTAGGAATCGTCCTAAAAATAGTATGACTAACCCGTCTGTCGCAAGCATGGTTAAATATCAGTGCTTAATAACGATATTATTTCCAATCCGAACTACGTCAAATTTTCAGTATCAACCGAAAATATATCTCTAATAATGTGATCGCATTTTCAAAAGAAAAACTTTGGTTTACAGAAAATGTTATGCTAATGTGTAAGTATGGTTATCTCCCTTCTTGCGATTTGTTCAATTTGAGGGGATCGAAGTTCAACAGTCACGCTATTTAAAGGTCAAAACTTTTGACATTCTCTAACTTCTGTCGAAAAGTGGTAAGCAACACAAACATTTCTTAAAGGTAAGGTCCATAACATTGTTCAATTTTTATCATGTGATAGATATTAACTTCATGCATGCGTAAATTGTATCAATGATATGAAAGCATCAGAGGATCTCCGAATTATTCGTTGAGTCACAAGGTCGACGTATGTTTGCTACAGTGCTATATACACTACAGCTAAGAATGTTGTTCGAGTGAAATATTTTCAGAAAATCAAAAACTTAACCACAGTAAACCTCGAATTATGTTTGCTTTTAATTAACCTATGCTTTTTTTTTATTACCAACGACGACTTAAGTTTGGGCCCATCCTACCCAAGTAAAAGTAAAATGACGATGCTGTGATCGCTGAAATAGTTCCAATGATAGTCACTTGAAAAAGATAAATCATGCTCTATCTGGGCCGAAATTTAATGATTCGATTCCTATTTTATGTCCAGCGTCAGAAATATTTCACCAGTAAGTAAATTGTTTGTTATGTTCGGCATAGAACAACCGTAACCACGAATTTCAACTGCTTAGCACATCTTGAAGCAACAAACCAACTTTGAGACGTCACGCAAGTCTCAAATGGCGGCCGAGAGTGAACAACAAATAAAGTACTTTCAACTGATTTATTTCGTAGAAATACAACAAAAAAATTCGTTCTGGTATGAAGAATATGTAAAATATGTCTCCTACATACTATATTCAATAAATAAAATACAACACGTACTTTCCCTTTAATTATCTTATTGTTTGTATCTCTAAAATACATGCTGTATTTCTGTGATATTGAGAGACTATAATAGTGATGTTTCATTCTGGGGGTTAGAGTTTGAAATCAATTTTTATGTTCAGACGGTATCTTGACCAGGGGGCATTGTCAGAGTGTTAAAAACCTCTGCATCAACTACATAAGGACTTACGCACTCTAGGTACGCACGCACGAATTATAACGGGTGATATCGATGAGGGAAAATAATTATTGGAACAAAGAATTATGGATTTTGTTTTAAAGATATTATGTATTTTCTATCTTAGAGTTTTATATGAATATCCGATTCTAACTCAAAGGTGTGGTTATGGATCCCATTTGATTTAACGGGCAGATGCCCTCCGTTCTGGTACGAGTAATCTGGTATTTTCTGGGAGACTGATTCCGCGTCGGCATTGGCGGCGTCAGCAGCTTCAAGCTCATCCATTCTGCGCAGATCGTCTTGTGATAGATGGTCTACGATACCTGCACCGTAAGCGTCTCCAAGTACGTTGATAGCTGTACGGAAACGATCACTGGAATAATAATAATAATAATAATAATAATAATAATAATAATAATAATAATAATTATAATAATAATAATAATAATAATTGCATGGGACGACGACGATGATAATGAACATTTAAAAAGTATGCACCTAACAATGTAACATGCTGCTATATAGTTGTAGAATTTAGGAGCCTTGATTATATTCAAATGCCATAGGCGTACCATCTATTTCGTATTCTGAATGCAGTATCGTGTTGGACGTATATGCAAGGAATAGTTGGCGACACAAATTCAAAATTCAGTACTTTTAGCTATTCATTGGTCATTTGTTTGTCTAAATGGAATGACTGATTTTGACTTTAACATTGTGTGCATCTTCTGTGATAGACATTTGTCTTTGTAAACAAGTACTGGTCTTTAAAACTGAAAACTTAATCGGATTCTTTAAATGTTTATGTACAATTTGTTTCATATTCCAGGACACTCACAGTCTCTGTCTGTCTGTCTGTCTCTCTCTCTCTGTCTCTCTCTCTCATTTAAAATCTGACGTGATGTTGATAGCTAAAAATTATTTCAAGATTCTTTAAATTATAATTTGAAGCGTGAGCTGTAAGTTACGAAATTTCATTTGAAACCATTAAACAAATACATTTTGAACTGAGAATCTTTGTTTTTTCTTAAACGAGCCCTTTACTTACTTTATGTATATATAATATTGTACCTTGTAAATGCTAGTATACTAATATCCTTATAATATTGTACCTTGTAAATGCTAGTATACTAATATGCTTATAATATTGAATCTTGTAAATGCCAGTATGCTAATATGCTTATAATGTTTTACCTTGTAAATGCCAGTATGCTAATATGCTTATAATGTTTTACCTTGTAAATGCCAGTATGCTAATATTCTTATAATGTTGTACCTTGTAAATGCCAGTATACTAATATGCTTATAATATTGAATCTTGTAAATGCTAGTATGCTAATATGCTTATAATGTTGTACCTTGTAAATGCTAGTATGCTAATATTCTTATAATGTTGTACCTTGTAAATGCCAGTATACTAATATGCTTATAATATTGAATCTTGTAAATGCCAGTATGCTAATATGCTTATAATGTTGTACCTTGTAAATGCTAGTATGCTAATATTCTTATAATGTTGTACCTTGTAAATGCCAGTATGCTAATATGCTTATAATGTTTTACCTTGTAAATGCCAGTATGCTAATATGCTTATAATGTTGTACCTTGTAAATGCTAGTATGCTAATATGCTTATAATGTTTTACCTTGTAAATGCCAGTATGCTAATATGCTTATAATGTTTTACCTTGTAAATGCCAGTATGCTAATATGCTTATAATGTTGTACCTTGTAAATGCTAGTATGCTAATATTCTTGTAATATGTTTTACCTTGTAAATGCTAGTATGCTAATATTCTTATAATGTTGTATCTTGTAAATGCCAGTATGTTAATATGCTTATAATGTTGTACCTTGTAAATGCTAGTATGCTAATATTCTTGTAATATGTTTTACCTTGTAAATGCTAGTATGCTAATATTCTTATAATGTTGTATCTTGTAAATGCCAGTATGCTAATATGCTTATAATGTTGTACCTTGTAAATGCTAGTATGCTAATATTCTTGTAATATGTTTTACCTTGTAAATGCTAGTATGCTAATATGCTTATAATGTTGTACCTTGTAAATGCTAGTATGCTAATATGCTTGTAATATGTTTTACCTTGTAAATGCTAGTATGCTAATATTCTTATAATGTTTTACCTTGTAAATGCCAGTATGCTAATATGCTTATAATGTTGCACCTTGTAAATGCTAGTATGCTAATATTCTTGTAATATGTTTTACCTTGTAAATGCTAGTATGCTAATATGCTTATAATGTTGTACCTTGTAAATGCTAGTATGCTAATATGCTTGTAATATGTTTTACCTTGTAAATGCTAGTATGCTAATATTCTTATAATGTTTTACCTTGTAAATGCCAGTATGTTAATATGCTTATAATGTTGTACCTTGTAAATGCTAGTATGCTAATATGCTTGTAATATGTTGTACCTTGTTAATGCTAGTATGCTAATATGCTTATAATGTTGTACCTTGTAAATGCTAGTATACTAATATGCTTGTAATATGTTTTACCTTGTAAATGGTCAGTATGCTAATATTCTTATAATATTGCACCTATGCCAGGATGGTAATATGCTTATAATGTTGTACCTTGTGAATGCAAGTATACTAATATACTTATAATAGTGTACCTTGTAAATGCTAATATGTTTATGTTGTGTTGAGTCTTTTATCATATGCGTGTACATTTTTATGTCTAACAGTGTAATGACTCTTAATATTCTATAACACTCAGTTTGTCTTTTATGACTGTGATTTGTTTTATGTTTGCATGCTGTAAGTACTTATGTGCAGGTTATAGCCGCTTGGAAAGCTCAGCAGAGATTACGTTGATATTACTAGACTTCATCTGACTTGCTCACACATTCAACGCACATACACAGTGCAAAACTTGGTTAGTTCAATCGTGTCCTCATCTCTGGCACCTAAATATGCGAATAGGTAAATAAAATGCTAATCCAAACCCGAAAACGGGTAAAATCTAAACAGAACTAATTCAAAAGAGACTTTTTGTGTTAAAATAGTATTTACTGTACTGATGAGGTAACAAACAGAGCTTACATCAGCCAATCAATTGCGATAATAAGAGTTATGTCATCAATTGGAAGGTCGACAGCTGTCAATACTATCGCCATGGTAACAAGTCCTGCTTGTGGAACACCTGCTGCTCCAATAGCTGCTGCCGTTGATGTCAAGCTAAAAAAAAAAAAAGAAACAGAATAAAATAATCAGAATATTTAACAGTATCTTAAAATGTTAAAGCCCATAAATCTTTCACAGTAAACAGAGCTTTAGCACATCTTCACTGGATCGGCTGTTGACGATTCGGTTATTTAGAGCACGTATGCTTAATGGGTTACAGTATTTATTGACATAATATTAAAACAGAATCAGACTGTGTACAGTTCATGAAGTAACTGATGGCATGCCACACAAACAAGAACTAAGACAAAAGCTTCAATCCGTGTTCGTGATTTTATCCATTTTACAGATATTACTACCAATTCGGATTGACAATAGCGTTTTTGTCTCTGCCGCGTTGATGGAAAACACAAACATGATAAAACAGTGACAGTTATCTCATAGGTTATTGCCTGTTTCCGAAAATATTTACAATAAATAAACGGCATTGAGAATTGTCTCCCGTTGCAGGGACGACCTATGTTCTGTTCCTGCTCATTTCAGCGAAAATCACATTATGCAGCAGAATGTACTGTTTGCTTTTAGCAGAGACAGCAAATAAGCTTGCATGCACACTCTTTTGTTATTTTCACACAGACGCGTATCACTTGTTTTTATCAGTCGTGAGCCTTGATAATCGCGCTCCCGCTGAAACAAGCAATACTCAACGGGTGTTCAGCGAAGGTTGCTCATAGTTGTCTATTTCATATTTTAAAAAGGCAGCTGCTGCTACGCTCGATCAGTAAGGATATTATATACCGAAACTCTTTAAAATTCTGGATTTAACACGAACTACAGTAGGACCTCGTTCATTAGGAATATCTGTCTATCCGAACTTGCACATACGGTAAAACTAGAACTAGTTCATGGCAGCTTTCGCTAATTGCAATGCTTTTAATGTGCCCCGAGGGTATGGACAGACAATGTCCCGTTTTATTCCAAATTATTAATTCCATTCATCTGTATATATAAACATGCTTGTATCAAAACGCTAAATGAATGAGTGGATGATATTATGCAACATGCAAAAGTAATAATCAGAAGAGAGAAAAGAAGCCAAATATTTAGTAATTAAAGTTACAAAATACTGTACACGAAATGAGATCGGATGAAAATAGTTATGATATATATATATATATATATATATATATATATATATATATATATATATATATATATATGTGTGTGTGTGTGTGTGTGTGTGTGTGTGTGTGTGTGTGTGTACAGACTTTTTAGAGATAGAGAGAGAGAGATTACTGTCTCCTTTTTTGAACAAACAAGACGTTGACCCAAGACTGTTTTTAGACTACCATATATACCTGATGGTGATGACCTGTCCGATATTGAGTCCAATTCTATTGACTTGTGCGATAAATATGGCTGCCACGGCTTCGTATAATGCTGTGCCGTCCATGTTAACTGTAGCTCCTATTGGCGCCACAAATTTGGTAATTCTTTTATCGATGTTATTCCTGAATTCCAGGCACTCCATGGTGACGGGGAGTGTAGCTGAGCTGAAAACGGATGTAAAATGAAATATCGTGATCCCACTAATATTGATTGTATCAGCTGGAAGTGATTTTGTATACACGGTGATAATATGAATTGTTGTGCCCGGTCGTAGAGAGAAAAAGTCAGCAAGAATGTACTGTTCTGGAAAGAACGTCGAACAAGACGTGACATATCTCCCTTCCCCTTTCCGAAACTTCAATTGCAAATAAATACTTCGGCGGCAATCCTTAATTCAAAGGTGTTGTATAGAGGGATAAGATGAGAAAGTTGATAAAGTTTCTGACATATAATTAACTTTTACGAATCATTTGGTTACCTTGAAGAAGTTCCCCATGCTGTGAGAAGGGCCTTCAGCATGTTGTACATGAAAATATAAGGGTTCTTTCTGACTGCGATGAAGTAGACAAGTGGCAGAACAATGAAACCGTGGAGGAGAAGACCCGCCATTACTGTCAGGAAGTAGAATCCAATCTGTTCAAATATGGTAGAGATGTCGTCCATTTCCACAAGCTTTGCCGCCACCAGGAATAGTATTCCGATAGGGGAATACCTGAAATGAATAACAGTATTGTAATTTTTTATTGTGTTCACGAATCAATGTTACCTAGTTGGTGGAAACGACAACAACAACAACAATAAAACAACAACAGCAATGGATGGGGTGACAACATAATCACAAGCGATGTCAACTTCATCTCGAATGTTGAAAAAAGGCTTGATTTTTTTCACCTTTTTTTGTTTATAAAAAATGTAAAATACTTTCGGTTTTTAGGTGTTTGTTCCTAACCTGTGCCCATTCTGTAAAACAAAAACTGTCCTTAACAAACAAAGAAATCGATCCTTATTTTAGTTTCTGCAACGTTTATTATGGGTATGCTATAAACAAAACCTGTTTAGAGTGTAATCTGTATATAATAAGTTCATATATAAGATCTGTTGATATATGTAAGTTATATACCGCATATACTCGCTTACAAGTCGGGTCCAGATGCAAACAGCATAGACCCTGATCTGATGTTGCGTAATGCGCCGGCAGATCAGGGTTTATGTTGTTTGTTCAACTGATTAGTCATAACGAACTGCATAGACCTGGATCTGCCGGCGCATTATGCGACGGCAGATCTGGGTTTGTGCTATTTGTAGTTGGATCCTTCTTATAAGTGACTATATATTGTAATACAAAACACATGTATATGAATTATAATGAAAATTACCTCCGAATGATTATCACCTAAATCTATCCTACACCTCCTACATTAAATTCTAAATGCTGTTGTTTGAGGGCTTTTTATGCTTAATTATTCTCGAAAATTAAGTTAGGCTTTCAATTTGTGTGATTTTAGACTCTTCCTGTCAAAATGCATGCAATAATTTATGTCTCATAATGCCCTTGACTTCACTAAATGGTGCTTACCAGATAACGAGCATGACCAGTTTCATTGTAGCATTATGGAGCGATTCAAAGAAGTCCAATAGCGGTTTGCCATCTTTGCCCATTTTAGCGATCGTTATGCCAAAGAAAATGGAGAAAACCACGAGTCCTAAGATGTTCATTCCGCTGGATGTTACTATTTGAGGGTCATCAACTTCAAAATATGCAACTGAAAATAGACGTTTACGATAGCGTCAATAAAGTTAAAAGTTTAAAGCTATCAAATACATAAATATGAAATTAACTAACTGATCCTTGATAAAAGATATATTGAAATAAAAACAAAACAATATTTATCGCAAATTTGTGGTTTCAAATCATATTGGAATACGAATTAAATCAATATGATCATCTATCTACACATGTGCGAAAGACTTCATAGAGTAATAGCAATGGTTTACAAAGATATTCTTATCACACACACAGTAACTGGGAAGGATGATATAAATCAGCAGGAACGGTCACTATCATGTAACTCTTTTAGCTTGCATTTAACAAGAACCTTGTAAAATGTATAGGTGTAGGCAGAGAGAGAGAGAGAGAGAGAGATGGCCTCTGTGAGAGACTGGTGTTTGTTGTATTTACCCGTTGTTGTTGGTGTTTCGATAGTAGTTATGTTCATGGCAGACGCAGCAGCTGTAGTTGCAAGGGTGGTCATGTTTCCGGTGGCATTGGTCACAATTGGCGCCACTGTTGAAGTTGCTACATGGATTTTCAGCTTTTTCACCTCAGTACCTTGCTTTAGGAAAGAAAACAATTCTTTTTGCGAGGGACCAACAGAGCGTTTAGCTACTAAAATTATGTCCAGATTAAAATACTGTTACAACTAGAAATAATGAAGAGTTTCCAAACCTCAAGCTGCTGCAGACACAAATTTGGTGCTCAATTATTTGCAATTGTTTAGAGTTTTGAATGGTCGAATATGAAAGAATGCTTTACATTCGGTTATACGGGCAAAATTGTAAAACATATATAATATCTATATGCAGGCAACCGAAATAATAATTGCATTAAGCGCAACCAAATACAAACTAAGTACAAAATGATAAGAAGAAAAAAATCCATCTATCGTATATTCACCCAATATTGGAATATGCTGATATTGTTTGAGGCAACTGCTATGGTGTAGACTCTTTTAGACTACAAAGACTTCGACCTGAAGCGGTAGAATTGACACTGAGGTTACACAAAGTGCATAATCTGTCCAGATATACTCTGGAACTAATTGGCTGCCTTTGTCAAGGAGGAGAAAATTTCATAAACTTTTCTTAAATTGTATATGGTGCTTCTTCCTCCTATCTTCATGAAATCACACCACCATTAGTTAGACACCACAATCTATAACCTAAGTACCGTATATACTCGTGTATAAGTCGGATCCAACTGCAAACTTCACAGACCCATATAATACATAATTTTAAGTAAATGATATCACACTTCTCTGACTTATTTTGATCAATTTTGAGATATGACCGTACAAGTTTGGAATGCAGTTATACTATACAAATTATATTCTAAAAAGGCCGACAAAATTGCGATACTTTCCAGGCACCAAAAGCAATTAATTTTGCACTTTTTTTTATCCAATTTTCACGTTAAAATGTTAGTATCCTTTGAATAGTGTTTTAAATAAAACTCCAAATATATAGATTTGTTTCGCATCTAAAAATGACAGACAAGAGGTAATTAAAATATTATAGACAAAAGAAATGATCTTTAAAAAAATAACTTTACTTGATACGTAGTAAAATAACATTTGAGAGAGAGAGAGAGAGAGAGAGAGAGAGAGAGAGAGAGAGAGAGAGAGAGAGAGAGAGAGAAGAGAGTAACCTTTTCGAAGCAAGCTGATACAAGGTTATCGGGAAAACAGTTTCTGTAAAAAAGGTATAAGAATATGATCGGTCATAGTTCATATGGATGAAATGAAATGTATGTTTCTAAACATATGACGGAATTTGGGTCCATTAATACAATATCTATTTGACCGAGAACAACAATCATCAATTTAAAAATGACAAGTAATGTTTAAACCGTTAAGTTGCGTAGTTGGAGGTTGTCTATGAACCTAAATTTTTGGTACGAATAAATCATACATCTATGTACAGTCAAAGTTTGATAGGGCCTTGACATCTATTCATAGGGTGTTCATACAGTTTGGGGCTGGAGTAGCATAGAACATGAGAATTCTGGTACACTTACTATTGTTTTTGTAATGTCATTGTTACGGAATTATGTATATGGAATTTATAAAGTGCTTTAACTTTTGTTCTACGACTGTACATTAAAATTGTGTCAACAGTAAGTCGCACTTTAAGTTCGAAAAAAGATGTCAACAAGGTATTTACTGACCTTTTGTTCAAAGTCAGAGCTGTTTACCACTCTTAGAGTACTTTTCCATTAAATCGACACATTTAGTATTGCATTCTGGGTCGTAATATGATACGTTTCCTGTTGTGAAATAGGTCATTTGCAAAGAGTATTTAAGACCTTGATAAACGAATTTTTACACATTCCAATTTTAAATCTTGTGTTGAAAAGATATGTTTTTACGATCAGCCTGCAATCATCAGATGTTTGAAATAATAGCTGTGCTGAAATCTTGTAATGCTGTAATGCTGTATTGCTGTATAAATAATTCGAAAGGAATTATTTATTGGAACATTCATCGAAGTTACCATGGAGTACTCACTGATGTTTTGAGTTGCATTTAGGACTTTTGGATGTCTGTGAACATTCTTAAAGATGATCTGGATTACATTATCGTTGGAACATCAGGACAGTCCAGACCCATTCATTCGGAACAATCTTTCATTCGGAACATTCGTTCATTACGAAGATTCATTCATTTGGAACATTTTATAATTTCTATATGTGATTAGGACACTAATAATTTATTGGATTATTTGGAATTTAACACACGTTAATGTAAGGGTCTTTTGATTTTCACATTGATTATTAGAAATAAATTGCTTGTTGATTTTTACAAACATTGTTGGTTTCACTTTCTTTTTGTTACGTTTTTTATACCATAGGGTCGTAACATCATACAATTGCACACATTTTGTTTCCAAATCTCCTTTTTATGGGATTTAAGACTGTAATTGTAGGCAACCCATTGCTGATTCAACACAATCTTTAATATTGTTTACGTCACTGATAGCGTACAACAGTGATAAAAGAATGCACAAAAGTGTACTAAGATCAATAAAATGTATAAAAAAAATTACGAAGCATTATGTGCTCAGTTAAATGCCACAATGATCATAGTCAACGTCGTGCACAAAGCGATATATATCGTTTACAGTAATGTGAATAAAATTGTAATTGCTTCAGGTCGTATCAGAACAACATACTACACAATCAAAACAAACTGTAAACTAGTTAAATTCTTAGTTTAGCAAATTGCAACACAAAATACATTACATTAATGACATTTTACAGGACAATAAGCGTCGTAAATAATTGATGAAAAGTCTACAGAAACAAACAATCAATAAAAAGCACAAGAATAGATGCTACAACATGGCAGAGATGTAATAGTATTGCTAGTTTCAAAAAGTGGTTTACTTTCTTGTTTTGCAACTGTACTTTGTTCTGCATTCTGTTGTGCAACTTCAGAGCATATGCTCGACATAACGTTTTGAACAGTTGGTTATTTTGGCCTTGTCTCTTTATTATATATGATGTAACCGATAAACAACAGAATATTTTGCATTGACGCTGCTTCTAACAAAACCTTACTTCTGATCAGTTTTCGGGTCTTCCTTATCCTCCACTTCTTTTAGTTCTTTCATTTCCTTCTCTGTCTTTTTTTTTACTTTTTGCCTTGTAACATAATTAAATTGTTTAAACTTACTTCTATATTCTTTTGCTTGCTCAGTAAAGTGTATATTGTTTTCTCTTTGTGTGACACAATATTGTACCCTTCTTCGGCTATTATTCGTTTATCTGCTTCGCTGAGACTTTCTCCTACTATGTTTTTAGTTATAGGTATTATATATTCTATTTTTGTCTTTCTTATGCTTGTGGAATGGCACGCTTTAAATCTTTAGGAGAGTTGAATTCATCTATCTCATTAGAATGTTTGCTTTTAACATGTTGTGATAGATTGGTCATGCTGCTTCATGTTTAAGGGTAATAAGGACACTGTTTAGGGATATGAACTATTTATGGTACGGAAATAGTGAGTAACCTAAGTAGGTACTAAATGTTATTTAAGTAGTCACTAAAAGTTACTTAAGAAGGTGCTAACATTTACTTGGATAGGTACTAAAAAGTCACTAAAAGGTCACTTAAGTCACCAATAAGCACTTTTTAGGTAGGTATTAAAAGTCAATAATAGATACTAACTAAATGTCACTACAAGGTAGCCACATTTACTCCTAGCTTGTTGAATATTGAAGACATTTTACCTAAATAAATTATAGCTGCAGACCAGCTGGAACATATTTGTGTCATATTGTGGACCATTTTGTTACAGCATTAAAACGAAAATGTAGAAAGCGTCATGAACTAAATCAACACGTGAATCTGAGAACAGAAAAGATGGATGGGTGAGATATACAAAAAGTGCAAATAATCAAAAGTCTGAATGACATAGGAGATATACGATACGTACATAAAACAACATAAAACATAGGAATCCAATGTATATGTGGAAAGTTTTTTAAACTCCATTCAGTAAGAGCACACTGTAAATCAAAACAACAATTTAAAAACAATTACTGAAACTGTTGTTTCGTAAAACGCCTGAAAGTTCGATGATTTCAAACGAAAAAAAAGGAACAATTTTCACTAAATACATTGGAGGAATTGTCACCGATGGATACAACGGTTAAAAGTTCGATGATTTTAAATGCAACTAAATTTTTAAAAAAAATTTCGTGTATATAAATCAGAGAATTTTTTTGAGGAGCAGTGCGCAATATCGTCGCCTACATAGAGATGTTAAATAAGGACAATGGCGAATCAACAATAGTTCAATAGCAAATTCAGCGGAGGCAAAAAGAATTCCAACATTGGAGAAACAGCGGTGAAATGAAAAGTCTCAGACAAAAACTGGTTAAGTTCAAACACAAACTGCTAACGCAAAAGATTGCGGATGAAAATGAAAAAAAAAGATCATAACGTCTTAGACAGAAAAGACAACAACGTACAAAAATTGACGTTGTAGATAAAGTCGTCACATTCGGAGAGAAAGGACAAAATAGTTTATGATTGTGGTTTATTATATACATTTTCTGATGACAATGAATAAGACCTCTATGTGTTCTTCAGTCAGATAGAAACCCACATGAAGAACATTATAGGGAGGAACCTCAAAACAATTTGATTCAATAAATATATGTCATATCTGCAAAAAAAATATGTAAAGACAAACTGTGTGATCATGACCATTTAATATGCAATTATAGAGGCCCTGCTCATAACGAATGCAGTTTCAAATTATATACCACTGATCATTTACAGTTTGTTCGATTATGACAGCCACCTATTTATTAAGCAGTTAAACAAGAACCTGATTAGAAAATAATGATCATACCGAGCAACGAAGAGAAATACATATAATTCAGCAACAACTATGCAGTCATGAAAAAAAAGAAAGAAGTCCTTGTGAAGAGAACAGTTAGATTTGCACACAGTTTATGGTTTTTATGGGGCAATGCTTAGGACAATTAGCATAGAAAAGTTCACAGAAACGATAAGATGGTTTCAACATATGCAACTTAGCTATGTGAGAAAAGGTCTAATGAAGCAGCTATCTTTTCAGTTAAACAGTTATACTCCTCTGTAAACAACTGGAACATAAAAAACGACGATTATCTGTTTATTCAGGGTGCAATTGGACTTTTCAACCCGAATAAACGCGGAGATCTCCAAGACTACTATGTGAAGAAAGATGCTTTGATGATTTGTGATATTTTTGAGGAGTTCAGAAATGTATGCATCAGAAACAACAAACTCCATCCTGCTCACTATCACAGTGCACCAGGTTTAGCTGATGATACTTACGGAAGTAGAACCAAAATCAATAACAGACTAGGATATGTCTGTGGTGATCGAGAGTGGAATAAGAATAGGATTATTAAGTTAGCACATCGATACACCAAAGTTAATCAAGAATAGAACATAAATGGTAAATGCTAAATTGAAAATGACATTTAATATAACCAATTTACACTAATATAATTCATTATGTACACATTCTTAATAATTTATACTATTTGACCATGTATCAATACATGCGGGTGGAACACTTCAGACGGGCAACTGGTAAACTAATTAAGATCGTAGAGGAACTAATTAAGGTCATAGAAGAACAACTAATGTCATGGAAAGACGATGAAAAAAAAATGCAGAAAAACTAGAAGTGGATTTAGACATACCGAAAGAGTCACACACTTATTTAAAAGACTATCCTCCAGCAACTGAAATAACTCGTATCAAATACAAATGCTTTGTCCGAACTTCAAGGACTAATAATTGAACAGAAAAAGAAAGAAAAGCAAAGGTACCTAAACTATATGTACATTAAAAATACAGAAAATTAAGTTATTCACCTTCAGAAACCTAAATATTTATGCAGTTAAGAGTAACACTGAGCAAGATACATGTATATAGTTTGAACAACAACCATGTATTAAATCGGACAGAGAACTGAATACAAATTTGAGACAAAAAGCGACTAACTATTTTGAGAAGGGTTCGTATAAACTGAAGATTAACATCATATTCGGTAAACAAATGGAGAATTTGAGGAGAAGAACAACAGTAAAAATAAATATGTGCAGATGACATGAAATTTCCCAAATATAAAAAACTTTCATTTTCTAGAAGAAGATTATTAGGTCATGATTTTTTGCTTTTGTTAGCATGCAAAATAACAGACACAGCTTAGTAAACCTACTTACGGTGTTTTAACGGAGATAGAGTTATAAAAGTGGTTGATGTACGAATTTTATTACGACTTCTTGAAAAATGAAAAGGTGATAGAAGTCAGTTTATGTCTAATACTATTCATTATATATCTGATACTATTCATTATGTATCTGATACTATTCATTATATATCTGATACTATTCATTATATATCTGATACTATTCATTATATATCTGATACTATTCATTATGTATCTGATACTATTCATTATGTATCTGATACTATTCATTATGTATCTGATACTATTCATTATGTATCCGTTTTCAGACAGAAGATGGTTAGAGTGACATGAATAATAACATCAAGTAATATGGCACAATCGATTACAAGACGAAAAGTGTATTTAACAGACAGTTACTAAAGAGAAAGTTCCTGTGCATTTAAAGGATGAACAAATGGTTTACCAAAGAATGCTATAAATGGAGATCTAAACAATATTCGTTTACAACTGATCACGAAGATAAAAAAATGTATGCAAAGGTAGAAAAGAATGTATGATAAGAAGGTATTAAATACTCTTAGATTATATATATATATATATATATATATATATATATATATATATATATATATATATATATATAGTTCATTTAATCATGAAGAAAACCTTCAAGAAATGAAGTTATTTCGGTAATATAGTCCCGATATCTCTAGCATTACTATGCATAAGGTGGCTTTGTCAACTCATGACGACGCAAGTATTTTAGTTGACAACATCAATACATTAACTTACGACTATTTACAATCGCATAGTTACATTCGCTGAAAATTCAAAGTATTAAATAATGGATCCCGAAATAAGTATTTCCCTGTAATGAAAACGTATAGGAACGGTATTTCCTCTAGAAAAAAGTATTAAGAACATCACAAAAACTACAAACTTCCATTATTCTCGAACGTTTTTTCGCGAATTAAAGGACATGTACTTGCAGAGAACTTGTAAAAATGCAGGGGTACCTAGGAATATGTATCATAATATCATGAGGGAGTCTGAGAGACCATTTCCATCTATATACCTGTAAAAAGGTAAACTAACAAGTCAAAAGAGGTATCAGGTGATGCACCTCCGGTTCGCAATACTGCCGGAGACGATATTAATGCTTCAGCAAAAGTGAAATATGAAAGGAAGAAAAAAACAAGTTGAAACAGTGTATGAAGCAGAAGGTGTTGGGCAAGTTGACAAAAACAATAAACACTGACGATGTGAAACAACAAGGTTTATCTAGAAAGGAAACGCAACAAGGCATGCCCAGAAGTGACATGACAGTGGTAATGAAAATAATCAGTACCGGGTTACTAACGCCCTTAAATCCCATTAAACACACACACACACATACACACACACAGAGACAGACACACATACACACACCCCGAGCAAATATTTGAGGAGATAGAAGACAACGAGTTGTTCAATGTGAGTTTCTGGTTTCCTTGTTTTTTAATGTAGTGTGAGTGCTTCTGACACACATTGTCTTTAGTAGTATGAGTGCTTCTGACACACATGGTCTTTAGTTGTATGGGAGTTGCTGACACACATGGTCTTTGGTAGTATGAGTGCTTCTGACACACATGGTCTTTAGTAGTATGAGTGATTCTGACACACATGGTATTTAGTTGTGTGAGTGCCCCTGACACACATGGTCTTTAGTAGTATGAGTGATTCTGACACAAATGGTATTTAGTTGTGTGAGTGCTTCTGACACACATGGTCTTTAGTAGTTTGAGTGCTTCTGACACACATGGTATTTGGTTGTATGAGTGCATCTGACACACATGGTCTTTAGTAGTTTGAGTGCTTCTGACACACATGGTCTTTAGTAGTATGAGTGCTTCTGACACACATGGTCTTTAGTAGTATGAGTGATTCTGACACACATGGTCTTCAGTAGTATGAGTGATTCTGACACACATGGTCTTTAGTAGTATGAGTGCTTCTGACACATGTGGTATTTACTTGTGTGAGTGCTTCTGACACACATGGTCTTTAGTAGTATCCGAGTTTCTGAGACACATGGCCTTTAGTAGTGTGAGTGCATCTGACACACATGGTCTTTAGTAGTATGAGAGTTTCGGACACACATGGTCTTTAGTTGTGTGAGTGCTTCTGACATACATGGTCTTTAGAAGTATAAGAGTTTCTGACACACATGGTCCTTAGTAGTATGAGAGTTTCTGACACGCATGGTCTTTACTAGTATGAGAGTTACGGACACACATGGTCTTTAGTAGTATGAGTGATTCTGACACACATGGTCTTTAGTAGTATAAGAGTTTCTGACACACATGGTCTTTAGTAGTATAAGAATTTCTGACACACATGGTCTTTAGTAGTATAAGAGTTTCTGACACACATGGTCTTTAGTAGTATAAGAGTTTCTGACACACATGGTCTTTAGTAGTATAAGAGTTTCTGACACACATGGTCTTTAGTAGTATGAGAGTGTCTGACATATGGTCTTTAGTAGTATGAGAATTTCTGACACACATGGTCTTTAGTAGTATGAAAGTTTTTGACACACATGGTCTTTAGTAGTATAAGAATTTCTGACACACATGGTCTTTAGCAGTATGAAAGTTTCTGACACTCTGGATGTTTGGCCTTTAAATAGTTAATAAGTTATAAGCAACTCTACGAAGCAGAATTACTGATGTGTGTAATTTGATGAAATTACAAAACACAAACAACGGGTCGTGTACCGTGTGGCGTTTGAACTATTGCGTTCGATCACTGGATTATAGATTTTAATTGTTTTCTGCACTATTATGATCCTGTCGTACACTGACTTTTTGCACACTTTTTACATTGGTTAAATTTACTCATATTTATCTGCTTCTGATCATTCGATATTCATTTTAAAAAAATTCGTCTAGGGAAGTTCGATTTTCAGATGATTGTTTTTGCAAAATGAATTACTATAACTTAGCCGATATCATTTACCCCCCCCCCCCCCCCCCCCATACTTGAAATCAGGGACCTTAATACTGTAGAATGAATTTCAGGGTACTTTACCTGTATTATTTAGAGGTCGCTAATTCCTCTTATTGGTTAATTTTTAATAATTTTCTGTCATGAAACTTTGTAAAGCGCTGTACTATTTGCATAACACCAAAGCTATATAGGCAAAGCACTTTACTGCCGCCTTTAAATTGCTGTTCCACGCATTTGTCAGTTACTGTGAATTTATTCTTTTCGTACCCATACATATTCGTACTTAGTACCTATAGCGACAAAAAATATATTCACAGTACTCTTAGTAGGTATAAATGTGCTATTATATTTGTAAATACACGCTGTGCACCTCTGTAATCCTGAGTTCGATGATCGACGAATTGACATGCAAAAGAAGCGGTCCACCCTCAAAGGTTGTTGCCCGGGTTTTACATTTTCCATCCCACTGAGCAGAACCCTACTCTGTGATCTGAGTCTTATAAAGTACTTTGTATAAGTTGGTAGCATTTGTACAATTAACGTAAAATTGATAATGATCACATTTAATTTAAAGGAGTTCACGACATTATTTGGAGACAATCCGTAAATTTGCATGCTTACCTGATTAGATCAAACAGAGCATCTAAGGGCTGTGTATCCTTTGCCTGTCCTGATCTCTCTATCTGTTCCTTGGCCTTGCCTCTGTTGCCGGGTTGTATAGCCAGCACCAGAATGATTCCTTCAACAACTGCGGCAAGCGTTGTCGTCAGGTAGTACACCACAGCACGCACTCCCAGTCTACCGGAAGCACGGGTATCCAATGACGCCAAAGAGGAAACCAAACTGGATATAATGAGCGGCAAAATGAGCATCTTCAACATGTTCATCAACAGATCTCCGGGGAAACGTAGATAGAAAATCTTCCTCTTCTCAGTGGGTTGCCATGCAGGATCGGACCTTAGCCCCAGTCCAAGGCCCACACCAATCGCCAGGGCGACGATGATCAGAATGATAAGCAGGTTGTCAAGAAAAATGGCTATGCACTTTTGACCTCTGGTTTTGCCTTCTTCTTTGCCTGCCATGTTGGAACGGCCGTAGTAGGAAATGTCACTTTTGCAGTAGATAATTAATGCTGTAATAAAGAAAATAAAAAGAATAATCGGATTTATTCTATATTGTTTTCTTGTTAACAGCCAGAAAGTTTTGTAGGATGGGGTGGAGGTGGGTGCAAATCTATAATTTTAAGTAAAAATACAAGAATAGCAACAACAACACATTTTAAATTTGATTTCGCCGTTAAATAGCAACGAGTGGGTAGGAACCCAAAGACTTCTAAACTGTAGGCATCTGCATACCACTGAACACCATCGTTTAAAATGTTCCAGATGGCACCTATTGGCGATCATCTGCTTTGCATCTCCGGTAGTCACACAGTCAAAGGTTCAAGTGGAAAAGATTACACATACATGTGTCTATTGAAGTAAATGTCTGTAAAATTGGGCCATTTTACTTTTACCTGGTGATACAAATTTGGGTTATAGAGTATACAGATGATGGGTGTAATTTGGGTTATAGAGTATACAGATGATGGGTGATATTTGGATTATAGAGTATACAGATGATGGGTGATATTTGGGTTATAGAGTATACAGATGATGGGTGATATTTGGGTTATAGAGTATACAGATGATGGGTGATATTTGGGTTTTAGAGTATACAGATGATGGGTGATATTTGGGTTATAGAGTATACAGATGATGGGTGATATTTGGGTTATAGAGTATACAGATGATGGGTGATATTTGGGTTATAGAGTATACAGATGATGGGTGTAATTTGGGTTATAGAGTATACAGATGATGGGTGATATTTGGGTTTTAGAGTATACAGCTTGGCCTTAATTCAGATGTGCAACTCTCAAAAGACTGCTAGCTCTGCGTTGTCGTTCAAAAATAAATTGGAAAAAAAAGAGCCGATAACTTTTTTACTTTTTATATATTTTGTTATTCATTCATTGCACTTTCAGAAGCTGCTATTGTCTATTCTGGCAAAATTAACTTTCCCTATATTAATAGTAAGTGTACATTGAACTAGTTTAGGCTTATTTTTTTACCACACCAGAACAGCCATTTCATCAGCTGTCTGCTTTAGATAGTGCATAGTTTCCATAATGACCACATGTAAAGAAATTTAAGTCACATTACATGAAAGTAGCATAGATTATACCAATATTCTCTACATTGTGCATGTGGCCAGTGCAAACAACTTCACCTTATAACGGTCCCTCTCTCAGAAGTACATGCTAACTGTAGAGCACTACCCAAGTTAAAAACGTCGTTTCCTGTTTTCTATTTCCAGTTTCTCACATGATTCATCCCATATACAATGGGTTACCTCCCTTGGTCAGGATAAAATCTCTTGCTGTAACACTGTACATTTGTGGTGAAATGCCACCAGGAGAAACACCGTAATCCTTGTAACTGCATCATACACAGTTTAGACTACATTTGCAGTGATCTCTTTTCTCCATAATGGCTTTAGTGCAGAATGGGAAGATTTTTTTGTTTTTGCCAAGTATGTAAAAGGAAAAGTAAGGAATTATTTGCTTGCAGTCATGGAGCACAGGGATGACGATGTTAAAAGGTAGCACGCGGCAAACGTCACGATAAACGCTGATGTCACAATAAAGAGCATCTGATCCGTCATACACAGTCTGTGTCCAATGCCATTATTTTTTTAATTGGATTTCATTTTGTGATAGGAGATGTAAGGTAGGATTCAATCAGTGTGCTAGTGCACTAATGTGCGGTGACGATGTATTAAGGTTTAGATGACACAGGAGTCAAAACATCCTCAAGGCAGCGATATATTCCGAAGAAGTTTGAGCTGTCTGGAGTAGCCTGTATCCGGACAACTGGGCAAACCTAGTATGTCCGTTATGTACTTATGTATGAGTAGTCTGGTACCTTGTCTTTCCTCGCCTGCCTTCTTTACTTCGTTACGAACGGAGTAAAGAAGGCAGGGTACCAGACCATCATTTAGAATTAATTCCACACAATATGACGGACAAGCCGTAATAGTATCGTTAAGTCTGAGAGAACAAGATATGGAAATTGGATGTGTTACTTTGCACAACATGGTTCAACTTTAAGTATATTTAACGTTTTTTTATGTAGCGATGACTTAACACCTACATTTCGGTCAAAAAAGGTTGGTTCTACATATGATTAACACTTAATTGCACAGACCACCCATTCTTTAATTATGGTTGTAAAGGTTTGCTAATCTGACAACAACACAAAACATAAATGTAGTTTACTCATTTTAAGACCGATTTTCGATTGTTTCTTTCTTTTTTTACCGTTCTTCTCCGTGCATTTCAAACATGTAGTAGTCAAGGTTTATACAAGGCATTTGTGTTTAGTGTTTGTTTTGTGAATGTAAGTTCTTGCTTCCACCTCACAAAGAGCTTTGTTTGCTCGAAACGTTGGGAAACTCTTGTAATTGAGCCGTTACCAATTGTTGTGTCATATACATTGATTTTGAATCGTTGTTGTTGTTCGTCCTTTGAGTTCGAAGATGACCATGACATCACTAACTGGTTTGTTTCTGTGAGTACATGAGGGGCTGATCAGGCCAACTTGTGCTCTGAACTGTCTGTGGCACACTTGACAGAAAATGCCGCTTGGGTTTGCTTGATCAATAGAGGACGTGCTGCAGTACTGAGATTTATGCTGCTAGCTCCTCTGCACTGACTCTGGAATTTTCCTCCGTTCAAAGTCTGTAGTTCCAGTATGGATGAGACTCAGCCAGGTGGAGCGATCATGTGGAAGATTTTCATCCGACTACCTTGAGATCGCTTTCCATCCTTCAGCTCGCCACAGAAGATCTTCTTTGGTAGTCGCTCGTCGGTCATCCTGGAGACGTGGCCTGCCCATCGCAACTGTGATTTCATCAGCTGAGTGTAGATGCTTGGAATTCCTGCCCGTGCGAGAACCTTGGTCCTGCCATCTTATCCTCATCAGTTTCCTCAGGAAGCCTACGTGAAAATGGTTCAGATTCTTGGCATGGTGTCTGTACACTATCCAGGTTTCGCAAGCATACAGCAGGGTCGGCAACACAATGGCTTTGTAGACCTTAAGTTTTGTTTGTAGACTGATGCCTCTGCGCTCCCACACATTTGCACGTAAGGCTTTCCTGGTGCAGGTTGGTGCATAAACTATGCCTTCTTGAAACTGATTGTGAGAATAAACTTGTCACAAGCTGAAGAGAAATGGTCCATACTCTATTGCATGTCAGACTCAGATTTGGCATTCAGGGAACAACCGTCAGCAAATAGATCACGAACAGTCACTTCCTGTAACTTCACCTTCGCTTCTAATCTCCTCTGATTGAAGAGCTTGCCGTTAGTCTGGTATCTGATGTTGATCCCAGTGTCATAGTCACGGAAGGCATCAGTAAGCATGGCAGTGAACATCATACTGAAGACGGTTGGGGCTGACACACAGCCTTGCTGGTGACTGGGAATGGTTCAGATGACTCGCCGTCGTCCAAGACACAAGCGAGCATGCCTTCATAGAATTTCCGAACCATCACGATGAATTTCTCAGGGCAACCACATTTTTCCAAGATCTGTCAAAGGCTTCCACAGCTGACTGTGTCAAAGGCTTTTTTAGGTTGATGAATATAGAGTACAGGTTGGAGTTCTGTTCTTAGCATTTCTTCTGGAGTTGACGAGCTGTAAACACCATGTATGTCATCCCTCGTCCTTTCCTGAAGCCACACTGACTATCTGGCAGGAGGCTTTGATCGATGTGATGCACAAGACGATTCAGCAGAATTCTGGCAAGGATTTTGCCGGCTATTGACAGCAAGGAGATGCCCCGATGTTTTTCGCAGGATTGCCTTTCCACTTGTATAAGTGGACGATGGATGCATCCTTGTACTCCTGGGTATAGTTGATTGAGACCACATTGACCGGAAGAGTTCAGCTCAGTTTCTGTGCCATGTGCGAGCCTCCGGCTTTATAGACTTCTGCTGGTATAGCATCTGCTCCAGGTGCTTTGCATTTGACAGCAGGTCAATTGCTTTCACAGTTTCAGTCATTGTTGGAGAATCAGCAAGTGATATGTTTATATCCTCTTGTGGCAGTAGATCTATTGCCTCCTCGCTGATAGATGACTGTTAATTGATGATGTTGTTGAAGTGTTCTGCCCATCTTTGAAGTATTGTTTCTTTGTCAGTGAACAGCGTGGCGCTGTCAGTACACAGTATTGGAGAAGTTCATGATGAATGTGGCCCGTAGATTGTCTTTAAAGCATCAGAGAAGCTCTTCATGTCATTCCTGTCTGCGTAGGACTGAATCTCATCTGCCTTATTGCTCAGCATGGGTCTTGCAACTCTCTGCGATTGCATTGGACAATCCTCTTGATGTTTTTGAAGGCTGCCTTCTTAGATGATGAAGTGCTGTCCTCTAAACAGGCCCTCTGTAGCCGATGTTTCCCATTCAGAAGTCTCTGGATGGCAGCATCGTTCTCATCAAACAAATCTTGATGTGTACGTGTGATGGGACAGAGGGTTTTGGATGAAGCTTATTACATAGAGTCTCTGAAGGATGCCCAGTTGTCCCCGACATTCTCGGAGTCTATATGGATTGTAACTAGGTGGCTGCATAGTTCTTCAACAAATGCCTGTTTCACATTCTCCTGTTTCAATTTAGCGACATTAAGCTTTTAGGGCACTTTTTTGCCGTGTGGTCGTCTGCTAGGCTGAATCTGGATATTAAGCTTGGAGACTATGAACCTGTTGTCAGTCCAGCATTCTACATTTCTCATGGCCTTCGTCGCTCGGGCATCCTGCCTGAATCTTCTCCTGACGGTGACGTAGTCAATACGAAGCCAGTACTTGGAGCGTGGGTGCATCCAAGACGTCTTGTTGCGGTTTAGCAGGAGGAAGACTTTGTTGGTGATTAGGAGATCGCATTCATGCCATTTCCTCAGTAGGAGGAGTCCGTTGCTGTTGCATTTGCCAAAGCCATTTTTGCCAATGACACCTGTCCATGTCTGGTGATCTGTGCCAGCTCTAGCATTGACGTCAGCAAGCATAATGAAAGTGTCTGCCTTTGGTACTTCTGCAATAAAAGACTCCAGGTCTCTTAAACAAATTTCCATGGCCTCATCTGGGTTAGTTATGGTGGGTGCACAGGCGCTGATGATGGTTGCATATCTTTTTCCAGATAGTGGGAGTCTCATTTGCATTAGTCTGTCAATCACCCCCTTTGGGAGATTTGTGAGCTTGCTAACTAGCTGTGATTTGATGGCAAACCGAACACCAGCTTCACGTCGCTCTTCTTTACTTCGGCCACTCCAGAAGAAGGTGTAACCATCTCCTACTTCATTGAGTTATCCTTCCTCAGCTGCTATCTGGATGTTGAATCTGGCCAGTACTCAACCAACTACAGCTGTTCTTTTCTCTGGTCTATCTGCTGATGTACTGTTCATTAGTGTGCTTACGTTCCAGAGACCTATGGTGAGTTGCGTCACCTTTGTCTTCTTGTTAGGTTTTCGACCGCTAAGGTGGGATCCCTTCAGCTACGGTATGCTGACCAGGGTTAAGGTGAAGCAGGCAATGTTTAGGGCACCTTTTCTAGCCCCTTCCTCATGCTACGGAGGTGAGCAGTGTGATGCTAAAAAGAGCTGCTCAGTCAGCCAGGGGGCTGCCGAGTTCCACTGCTGCTGCTGTCCACTGAAAATCGACCCAATGCCCTGAGTCGCCAGTGTGCAGGTCTGCAGCTACAACTCCCAGTGTATTCACAACTTCTGCTTTGTCGTTCGCCCATCGCCACAGGACTTGAAGGTATCTGATGTGGGGAGGTGAATAGTGTCATGTCTTGCGCGTAAGTTAGTTTTAATGAGGGAAAGTTGCTCAGAGTCGCCCTCACTCTCTTGTTCAGGCCTGTCTGAATTAGGTGAGGTTGTGATTTACATCATTTATTTACCGTGTGTTCACGTTTACACTAATGATTCTGATTGTGTTACTGTTTGTAAAGCCATACCCGTTTCATTTATGAGAATTTTCACGCGTCGATATATTTATATTGACTGTAAAGAGTCTAAATAGCACATGGATGTCTCTCTCTCTCTCTCTCTCTCTCTCTCTCTCTCTCTCTCTCTCTCTCTCTCTCTCTCTCTCTCTCTCTCTCTCTCTCTCTCTCTCTCAATTTCTATAAACCTTCTAATTGCATTTTTATAAATAGCAGTTCAGTACCTGCGATTTTCGTGGGTGCATAATTAGTGGTGACCAATTACTGTACGGGATGAATTTAACAAACTACAAACCGGAGTCTAAACCACAGAAATTTAAAACTGTGCACCCAATGTGTAACAGAAACCATTAGAGAACAGAGTAAATAATGTGGTATGCGTTGGATTCGTAACCAGAAGAACGTGGGTTCAATTCTGACCATCGAACCATCCCGGACCGGTTACCGGAGTGTTTTCTTGTGCAAGGCACTGTATTTAGCTTGCCTCGGCACTATATAACGTTTTCAAAGTTCATCCGGAGAGCATACATTTGTTTTCAATATTTCAATAAAATGCATGAAGATGTATCGATTCGTAAAATATGAAAATTATTCTGTGGAGATACAGATTACGGGAATCAGACCGCAAAGTAAGAAATTATATATTAAGAATACTTCAAATGTTTAAGGTCTTAAATTAAAAATATTAATTGCTACTATTATAATATACCGAACTGTTTTCAAATGTGACGTGAGAGTGGAAGTAGTATTACCAAAAGATGACTAAATTCATACGGAAAACGTAGAGCGTGCGATTCGTATTAAAACTGGTTAACGGACTAGCAACGCAGTTATAAGACAGTTTCAAGCTTATTAAGACCTTCATCTGTGGATGAAATAACTTACAAAAACAAAACAAACACGTAATACAGAAATTGAGAGAAAACAAAACAAAACAAACAAACAAACAAACAAAAAAAAAAAAAAAAAAGTCCCGAAAACAGTCAGATATAAACCAGTATCAGAATGTGCAAGCTATATGTGAAGTTTGTGATTAGAATAGCAAATGTTTATAAAAAATAATATAAGACCCTCAGTGTAAGCGTGTGTTATCCGTCCGTAGAACCAAATCACATATAGGCAATAATTTAGAAACTATTAATAAGTACTTAAAATCATGTTGTCGTAAAAATAAAAGAGGCAATATAATTATTGCCAAGAGAGTTAAAATGTAAGGCTGGATTGATGGAAGATATAACACATGTATATAGAATTGAGACAAAATAATCGTATTTGACGAATAAAATATTACAAATGAACACGATCATTTATGCTAGGCCTAATGCAATGCAAGCCTGAAATCTAAACATGTGTTATAATAAGTTCAAATTGTGTCAAATTTTGTTTTATAACGAAAACATTTTTTACATCAAAACGGTAAAATCATGCCATTTTTAGACAAAAGCGAACTATACATACCGGTTTCAACTGCTGTCTTTCTAATTGTTCAGGTCAAGGAAAAGCTAAAGTTCATTTACACATGAGATGTGTATCTTCGTGCTAGTGACTGACCGAACAAACACTTGTATGCCTTATTAATCGATGTTATTGTATTCACTCAATAGCACACCTTGTTTGTGGCAAGTTCACGCTGGTGGGGAATAACGAGTGTAAGGGATACAACTCATGTTAAACAACAATTACATCATATGTAAACAGGGAATAAATGGCGGCGCCATGCAGGAACACAAAAATCTCTCGAATGTCAAGGTTTGAAAGCATTCTGCATCTAATAATAGGGCGCCTAGAACGCACAAGTGAAGGAACTTTCAATTTCAGCTGACAACCGTTAAAGAGCATATCAAAATACACGAAGAAAAAGGTATGTTGCTGAGTGAATGTTTTCAGTATTACACAATTTTTGAGATTACATCGGTTTGAAACAATGACAAGATTGCGCGGCCAATTTATAGCAGGTCGTACATCGCTAATGATTTCCCAAGGTCTTGTATACCATTCATTGACTTTAGAATTTTCTTTGACAAGACTGTTTTTGTGATTATTAAAATTGTACATATTAAGTATTGTTCTTTCTCATTATTTAATAAACGATAGAGTCGCATCCACGTCGTTTACGTTATATCTCTCCCACAGTTTATAGCCCTAGGATACACTTAGATATCAACAATAGGAACACCCTCGGCCATTTTCATCACACGCTAGAAAGAAAAAAGAAATCGGATGTAAATAATGACCATTTTGAACTGCCCGCAAGCTTTTGGTTGTAACTGTGTCATAATAACTTCAATGACTAGATGAAGTGACATCACTAGCAGCTATTGAAACCGAATGCTTTCTTCCATTTTTTAATTTTCTTTTTATTACAAATGTGCAGGAAAAACATTAAAAATTAAAAATGCAGGTATTTCATTGATTGTTGAAACGTTGTTGAGTGTTATTTTCAACACTTAACATCTTATAAGAATCTGTTCTTCTCACATCTATCCGGATGTTCGTCCGCTAAAAACGTACCTATGTGCGGATTATCACCACGATTACCTCCAAGTCTCTTTCAGAGAATCGAATTTACTTGCCTTGCATCGAAAAGATACGAGGAAGTTTCGAATAAGGTAATAAGTGACGTCAAATTGATGACGACATAATGTAATGATTACGTCACTTAGAGCTATGCAGTAAGCGTTGATTTTTCAAAAGCATCCTTTTAGTAGAATCTAAAACTCGATTAGGTTGTCCCGCGTGCAGTAGCGGCGCGAGGGGGTGGCGGTCAATTGCCCTCGGGCGCCGGGCGAGGGTTGAGGGGCGCCGTCGGGAGCTTTTTTTTTGCAGCTGTAACCGGGGCGTAGATTGGGAGGAGGGTTGGAGTTTGCAACTGACATAAAAACTGTTCTCTGTGGCAAAGTAGGGTCGCCACTAAAGAACATTGCCCCCCAGGCGCCTCGGTAGGTCGCCACTAAAGAACATTGCCCTGGGCGCCTCGAATCCTAGCGCCGCCACTGCCCGCATGTGCAAACATTTTTATGTGACATACGGCGAACGTTAATATCCTTCAAAAGAGAGATATTTGTATAGTAAAGAGTCCTTGGAACCGAAATCGATCCACTTTGCGCAGATTCTTGTAAGACTGGGGGTAGCTGTATTGGCAGGTTACCAGCTATCGCGAGTTTTGTTTAAAAGATAAATCACGAATCAGCCAATCTCTTTTACGTAATGAGTTCTCTTAATCGCCAGAAAATTAACAAGATTTAAACCTATTGTCTGAGTCTTGTCTTGGTGTGAGACTAGTGGTATTCACAAGATTCTGTCATACACTACATCCGGCCGCAAGTAAAATAGGACACAAACTATAACAAGAATTGCAGGAACATTGATTTGTTGATATGCACGTCTTCATTCAAACATATGGAGACTAGTTGCGTTCACAAGATTTTGTCATACAATGCTCATCCAGCTGCAATTCAAAACGATTATTAAATCTTATACAAATTGCGATAATGTTATACACTGCATTAAACTACAAGACAAACGGGCAATAACTCTAACAAAAAATGCGGGAGCAAAGTGACTGGTTCATATGCACATCTTCAGATGATGATCATAATATTTGTGACGTTTCATGGCATTCCAATAAAAATTGTGGGACAAGGTGCGCTAACGAGATTGTGTGCCGGACGAAAGAACTACCTGACTTAAAGATTATTATCTCCATAGAGGCAGGGGTCTAAAAACCTTTGAATGACTCCTTCTCAAAAACCGCTGAACAAACTTTGACAAACTTTTAAAGTAAACATTAGATCTAAAAGGCCTTTCCATTTTTTACAAATGATGTCGATTCACGATCAAATATGACCGCCGTTACTAACAAAGACCTTCTTTTCCAAAACCGTTGTTCAGAACTTGACCAAAGTTGTCAGAAATCATACTGGCATAATGGCCCTTCAAATCTTTTAGAAATGATTCGCCATCAAATATGGCCACAGTTACTACAAATAAAACAAATTTCAAACGGCATCACAAACACAACCAAGGAGAATATAACCAACTTTAACAGAACAAATTCTCGCCTAAAGCCTTTCAAGTTTGCACAAGAAATGTCCATCCACAATCAAATATGGCCACTATTTTAAAAAAGGAGAAGAAATAAAACCTTAAACGACTACTGGTCAAAAATCGCTACTAAGAAAACATCATGCCTTAAAGACCTTTCAATTTAATACAAAGCATGCTGATCCACTATCAAATATGACCACCGTTACTAAAAATAGGAAAAGCCTTTAAACTTTTTTTATAATAAAACGCTAAGCAAAATTTGACCAAATTTGACAGAAAGCACTTTTGCATGACAACCTTTGAATGCAAATGACGCCAATACGTCATCAAATATGGAAGCCATTACCAAAAATAGACAAACTTTTAACAACTTCTTATCAAAATCTGTTGAATAAGCTTGGACTAGATTTGACAGAAACCATACTCGCATGAAGGCTTTTCAATGTTGCACATATGATGTTGCTCCACTGTTGAATATGGCCCTTTCTACTTATAAACAAAGACAAACCTTTAAACGTATCCTGCTCAAAAACTGCTCAACAGTTTTCGATCAAATTTGACAGGAAGCATTCTGGTATGAAGACCTTTTCAAGTCTGGTATGAAGACCTTTTCAAGTCTGGTATGAAGACATTTTCAAGTCTGGTATGAAGGCCTTTTCAAGTCTGGTATGATGGCCTTTTCAATTCTGGTATAAAGACCTTTTCAAGTCTGGTATGAAAGCCTTTCACTTTTGCACAATAATGCCGATTCGCCATCCGATATGGCTGCTATTACTAAAACATAAAACTTTTAACTTCCAGAAATTAGCATTCTAAACTAGAATTATTGGCCAGCTTACTTTGCATTGGGCATTTAGCTAGATATCAGTCAGGTGAGTGATTTTAAGCCCACTTTGGCCTCCTGTTTCTTCAATATTTGTTTCTTCTGTCATTAGGAAAACATACTTTTTTAGGAAAAATCACTATTTCATGTTATCATATTTGTGAAATAGCAAACAATGGAGATAGAGTAATTTTCAGTAGGAAATTTTTTTGAAAGTGTGGTCATGTCAAATAGTATTCAATTTTCCACAAATGCGGTAACAGAAACCCACAGGTTATCAGCTGAAAGTGAAAGTATGTTCACTCGTTCATGTGCGCGCTATAATTTGATGCATAATGCCTTGACATTCCAGAGATTTATCGTTCCCCATAGGCGCCTCCACTGTGTTCCCTGTTTACATACGGTATAATTGTGACAAATAGTTTTAGAATAGTAAAAAGGAAGAGCAATGCATGAATTTGAATGAAAAAAAATCGAAGAATCGAAGAATTTAAAAATAATATGTCACTGAGGTTTATTCCACCTAGCTTAATGTAAAAAAAAATTACCATAGTTCTTATGGAATGAATTAATATCTTGAAAGTACAGAACACATTTAATCATTTTGCATCTTATTGAAGAAGCATTCTGTAACGTATCATTTATGCTGGATCAAACGATACGCCTTAGTTATAGTCACACCTGACAAGGAATATATTCTGGTGTCAAAGCCTGGGCATCTATGGCTAACGATGATTTTTTCCCCCTCAATTTCATCACAATCCATTAACAATTTAATTAGCAAATTATGCAGGAAGGTCTCTTAAAAAATTAACCTCTATATTTTTGAAAATAATAGCAAACACTTCTGGAAAATATTAATCGTAAGGCAAGATTTCCTTAATAACCGATCGTACAATTTGTTTAGTAACATTTAAAGTGAACAATGAGTAACGTCTATGTTAATAATATTATCAATATGCGAATCCTTGTCAACTCAACCAGTTTAAACCCGTTTAAGTTAGATAGTCATTTTTCCAAATTAAACTCACGTTTCTTTATATGATAGCATTTCTGGATCACATTTTGTTTTCAAAGCAAAAGCAACCCAAGTCCCTGAAATATAGTATTCATCAGTGTTGTCTTTGACACTGATATGCAGAACACTAAAGTAAAATAACAGCATGAAACTACATTACACTAAATTCATGAGTTTTTGGAGATGTGATTGTGATATTCCATGAGTTTAACGTGAAGGCAACATTGTCAGTATCAAGAGATAATATGTATTTGTTTACAAGTTTGGATGGGATAAAAGCGTGTTCAAGGATAGTTGTGTAGTAAAATAACAAAGAAGAAAAGGAAAATGTTGATGTTTTATTTCAAACATCAAACAAGTTGTACAACATTGCTTTAGAAAAGATAGTGAATTATATATTACATTTAATGATGACAACATCATGATAGGCAGCATAAACCCGATAGCAAGGCGGTTAAAACAGTACGGTATGAGGAAGGAATACATTATAATTTGATATGGGTGTTTGTATTGACATAAATCTGAAAGCATTCGTACTCTCGAAAGGATTGAAGAAACGTTTCAAATTGCTGAAAATAAAAGTATCTCTTGTAGATGGATGTCCTGTGGACTTTTTGAAAACGCCTGACACAATTTAACAATTAAAATTATCCTTTAGATGTTTATATACAGTGTTAAATGGTTAACAAAGGCGGTATTTAAGACATTACTATGATTATGGATGTAGAGCTGCATACACTGATATTACTCAGTTGTGGGAACAAATTAAACATGACGAAAAGAAAAGAAACAACGCCGAATTTAAAGAATGGTTAAACTGAGCAGTCTACCTATATATTACACAAGTAAGTGAGAGAAATATTTTCCTAAAAAAGAGTTTATGTGAGTTGCGTGGATGATCAGTGGCAGACCGGTACTGATAACATACCTACAAAAGAGTTTATGTGAGTCACGTGGATGATCAGTGGCAGCCCGGCACTAATGAAATGCCTACAAAAGAGTTTATGTGAGTTAAGTGGATGATCAGTGGCAGGCCGGTACTGATGACATGCCTACAAAAGAGTTTATGTGAGACATGTGGATGACCAGTGACAACCAGGCACTGCTGACATGCAAGCATACGAAAAATATAACAATAGATATAAATAAATTTTGACGGTGACAGATGTACTTTCGAAATAATCATGGGTTGAGAATTTGAAAACGAACAAGGTAGATGACATACACGATATTTTTAAAGAAATGTTTAAAGAGCAAAAAGGTTTTAATGAAGATACGTAATTTTACAAATGGAAAGTTCAAAATTTCTTGGAAAAGGAATACATCCAATACACTGAATGTTACTCAGACAAAAGGCATCTGCGGTAGAAAGGTTTAACAGAACATTAGATAGCTGAAACTGGAAGTAATTCAGTCAAAATGAATCCAGAAAATGGTTTGACGTTTTGCCAGAGCTAATTAAGGGATACAATTACACTCATAATAGCTCAGTAATAGCTCAGTAGACATGACTCCGGTTGAAGGAAGCGATGAAGGAAACAGATTAAAAGTACGGATCTATCTGTTCTGTTACCTGACAAAATATGCATATGGAATACCTAGTCATAAATTGAAATTACAAAACAAGGTTTGAAAATGGCTACCTTTCCAAAGACGAAATAATTAATATTAGGCAAGTAATGTTACGTGATACAGTCCTTTGCAAACTGGAAATCTTAAAGGGAGAGGACATAGAGGGAATGTTTACAAACAAGAGTTATCTCTATACGATACCAAAAAGTCATATACAAGGTTGAGCAGATTTGAAGTCGATAAAAATTAAAGATAAATTATATGTAATCGTAAAATGGAAATAATATGATGAAACCTTTAACATTTGGGAACCAGTGGAAAACAGTATGACATTGAAATAACTGATGGAGGAAGCACCATACATAGATAGAGATAATATACAGCATAAAACCTTTAAGTTCTTGAATATAATGAGTTTCTAGAATGCAGAAAACACAGCGCATTTGAGAATAAAGGAAGTAAAACATGAACGGCAAGGAATTTTGTGTTCGTCACGAAACTAAAGGGAAAAGAGAAATCACCAGAAACTACAATATGGTCCACATGAAAAGTTGACTACAATATACGCAATGACAAAGAAGGGTAACCATGAAATTAAGGAAGAAATGAAAACATATAACATTTAAAAAAAGATGAAGTTGATTCCAATTACATCACTAAAAAAGCTTTATAAAATGCAATGTTAAAGACTGCAAGATTGTCTATGAGATTTTTTTAGCAAAATAAAAGAGAACTAAAATATAAAAAAAATATTGATTCAATCATGCGCTCTGCGCAACTACGCAATCAATTATGAATTCTTTCTGGACAAAATTTTTAACATGTAGAATAGTTGCATATCTATGAAACTTTCCGTTTCAAAGAATTACCACAAAATTAACAAAAGTTAGTTAGTATGCGCAGAGTTCTGCACAACATGGATGAAGACAAATCCAATGCACCCTTAACGGCGTGTAAATATATAGATTTCTTATCAGATTCATCTTTTTCAGAATTTTCATTTGACGTATAGGAAGATTTTAAATAAAACTACTAAAAATAAATTGCAGAGTCAGTTGTAAATTGGTACAAACGCAACAACAAAAACAGTGACAGAGGAAATAGAAAAGTGAAATACAAATTACTAGAGATGTAAAGAGTGTGTTCAATCAACGAGAATAAAAGCCAGTTTTATATACGAAGTATAGGTGAACATTGTTCAGCACTGTATTGTAGATAAATAGGCTTTAGATTTTTTAAAAATACAACAATTAAATACTAACAAGTATAGCACCTGATCGTTGTCTTGCGACTATATCTAGTACATCAATCGACCAGAGTATGCGCAAATATTTAACAAACTAGAAATGTACTATACTGAAAATCAGTTTTGTACATACAATCCATTAAACATGCTTCACAACTGCACTTTAATTTTTTTTTAGTTATGACTCTCAGAAAAAGACAGATCAAAGTGTGACACGAGATTCTGACACAATCATCTAAACTGGGCAGCATGGATGGCAACATCTGGTTGTGGGATTTCGTAAATGTATTTTTGATAGATAAATATGTATCAGAATTGGTCAAATCAATATCCAAATTTCACGTTTTGTTTTCAGATGCGAATACTGCTGAATGAATGTAAACTACCGTTATCCTATGGCAATGCATTCAAATCCAATAGCAATAGCATAGATATGAAACAATGTAATTTGATACGCCTCCATTTAAAAATTCCACCACAGCATGACTGCAGATACCTCAAGGGAGAAAACAAATATTTAAATGATAATAGGCGAGAAGAACATAAAACTGTACACCAAGGTTTTGGGGAGTCTACATCTTTTGTTCTTTTAGCTGCTTACCAATGGAAATATAACTATGAATCAGGTACTGCTTACCAATGGAAATATAACTATGAATCAGGTACTGCTTACCAATGGAAATATAACTATGAATTAGGTACTGCTTACCAATGGAAATATAACTATGAATCAGGTACTGCTTACCAATGGAAATATAACTATGAATCAGGTACTGCTTACCAATGGAAATATAACTATGAATTAGGTACTGCTGGAGACTGAAGAACTTTGTCAGTCAATGAAACAAATTCTGTGACAAACAACGATGGGCATACTTAATGAACTTACTTCTGTCTGCAGGAAAGCAATGGACACAGATGAAAGTATTGCAGAGTTAACACACAGTACAGGGTCCTATGCAATCGACAATTAGGCGCACAAGTTCAAAGCAGAATATCTATGGTATGGTCTGTTTCGACAATACAAGACACTGTGAACACATTAATAGAGCTATTAAGTTAAGGAGGGCATGGTTACCCCAAAGATGAAAACATTCTTTAAAAATTTCAACTACACATAGCAGAATCAAAGGTGAAATTAGACTCTGTTGTTGGTGGTGAAGGTGTATTGACATGATAATGACAAGTGGTAGCATCGTCGGATACAACAACAACTTATAGAAATATAAAAAAACGTCTTTATACTCCGATCATACCCTACCATTAATACTGAGGTAACACAGAATGGTATTTAAAAGATTTATAAACAATCTGTGACAGGACAACAAAACATTATAGAGGATGGAAAGGAAGACAAAGAGTGTATATATTATATAGATATGAATGATTATTCCCGAAGGGACAACAGCTAAGTCTGTTTGCTGGTTTGTTTACAGCTTTGATCAACCATGCAAACAACACTTATGCCAAAACAAGTAATATGACGTGACGTGATCAGCAAACAAAAAGAACCATTTGTCCAGCACAGCTACTTTTTGCGCTAAGTCAAACAAATAATTGGCAAAGATTTTATATATTTTCGACGATTGTCATGAATCTAGTGTTTGACCAGTGAAACTATTTTCTTTCTTGCTCAGGATCAGACAAATAAAGTGACGAACATGGAATGAAATGCTCAATGTGAAGGTCAACTTCACTATCACCTACAAGTTTAGTGTAGTTAATCATCTCCAATAAAATTGAAAGCAAACAAACGATAGAAACTTACCCTAGCCCCATAATATTTCCCCACCTCTCAAAGACTGATGTTGCATCCTACAAATAACCGCTAGTGAACATGTAAGAGTAAAAGCCGTCGGCAAAAAAAGTTGTTAATAAAGTAAATTATATGGTCATAAATTTCATGTAAACAGAATGAAGGCACGCAGGTAAAGGTATATAGAAGCCGCTACATTAAATCAGTTGTAATTATTTTCCATCGTCTTAGTGGCATCTTTTTGTTCTTGTCCTAAGTGGGTTGTTTATCCGTTTGTCTTCTAGGTAAACAGTTCATTTGGGACACGATCCACATTATATTTATTTACGCAGTGGATAACCTACCGGGTTTTTAGACGTAACAGCGCCGTTGCAGCTGTTCAAGAGCTTTTATTTGCTTACAGTTTATTACCGCGATATTATTACATGCAAGCCATTTCAAAACTGCACCTTACCTATGCACCAGAAACTACTGAGCACATAGAACAATCCTATCCATCCTATTGAGGAAGGGACTAATAAGTGTTCATGTAAACAAAATATAGATGTATGATTGTTATACTCTCATACAGAAATAAACATAATTAAATTTAGAATCTGCTTGCATGAAATTAAAAGCATCACATTTTTGATCGTTTTTATCATTAAAGTACGCGTTAAAGAGCTTGAAGTACAATCAACAGTGAGCAGTTGCTATTCTATGAGTCTTATGGCCAACGTTGGATGATTACAGGTTGGATATGTTTTTAAAAAATTAGCAAATCCAGCTACATTCTACAAACTGTAAGCAGTGAAAATTTGGTGATGTTGCTGTTGTTGTTGTTGTTGTTGTTGTTGTTGTTGTTGTTGTTGCTGCTTTTTTTTTTTTTTTTTTTTTTTTCGACTCTTCAGTTCAGATGTGTATTTACAAGGAGAAATTCAGTGTTGGGGTGGATTGATGGATGAATTGTGAAAAGCTCTAAACATTTTAGTGGCTATCACGAACAAAATGATTTCATAATTTGATATAAATATATGTTCTGAGCAAGTTGAGTGTTGATCAGACCATGTGACAATACAAGGAGATGATGCTCCACAGAAAGACGTTTACCAATACAAGATGAAGCTCAATAGGAATAAGTACAAGTACAATATTAATAAACAGAGGACCTGGCGAAAATCTTCAATATGGAAAATTATGAATATATCGTGTTTACAGTTTCTTCGATAAAGGTCTTCAGTTGAAAAGTAAGAAGCTAGATTACTAACCAAACATACCATCTGCCACTAGATGACCAAGGCGCGAAAAATCCCCAAACCACCACTCTAGGCATAGTTCAATTATCTCTCTTTATGTGTCTCTGTCTGTCTGTCTGTCTTTCTGTATCTGTCTGTCTCTCTCTCTCTCTCTCTCTCTCTCTCTATATATATATATATATATATATATATATATATATATATATATAGAGAGAGAGAGAGAGAGAGAGAGAGAGAGAGAGAGAGAGAGAGTAGATAGATCAGGGGTGTAACGTTTTATCGACGCATCGATAATCACAATTTGGAAACGATTCGATAAGCGATGTTTGTCCCGTATAGCGAAACTTATAAAAATAGAATAAACCTTTAAATACACAAAAGCACTGTCAATCTAGGTACGTTTCAACAGTAAGAAGAAAGTTGTTACCATCTTAGAGGAACGTGAAAACCTTAATACTTGGAAATAAGGAAACATTAAGCTCTCTCCCTCTTTGATCACCAAATTTATACCTCTGTATGTCGGTATTTACAAGTTTGTTACCCTCTCCAAATCTGTGCCCATTCCCCTCTAGCAAATGTACCTATGGATATACCCCAAGCTGCGAGCTCAGTGTTTTATGTGACACACCCATTTCTTCTGTGTAATCCAAGAGATCGTCGGCACAAATGGTCAAATTTGAAACGGTCTGTTTTAAAGCCACAATTATCTTTAAATTACACACTTGTGTTGGTCCAGATGAAATACATGAAAAATGCACACATATTTGTTAGGGAAATAAATAAGGGTGCATATGCATAGTTATAATCTGTCATAAATTCATTGATTCCTTCAAAACAAGGAAGGTACAAATTCATCTAAAACAATTCGCCGATTTGAAACGCATTCTGACATCTTTCCGTTTTCTTCCAAAACACCACTCTTTTCAATCACATTTTTCTCAAAATGTTTTCACGTCTTCGTTTTCATCATATTCATTTAATTCTGAAATTTCGTTTCAGAAGGATGTTTTTTTTTTGTTCATGCGAGATGAAGATGATTCATAAGAACATGCGACAGCATTGAGACAAATGTGATTGAAAAGAGAATGGAGAGGTACATGACGAAGGACATGTGACAGAAACGTAGTGCAAAAGCCGTCGCTCTTCAAGTCTAAATGATTCTTCCCTGAGGCGAAATGAGCATACTAGTATATAAGTGCACACACAGACACACACACACACACACACACACACACACGAAGAGCGCACACGCAAGCAAAATCGTAGAAACAAAGTTCACATTTTAACCAGGGCTGGATTAAGGTTATGATGGGCCTAATGCTAACAGGAGGGAAGGTCGCTCAGCTTTTACTTTAATATGGAATGAGGGGCCTAATCCGGTCTTGCATTTAACTTTGTCAAAAGCCTTGGTCATACAAACTACTACAAGGTAACTTAATGCAGTTAATGTAGATTTCCTAGCATTTTCCAGGCGGTTTTCTAAAGCTCTCGTAAATACCGATTCCGAATCGGACTTATCAAGATCAAGGTCACAGTCAACAAAACATTGGATATGTGCTGAAAATGATATAATGTTAAAATAAAATTAGGCTATGGTAGAATAAATATGTTTGGTTAACAGTTGCGAACATAGGGATTTGCTCGTTCTCAGTAGCAAAGAAATGTCAACAGTGCAATGACTTTATAATAGGATGCCATTCTGCTCCAATTCATGAAATAAATGACATTTGTCTCTTAGCTCCCACTGAATTTGCGTGCTGAAGCAATCGTATAAAATGACATCATAGTTTATATCATGTTTACGCAAACACATTGTCCAATGTCAATTGCGACATGGGGCCCCGGGTGGTCGAGTGGTCTAAGGTGGTCGCCTTTACAGATCGCTGACATCTCACCTCTGTCTGCATGGGTTCTAGTCTCGGCTCGGCCAACGTGGGTATGTGAGAAAGCTTGCCAGTGGCTTCTCGTGGGTCGGTGGTTCTTCTCGGGGATTTCCCGGGTTCTTCCTCCACCAAATATACTGGTCGCCATGTATAGCCTATCATGCGGTGAAAAACGGCGTTAAACCCACAAAAGCCAAACCCAATTACAAAATGATCGTCCGCCTTACTGTCAGACGTGATATTGGATACGTAAACTTGTCCAGCGGCCATGGACAATATTTTTATCTTGTTATTGAGAATCACATAATCATTATTGACTACGTACATTCGATAATCAAGAAAATTATATAAGATGTAATCAAAACATTTCTGTTTGTAAAACACGTACTCCTCACTACACACCAAAACGCCTGAGTCCAAAGACGTTCAAACATGTATAAACGTTTCAAAAAATGCTTTATGACCTGAAAAATATAGTCAGGACATCCACATATACATACAAACATTTTTGTACCCAATTTCATTAGATTGCCTGAAGCTTAATTATGCTAAAAGTGTTTTCTTTAAAAAAAAAAAAAAAGTATAATTTCAAAAGTTCAGAAAAGTCTGAAACATATTGGAAGCAAAATTGCTGTAATGGCCTGAGCATCTAATCAGATCATCTTCATATGAATAAAAATATGCTGCCAAATTTAATTTTTCTAAATTGAGTTGTAATCGTGCTCATAATAAGCCTATTGGGGCGTACGTATGAACGGACAAGACCAAACATCTCGCAAGCAACGTGGTTGCAGCACAGTCATAAAAACTAACCATATTAAAATATTCTTATTGCATGTCGAAAACAGTCTCTTGCTTGCAGTAAATATAATTGCAAATTTCACTGATCGCTTTGCACATTTCACTGATCGCTTTGCCTGAGATTGCTTGCATACTCTTAGATATATTTTTTTAGGTAGTGATATATCTATTGAAAAAACGATTTAGGTAAGTGTATTAACTGTAGATTTTTGCCACACATAGAAATGTATTTGGTCGTCAAGTTTGCCCCTAATTCTTAATGAAAGACATAGAAGTTTCGTTTGCTATTAGATATCTTAATAACTAGACTATTTCTTCTCTATATTTTAATAATATAAGAGACATATTAGAGACAAGGCTCCACGAATGCTGTGCGTTTTGCCTGCAGTTTCGTTTGCTAGATATGTATGTGCAATAACCATCCCATAAAATGCACATGAAAAGGAATCGATTCCGTTCATCAAATTACTTTAAGATTTTGTTTTTCTCTTTCGTGCAGGGGGTTGATCATGCTTGTGTATCTTCAGCTGACGACATTCTGTCATGCCCAGTTTGCTCATATAATACATGCATTGTGTTTGCTGAACAGTGTACTCTACTAAAGATGCATTTACAGAAAACGTAGAAATTAGCAACTTGAGAACGTGAGATGGCAGTTTCCAAAGCTGAATGGAGACCCGCAAAGCTGTACTTGATTGCGGTTCTAAATCTGTTATATTATATCTTGCACCTAATCCATGACAAGTATTTATAATCGTGCTAACACTGAGTTCAGATTGTCTCTAGACTGGTCCCCTTTTATAATGTGTGCTTAAAGTATCGCGGTAACTGCATACGGGCCAGTAACTAGGTTAGGGTCGTCTCACTGATATGCCGGCAGTTAAACTGTAATACTTTTGTCTGGTTCTCTTGTCTTTTGTGCTATATTTTCACTCACTTTGTTATAAGAGGACCAAACAATAAAATTTATTATGACAAGGAAAGCAAGCATATTTACTACCGGTATCACTTCGATGAAGAATCTGGTGTTGACATAGGAAAGAATATAATCTTAGAACTTTTAGTGGAAACGAAGCATCTCATCTATGCTTTAAAATAATTAAATCAAAAAATCAAAATCATATTTTCCGTGACGTAAGCGTGTTCGTACGAGAGTATTAGTTTTGGCATCGTGACATAAAAATGTCTCAGGCTGGATTGAAAATATACGAATGATTTTTAAGACTGTGAGCAAAATGTTGTGATTCATACAAAAGTTTGGCATCTGAAAGGATTAATAATATATCAAATAAAAAAATTCTTGGTATACTATAAATAATAAATTATCCTTCAAATTTTGAAAGCTTTTGCTCGAGTAGAACTCTGATTTGTAGAGAAGGAATTTCGAGTACAAGGCTGAGTCTGGGGGGGGGGGGGGGTAATTTAGCTGCACATGAAAACATGAAGGGTTAAAACGTGCCAATGCAATTGGAATAAGGTGTCTTGCCTCTAGTCCGAGTTTCCTATGACCTTTTGGGATGGAAATCAAATGGGAGTAAAATCTTATTTCCGACTGCAGCATTCGAGTGTAGACCCTTTAAATTTAGTCAGTGAATGATAAGGTACCAATATATGGAACGAAATATTTCCATTTATGTGCATGTATGGCTCTCTGCCTTTGTGTGGAAAGAAAAGCAACGCATAATTGACTGGCGTGTGTACCTGGCAAAAGCCCAGCTTGAAGTAGATTGCATAATGACCGTTGCCTAGGTTGGGTAGGAGTTTCATGGTTACGAAAAAGGTTCATCGCTTGGATTATGAACACGGCAGCACTCATCTTTGATTTCTTTTGCTCCATTTCAGCCAACTTTGCTGTGCATTTTTTCCTGATTTTTTCAGTAATGAAGAGAAACTTCTTTGTAACATATTCATTGTATTCAAAGTTTTCGGTATGCATAGGAGAAATATTGTACTTCACAAGGAGAGTCAACAGATCTATTGTACTTCATAAGGACAGTCAGCACAGCTATTGCACTTCAGAAGGACAGTCAGCAGGGCTATTGTACTTCACAAGGACAGTCAGCAGAACTATTGTACTTCACAAGGACAGTCAGCAGAACTATTGTACTTCACAAGGACAGTAAGCAGAGCTATTGTACTTCACAATGACAGTCAACAGGGCTATTGTACTGCATAGGGACAGTCAGCACAGCTATTGTACTTCATAGGGACAGTCAGCACAGCTATTGTACTTCATAGGAACAGTCAGCACAGCTATTGTACTTCATAGGAACAGTCAGCACAGCTATTGTACTTCACAAGGACAGTCAGCAGAGCTATTGTACTTCATAGGACAGTCAGCACAGCTATTGCACTTCAGAAGGACAGTCAGCAGGGGTATTGTACTTCAGAAGGACAGTCAGCACAGCTATTGTACTTCATAAGAACAGTCAGCGCAGCTATTGTACTTCATAGGGACAGTCAGCACAGCTATTGTTACCTCAGAATGACAGTCAGCACAACTATTGCACTTCAGAAGGACAGTCAGCAGGGGTATTGTACTTCAGAAGGACAGTCAGCACAGCTATTGTACTTCATAAGAACAGTCAGCGCAGCTATTGTACTTCATAGGGACAGTCAGCAAAGTTATTGTACTGCACAAGGACAGTCAGCAGATGTGCATAAGTAAAGCCACGCGGTTGCTTATATATGTGTTAATTTACCGTTGCTTGTTATTAGTTTTTACCCAGATTTGTTACGTGTTTAAAACAGACAAAACCTGTCATATAGACTTGCGTCGACTATTTAAAATAGCAAAATCATATGTAGGTGTATGTTCGAAACTAAATAAACAATGTATGTTATTGTATTTCTTCGGACATATACTTCAGTGCAAATCACAAAATGTCATTTACAATACATGCATTCACCAAAATGGGAAATAAATATTGATCCCTCCACTAAAAGTAAAGCCGCCTAAGATCCTGACATCTTGCTAGTAGAAATCCACCAAATATTACAACCGCTACAACAAGACATTAGATAGTACAAACTACTATTGTACAGTATCAAATAGTATCACTGTAAAGCGTACATACTACGATCGTACACTATAATACTACCATTGTTAAGTGTACATACTACCATCGTACAGTGCACATACTACCATCGTACAGTGTACATACTACCATCGTGCAGTGTACATACTACCATCGTACAGTGTACATACTACCATCGTGCAGTGTACACACTACCATTGTTAAGTGTACATATTACCATTGTTAAGTGTACATACTATCATCGCTGACATTCAAATTTAACTCCTTGTAATGACGAATCGGAAAGGTACCACCTGTAATATGAATTGAAAACGTAAATTAAACCATCCTGTCTTTAATAATAATTTTAAAAAATGTGTTTTTTAAAATAGATGCAACATACCTATCGTAGTATGGCTTGCGTCCCAGCTTATGGTTGTCCAGAATTTTGTCTTTAAAACCTATGTTGCCTTTCTCAATGATAAACGTAAAGCACCTCTCTTAATGATTACTATCTTACACCACAATGCTTTATCTTATAGGCTACTAGAAATAAGTGGATTGGGAATTCCAAAGTCACCAAAACATAAACTGTTATCGGTGTCTGTCAGATCTCCACGTAGGACCGTGGAGATCTGATTTTAATCAGACTGGATGTCAACAATACGAAATTATCTCTTATCTTGTTCTTCAACTCATGTGCAAAAGTTATGATAACAGGAAAACGCACGCGTGTGTACAAACACGTGATTGTCTTACAAATGTTACAAATCCATTGTTTGATAGCTTCAAACATAATTTCCATATTTTAAACATAATCGAAGCAGTCAAAGAAATAAAGAAAAAGACAAATGTAGTATTTTCAACTCCCTTATTTACAATTGGCCATTAATTCTACGTAATTTTCAACAATTGTAAGTATATTTTCATTACCAGTACTAAAAACTATTTTCATATTCATTTTAGTTCATTGTTGTTGCTTTTCGCTCATTTTTGTTTGCGGATGGGTGGATGGGGATGGGGGCTCAACATCATTAAGTTTAGGTCGATTATTATTAACATGTCTTTGTTTTATCATGTTCCTTCATTTTAAGGCACCGCGTCTAAGTATGGCAAGTATCGTTACTATTTATTATCAATATATTAGATGCTTAATAGTTATTTATAATGCAAACGAAGTAAGCAAGGTATTTAACTTACAAGAATATACTTTTATGCCATTGAATGAACGGTGGAGGATTTGACTGGAAACGTTAAAAAAAAAAAAAAAAAAAAAAAACGTTGTCAATTTAAACTCTAGGTTTTGTCCCTATAATGGATTAAAATTTTCAAGCTGCATTGGACTTTCAGCGATTTGCGGAAAGGGTCACGGCAATGATTTGCGTGATACAGTGCTGTAAACAATTCGATCAATCAACCGGGAATGTTATTTAGGCCTTAATAATGATTGGTCTCCACATCGTGACGTTGTCATGTTACGGTCTCTAAGGAAATGTGGGTTATCTGGGGGCAAATAACGTCGCCCATTATCAGCTGAAAAGCAAACCTGTGCTAATATTTACTTTAAATAAGTTTATGCCGAACGGGCCACCTTGGATTAGCTCAATTCTCACCGTCTCTTCACCTGCACGAATACATTAACAGATGATAGAGAGAGAGAGAGAGAGAGAGAGAGAGAGAGAGAGAGAGAGAGAGAGAGAGAGAGAGAGAGAGAGTATGACAAAACATTAAGGTAAACATGAACATAAACTTATGTCTATCAACCAAGAGAGAGTGGCATGTCAAACAAAATTATATCGATTGCGTATTGATTTCTCGCAGTGAACAGCTTCCAAGATTACTGACAAAACTTAAACCAGTCTGCAAGATTGTACATAAGGGCTGTCACTGCTGACACATTTATGGCGGTGCAGTTTTTAAAAGTTTACAAATCTTGCTACTAAAACGGTATGTAACAAAAACCTTAGTGCGCACTTGCCACCCATGCATTATTTATTTTATTAACTTCATTTCTGAGAGTAAAGTTGATGTTTTTCACATAGGATTTAAATTTTACATCAATAGGTGCGTTACAATTACATTCCAGTAAGTACCGTTTGTACTCGCGTATAAACCTTATCCAAATGCAAACAACATAGACCCTGATCTGCCTTCGCATAATGCGCCGGCAGATCACTGTCTATGTTGCTTGTTCTACTGATTAGTCTGTACAAACTGCATAGACCCAGATCTGCCGGCGCATTATGCGACGGCAGATCTGGGTGTATGCAGTTTGCAATTGGGATATATTTATACGCGAGTATATACGGTACACAATCACAGTCAGCGGCCATAATCGGTCAGAATGTTTGGTTGATGAACTTTGTGTACCTTGCCAATACTACTGAATAAATCACTAGAAGCATGTGCGTTCCTGCGCGCTGGAAGATTGCGCACGTCATGTCGATGTATAAGAAAGGAATAGAAATATCAGCATCTGAGTATAGACAAAGAGAGTTGTGTGTTCAACGTTTTTGAAGGAACTGTATCAATCCCATTACGAATAAAATTTGATAGTTAATCGTGTTTCGACAACGCAGTGGATCCAATACCTATATTTACAAAGATACTCCAGAATGTTGCTGGAGATACAATACCAACAACTTCCGCGATTCCTAAACGTGTCAACAAACCGTGGTTTGCTGATGCACGCAAAAACATCATCAGGGACTTGAAAAAGGTCCTTACAAATTTCAATGCTAATCCAATAACTGAAAATCTGAATAAATATCGTATATACCGAGCTACTGCTCGCTGTACCATAAGATAATGCAAGAGGAAAACATGAAGATCCTATGTCTCTAGTTTGAATTTATCCTCTATGTAATAAGTATGGAATATGATACGGAAGATTACTGGTATTAATCCTCTATGTAATAAGTATGCAATATGGTACGGAAGATTATTGGTATTAATTTTCTATGTAATAAGTATGGAATATGGTACGGAAGATTATTGGCATTAATCCTCTATGTAATAAGTATGCAATATGGTACGGAAGATTACTGGCATTAATCCTCTATGTAATAAGTATGCAATATGGTGCGGAAGATTATTGGTATTAATCCTCTATGTAATAAGTATGGAATATGATACGGAAGATTATTGGTATTAATCCTCTATATAATAAGTGTGGAATATAGTACGGAAGATTATTGGCAAAAGTAAAAGCAGCTGTATGACACACGTAAATAAATCTGATGAAATGGCCACGACCTTACCAGAACTGTATTGATTGGACGTATGCAAAAAAGCTCATGGTCAAAAATAATACATAATGCATATACAATATATTGATGAATAAATGAATGAATAACGGCGATAGAAAATCTGTGTAAGCATAAATCCTCAAGAGAGAGAGAGAGAGAGAGAGAGAGAGAGAGAGAGAGAGAGAGAGAGAGAGAGAGAGAGAATCTGAGATGGAATGCAATTTTACATAATTGTAATAGTTTATATAGACTTGGTTTCTGACAAAAATAAAGATCAATTTAAGATTTTCTAAGTGAGAGGTGTAGATGACAGATTAAGACAAAATGGTATTCATCTTCGTCATCATTATTTACACAAAGGTCACATTTCCTTTCATGTCGTTCGTTTCCTACATGTATGCCAGTCTCGATACTTAATGAGTGTGATGAAACCCTTAATTTATCTAAAGCCTTTCTATGGCTGGCATTGACAATTAATCTAAAACAAGAAGCGGTTTCGAAGATATCTTTTATAACTTTATACATATATGAAGTTTTTGAAGCAACTGCAGAACTTCAATCAGAATGAAATATGTATTTAAGTCTTTGGTTAAAGAGCGATAAAAAGAATGTTATCTGGACTGAATTAGGGTAATACCAAACTTCTCCAAAGCCTGAGATCAATAGTATATCTCTCATATTAGAAACCCAGTTTTTATCATTAATTTCTTTGCAATTGGTAGACACTACTTGGTATACTTTGCAAAGAATACAATTTTCTGTGTTTAGCAATTTGAACCAGTAGTTGACCCAGTATTTACATAAAGTAGATATCGTCCCAACTCTCCATATACAAACATATTGTTGGTAGATAATTTAACATAACCACTTGCAATATTTTCTATGTACCCTTTCTATATTTTCAGCTTTCAAAAATGTCCAAATGTCGCAGCAGAAAGATAAAATTGGAGATACAAATGAATCAAATAAATCACACATTATATTCACTGGATATTGTAGATTATTGGTATTATTCAGCAGTATGTTCATTGCTTTGACACCTTTGCCAGCAATAGGATCTGTAGCACATCGAAACTAGCCTTTGTTGGTAAAAACAAGCGCTAAATAATTAAAATTATCCACAATGTCTAGAAACACATATCCGTACTCAAATAAAACGTCTAGTCTTCTAACTCTTTGTTAAAAATCATAACCTTTTTTTTAATCAATATTTACAAATATATTCTATCTTATACAGTATGCATGTAACTTACCTAAGGATGCTTGTAGACCATCTGCTGTCTCGGGACATACCACCGTATCATCAGCAAACAATAAAAGATATAAAGAAATTTCTTCTAAAATGATACCCGCATCTATATTTGATTGTAATGTGATTTGTAGATAATTAATATAAAAGCCAATAGTAACTGAGAGTTGCTTTTGCCTTGAAGCCCAGGTCAACAATCGAAATAGTCAGAATGTGAGTTTAAGTGCTTTACACATGACTGCACTGAACTGTAAATATATCTTATTATTATCAACATTTTCCCAGCCACTCCGCATTTTACTAGTTTTAACAACAGACTTGTCCTTTCTACATGATCAAATGCTTTTATAAAATTAATAAAGGCACAAAAAAGCGTTTTCTTTTCATGGAGAAGTTTTTTAATAACAAAATTTAATATAAAAATGCCGTCTACTGTACTATTATTCTTTTTAAAACCAAGTTGTGCATCAGTAATAATATAATATTTAAGTGTATTGTCTTTCAGTTAATATGATAGTGAAAACTTATCGTATACAGCTAAGCAGTGTTATTTAAGCGATATTTTTCTACAAAGGAGATAAGGCATCTAATGTTCAACTAAGCAACTCAAAATAATCACACCAATACCTATCACACCAATACCTATCATACTTCAGATTTTTCAGAGGTCTTTTTTCCCCATCTATGATTGCTCTTTTGAACACTCTCTCTGAAGGTGTTCAGACTGCTTCCAATCTAGCTTTCTTTCAAGATCCAATTCACAAACTACCACCATATTATGATATTGGCAAACGACACCTAATATCATACAAACAAAACTTAGACATACACGTAGCCCTCTCGGTTCCGACCTTGACAAAGTGAACTTAGTTAACTCTCCGATGCGTGCATGTGGTCACGATAACAAAGACACTGAACCCTATTTTCTCTATTATCCCTTATGTAATATTTAAAGATCCCAACTTTCTCGTTCTTTCTTTCAACCCACTCCTCGTGTAACGCTATACTTAATTATGGAATTGGGTTTCGAACTCAATAACAGACCAAACACTACAATATTTATAACTGTTCATGAACGAAACTAGACGATTTTAGTGCTTGAAATTACAAGGTGAGAAATCTCGCAACCTCAAATAAATGAAATAGACTACAGTGGTTTTGACCACTTAAATATTTCTCTATTGCTATTTAAGTCTTGATTTATTAATTATACATGCATACATTTCATTCGTTTTGCTTTGCAATTTTATAAGTCTTTGACAAATGTAATCTGTTTAAATTTCATATATGCTGTAGCTTTTATAAACAAGAAATGTGTCTGAGCATTTTATATGATTTGGGTAAGGACCTAGATGAGTTAGTTAACTCATGTCCAAGGCCATATTTTATAATTAAATGAAAATAAAATAAAAATATGTTGAACACAAAACAACAAAACAAAATAGATTCAGCTGCAGTTGCTATTTCAGAGGAACAAAATAACTGGATTTTTTTTTAAAAACACTAACGGAACGCTAGAAATTGATATCGTCATGCATTACACAAAATTTTGGGTTTTACGATCAACTTTCCAACCACGAGATGGATTCAAAATTGTTCTCCGATTAGACATGATTGTCCGATGTTTATCATTATGAATACTGCATATAAATTCCATATTTTTAAAAGTTCTTGCCATAATAAAATCTATTGGGTAAAAATTCCGAATAAGCTATTCAATGATAATTCTAAGTTTCAATGAATGCTCCAGGGGTTAAATGTTGTTTTCAATATTCAAGAGAAACTGGGGGAAATGTCCGGAGGAAGCCTTTTCAATGTAAGATGTTTATAATGAAATCAGACCCACTCTCTTTCTGCATGACTTAGTGGCCATCCCTTTTTAACAAGTTCTAATAGTATCTAGCTCTATACGAAGAAAACATTTATGCACTTCATTTTATTCATATTTTAAAATGTACATATTTTGATTTCTCCTCAACAATCCTTGTATGTTTAAACTTAAAGATTAATAGATAATGTTTAAATTGGAACTTTGCGAATGGGTTTAAATTATTTCTTAAAACTGCAATTAACTGCATTCTCTCATTCTCAAACAGTGTTGAAAAAGAAGTAGAAAAAGTAAAGGAGGAGGACTGATTGCATATTTTTTGTTACACTGATTAAATTTGAATATTTTTTGTTACACTAATTAAAATGTTCTCAGTTTATGCAAAAATACCTAACAGAAATCATTTCATCTGTAGAAAACACTCAATAAAGTAGATACCTGGATGGACATATTACTAGCAATTTAGTCGAAAAAAAAAACAAATACAAGAACAATAAAACAAATCTCAGAATTACAAGATAAAGAACCTAAAATACAAGTATGGAAACGAACCAGTAAACTAAACTGTGTTGAGTATGTAGGTAACGCCTAGGGGAATTTGCCCAAGACGCACCCACATTAAAATTTCTGCCATTTATTTGGTTGCTATTGGCTATTAAATCATATAAAAATCAACGTGGGTAGTACACAATCATGACTAATAATATTCCATAGAGAGCAACGTTGAATTATAGAATAAATACATACAATTAAATAATTTTTTAAAAAATAATAGAGGGTGCATATTGGGCACATATGAGCCAAAGAAGCCACCCGGAGGTGCATCCTGGGCAACCTGTATAACAAAATTGCAAACAAATTAAATTGAAATAAAAGCAGTAATTTTAATAACAAAAATGCAACAATACACGTAGTTTTAACTACAAATTTTGTTTTTAAAAAGTAGGCTACGTTATAAAACATAATAGGCCTAATCAAAAATAATAATTAAAGGTACAAAAACCCAAGACGCATCCCTGGTGCATCTTGGGCAACATGGACCAGGTGCGTCTTATGGCAAGCACCCTACGACAATCATCCGCCATTTTTTCACTGTATTTGATACAATTGTCTTTGTGTTTCATGGGCATTTGCTAGTGAATTAAACCCGCTTGAAGTAAATAAACAGTAACCTTGATGTCTATAACAGTTAAACTGACAAATCCGAAAGTAAAAAACATTTATAAACTTTAAAAACTTAAGAAAACTCATCGTTTGTGTCAGCTCGGCGTGATGTGTTGTTGACAACAGTTTAGTAGGTCAAAACGTGTATCATAGCTCCCTCTAGCGAATGGTAAATAAGTTTTGCCTTATAAACTAACGGTTTGTTGTACATAAATAGGGGCGCGTCTTGTGCAGAGGGTGCGTCTTGGGCAAATTCCCCTAAGCTTATTTATATCGAAATATCACATGATTCATATACAAGACAACATAAGTACAGACTGAATTTTATGTTTAAAATTTTTAGCTAGTTCAGAACAAGCATGCCGATGGATTTGAACTCAATAGAAACAAATCGTGGAAAGCCAAATTTAATTTGTTATGGATAATTATATATTGTGTTGATAAAATGCTCAAATCATCGGATTGGAGATGTGCAAATAAAATCTGTAATGCGCGGTTAAGAACAGATGTATTTGGAAAGAAATTAATGCAACAAGAAAAGGGAATACTCGTTGGAAAGTGGAACTAGAACATCACAAGTAAAATATACAGGGAAACTATTTTTGAACTCTCAGATATTTAAGTTTCGTGTAAGGACCGGTTTGTAATAATAATAATAATAATAATAATAATAATAATAATAATAATAATAATAATAAATAATTATATATATATATATATATATACATGTATATATGTGTATATATATATATATATATATATATATATATATATATATATATATATATATATACTTTATTGTAAATAGTTTACATGCTGCATACTGACAATAGTACAGGAATATTAGAAAGATGATAATTAATTATCATACTAAAACATCCTACTATCTCCTCCCCGTCGGGATAAGGAGGTAACAGATAAACTTTGTCTGACTAGTAGGCGAGTTACAAGAGCAAATTGGTCACATGTGAAGCAAATGTGTGCAAATTGGTCCAAAACAACAAATTAGTGCATATTGGCTGAAATATGTTGGGCAAATGGGCATTTTCCCGCAAAAGGACTCTGGAAGTGCCCAAAGGCGTTTCGACTAGGTCGATCAATGCCTTTAATTATACTTCTGATTTTGACAGGGTAAATACGGTATTAGTTGGTGATAGAATCTGGCAGATTTTTGCTCCCATAAAGTTATTACATCGTGCTAAGTATCTACAGCAATTTGAACGAAACTTACAAATATATTTAAATTTCATTCAACGATTGTTGAGGACGATTCACTAGTATATTCAACACTTTGATCATATTTGACTCATATCATAACACTCTTGGTTAGAATGGTTTAGGAGTTCATTACAAAGTTACTGTTAGTCAAGAGTACGTGATTTGACTAATACTAATCCCAATATTAGTATCAGTATTAACATAATTCTGAGAAAAATGGCAATATATCAGAACAATAAAATTACAGTTTAAACATATAATTCTGACACATGTCGCTTCACGTTAGAACTATTTACGGTCACGAAAGTACCGGTGACGATTATGACCATGGGGATGATGATGAAATAATTATTGTTTCTGCCTTTGACACATTTAAAATAGGCATGTTTTTTTTAAAGAGAAAACAATTAAATTGTATTACTTTTCCAGTAGAGTACAATACTGGAGGTTGCAATGTACTCTATGGTCCAGAATGAGCTATATATACCTACATATACCTTCTAGATGAAATAGCTTATTTAACTATATATTATTTTACCTGCATTTTGGGGAATTTAACAAGTCATGAATATTAGTATTATTAGAAAAATAGCTATGTTATATATATAAATTTGCATGATCTGCCAATGTTAATTATCTGGAGATAATGCTAATTAGGTGCAGATAATGCAGAGCTACCTATCAGATAAGCTAGATTTATATTGCCAATGTTAATTATCTGGAGATAATGCTAATTAGGTGCAGATAATGCAGAGTTACCTATCAGATAAGTTAGATTTATATTGCCATATGGTCTATATATTACCTGAATGTTTGCGAATTTTGATTGTGTTTTAATTACCATTACCTAACCTAAAACCCATTTTATGTGAGATAATTCATAGACATCAGACGCAAATTCACAAAAGAATTGAGGTAATATATATTTACCTTGAGAAAATGCTAATTTTGTTCATGTAAATAAAGGGATACTTGCCGGAAAAACTAGGTTTATCTAAGATAACTATATAGTAACTTAATTTGTGTGAATTTCTTTTGCTATACATCTGTATCTGTCATCAAGGATGTGCATGCTAACAAATATCGCAAGGCATGTTTGTTTTTTTTTCGCTTTTCTTTTTTCACGAAACGTTTGGCAAAAGAATACTTTTGCCCTGAACAAAATGGTTTGGTAGATGAATTGACACATCACTCGCAATATTGCTTTTTTACGCATTGACGAGTTCCAAAAGTTAGAGGTCATTCGGAGTAAAACAGTCCTCTCTTAGAAGGAATTTTAACAGTTACATGTTTACATAATGCAGATTTTAGATATGTTATGTACAATTTTATGTCGACTGTAAATTGAGACAGAAAAGAATCTAGAATTTTATTTGCTTAAATAATTTTTATGAAAAATATGAATGAACACACCATTGAGCATAATGTATTTTTACCCTGAATGACCACTGACCTTACTCAAAGAAACATCACTGGCAGAAAGACAATTGACCAATACCGAAAGCGTTAACATATATACTGCCTACAAGAAAACAATGATCGCCTCAGTCCTAAATCGTTGCTCAGAAGGGTGCATTATTTCAAGTATTTGGTCTGGTAAATCAGACATACGGTGATCAATAACTCGCTGTTTAATAAAACGATACGAGAACATTGGATCAAGGACGGTTATGGACATTTATTATAGCTTATCCAAATTTTAGAACACCCAGATCATTCCATTCGAAATGGAACCTCATCTTGGATATATTTTATCACAGTGTAAATGTACCCTTAATTTTGATATGTAACCCACTACGGTCGTAACTGACACTCGTTCATGAGTCAAGAGTCAGATAATATCCATCAGAGATAAAGAAAACGCACCAATCGGTGGGACTAGAAAGGATAGGAAACATATCTTACACCTGAACTGGGATTGGTACAGTAGGAGGAACTTAGTTACTTACCAGTATTAAAAAAAACTAATAAGATCTAATGGTAGATCCCAGGTGAACGGCGTCGCAGGCAAATAAAAGTATAGGTGATATAGTCTCAAACTTTATCTGCCAATCGCTGTGTCAGTTAGTTACCAAAAGTCAACCAGCCAACCAAATCCCTGTAATCCCTGTAATCCCTGTAAGAAACGATTTTCCCAGATGGCAACTAAATTCAGATGAGGCCTATTTCAAATATGTATCCTGTTATAATGTAGCCTCAGAAGTTTAATAGCAGCACGTGTAGATTCTAGAAAGGTTAGCTTTCTGCCCCAATCCGATCCAGAAGTATCATAATTTTTGTATCTTTTCATATGTTTGCAAATACATGATGAGTAATTTCAACTTGTCCTCGGCGTTATAGTACTGTTAAAGCCAATAAACATCCAGCTGCGATGTTAGTCACAGAAACTATATACACGTAGTATTGTCCCTTCTCACATTTGAACCTATTAAGAAATGCATAATTAGTGATAAAAACCTTATCCCTTAATATGCAGTATATAAAATTTACATTATGTCGTAAATAAATATTGCTAATTGCAGGTCGGGTGAGCACAAGGTGAGTACAAAATACTTTTGTATTGATGTACCAACGACTTTCAAGTCGAAGTGCCACCTAAATTTATTGCCATCCCTAAAGATCTATGGCGACAGAGGGAATTGAAGAAGGTAGTAAATGATATTCTTATCTATATAGTTTTTGACCAAACTAGCGTACTTCGGTGCCATAAAATGGTATCAACCGAATAATTTACTTACATTGGCAGCTGGCAGGGGCTAGCAGACATCTGGAGGACAAGATATAGAAAGGTGTGTTATTACCCAACTTGAATCGCGGGACCGAGATAACCACACCTTCTAATTAAATAACATGTTCTGTGCCGTTTTTCTTTGGAAAATTGTATCACTTTATTAGGGATATATTTCAAATCGAATTTATACGTTATATAGTGCAAACTGTTCAGGTGTCTAACCATTAGGGCAGCAGGTGTCTTCTTAGAAAATTTAGTACAACAGGTGTCATTACGTAACGGATCACATGTTGCCTGAGACAAGTTTGGCTAGCGGTCCATAGGAATTTCGAATTAACAACACTTGTTGATGATTGTATATATATATATATATATATATATATATATATATATATATATATATATATATATATATACTGAGTTTTGGGACTCGTCAATTACATCTAACAAAGCTCGAATATTGGTGAATTCAATAATATCGATGGTAACTCTAATATGGAGGGCTTTCATTATGGAATATCTTGTAGATACGTGATACTGATTTAGATCACCTGCTTTCTTTTCAACTAATACACATATTAACATGCACAAAGTTGTGATGTCAAAAAAGATCAAGCAAGAGATGTTTGGCACGTACAACGGTATATATGGTCGCCCATCCAAAGTTGGTGGTTTCCTCAGGGTTAACTGGTTTCCTCCACCTCTGTGACTATAATACGCCAATATCGGATGCGTCAAGAGCGCACCACATACGCTGCTATAACTTATGGTGCAATCGGGAATAACCATTAGATATGCAAATGGTTTGGAGTAACAAAAGATCAGATTTAATTCCTGCGATATCTAAATTTAAAGGAGCCGCTGTGGCTCAGTGGTTAAGGCGTTGGACACGAGACTCGTGAAGAATGCGGGTTCGATTCCTACCATGGAATCCACCAGGATCGGCTACCGTGCTGTGTCATTGGGCAAGACACTTTACTCTGTTTGCTTTGGTACGATAAAACCTTTGAAATGATCATGTACCATGCAATGAAAATAGATAAGGTAGTTACTTTTAAATGTATCTCTTATCATTAAAATTAAAACGCTGAAGGAACGAAAGTACAGCACGAATCAAGAATTGCAAAAAGTAAAAATTTGTAAAAAATTGTTTTTGCACTCAAGTTATCATCGATTTGTATATGGTGAATTAACATTTATTTTGCTTAACTGCAGTGTACAATTGCAGTACATACATTTGAAAAAATAATCTTTAAATATGATCTCAAGACCTTAGTGCGGAGCGGGACACACTATTTTAAATACATTACTCAAGCCCTAAGTGCGGAGCGGGACACACTATTTTAAATATGATCTCAAGCCCTAAGTGCGGAGCGGGACACACTATTTTAAATATGATCTCAAGCCCTAAGTGCGGAGCGGGACACACTATTTTAAATATGATCTCAAGCCCTAAGTGCGGAGCGGGACACACTATTTTAAATATGATCTCAAGACCTAAGTGCGGAGCGGGACACACTATTTTAAATTCTTTATACGTTCTAGCGCAGCCAAAGTGGCCTGTCCGTATCGTCAATAGGAATATTTTTTTACGCTTATTCCGATCTTAACAGTTTTATTGGTGTGCATGCATTGTGCAAGTTTGGCATTGACAGGAAATTTCGTAATAGCTATATAGTGAACTAAGCCCTTGTTGAATACCGTATATATTCTCAATAACAACTAGTGTCCAACTGGGAATACCGTATACCCAGGTATGTCGTCGTATAATGCGTAAGAGAACAACATAGACCCAGGTCAACCGTCCTATAATGCATAAGCAAACAGCAGAGACCTATATATTACGTATAATGCGTAAGTGAGCATCATAGATCTAGGTCTGCTGTTGTCTAATGCGTAAGCGAACATCATAGGCCTTGGTCTGCCGTCGTATAATGCGTAAGCGAACAGCATAGGCCTTGGTCTGCCGTCGTATAATGCGTACGCGAACAGCATAGATCTAGGTCTCTGTCGTCGTATAATGCGTAAGCGTACAGTATGGTCTTAGGTCTTCTGTCGCCTAATCCTTAAGTTAGTAGCATAGACCTAGGTCTACCGTCGCATAATGCTTCTCCAGATCAGGATTTGGACTGTTCATTCTAAGCGAACAGTGTAGACCCAGGTCTGCCACTGGATTATACGTATGCAGATCTGGTTCTACGCCGTTCGAAGCTTGGTGCGTGTTATATATGGATATATACAGCATTGTAACCACCGATAAGACGGCTTGTTCAAATTGGGTTGCGTGAGCTTGAATGACGAATTTAGTACCAAGTTAAGTCTCTTGGAGTATTAATATTCTGATTTATAACCACTTGATTATCTCATAAAATATGGAAGTTTAGAGGTTAACACTGTGTTTGTTTTGTACAGAAATATATATCATAATGAGAAAGTTTCTATTGCAATATGCCTTGCTTTGTAATTCGATCAAAACCAGGCCAGGGAAATACCATGCGCATGCCTATGACATAACAGTGCATACAATACTTGCATGTACATACCCCAAGTGTATATTGAGATTCTAAATATTGACATTAGAAATGAATTATGTATTCACCTTACTCGTTAAAGTCACAGTTATTTTTAATAATATTAATGAATATAGTGATGTGAAAAATGTTACTTTGATATCACTGCAATTACAGCTTTTCAATATCATTGCAACACTTATTTTCAAAGTCATAGCCTTTACATATAATATGTTATGATATAATTCTCAAGAAATTTTTATAACTCAAATTTGTATAATTCAAATTTTATAATTCTTTAATCGATGAATTTTTAAGGAATTTTTATAAAGAGTAAGTTTTCTTTTATAATTCAAATGTTTATAATTTTTAATAAAATAGAATTTTTAGCGTTTGAATCCTCTAATACATTGCATTACAAAAGTGTACTGCACTGATATTTTACGGTAGGAGTGAGATTTTTCTGACAATACACAGGTGGGATATTGTAAAGGCAAAATGCTGATGGTAGCAAAAATTCCTTCACGTCTACGTAATTCAACACCTTCACCTGACCAGCTCAACAACCTTCGTGTGGGGAGCGTAGTTCAACTAACCTGTAACCATTTTTGGAAAGGGGAATGCGTTGTATGAAAATCTCGTAAAATCTCGTGGCATGAGACCTCGCTTTAGCCTGTATCGCCTAAACTCATGACCTTACATAGACTGAGATGCGCATTCCTTGACCAAGAACTGGATATAAGGCGCTGCGCACCTTGAGAAAATAGTTGCTACGTCTCTCTCTACATTTGAAGAGTTGTTTGTGTTTGCAGGGAAGAAAAATTGTTTTATTGTATTTTAAAAAGACTTTTTGTAAGATTTTTTTGGTCCTGGAAGGTATTTTTCTTTCTCTCTTGGAATATTCTGTGTTTTTATTCTTAATATTTAATTGCAATTTATATTCTTTTTGGATTGTGAAGATTTTTTATTAGTAATTTATATACATTATAATTGTGTAGATTTTTAGTAGGAATTTATATGAATTGTAATTGTGTGAATTTTCTACTGAAATTATAATGTTGAATTATTAGAAAAAAGATTTGCTGCCAACTTCATGCGTTTGATAATTAATTTAGAAATGAAATATCGTTGGGTTGCAAAAACATGATACATGATATTTATTTTGGTCGTAGTTCGAAATATTAAGTTTTACTATATTTTAAGTTATTTTGGCCATCTTGGGTTTATTCAATATTTAGTAATTTACATCAGAATTCAAAAATACAGAAATTAAATAAATGTATGAAGTCGGCAAGCTTTGAATCAATATATCAATTATACGTGTATTCTTGTATTTGGAATATATATCTTCCTATGTAGTTTTTATTCGGAATGTGTTAATTTAATAAAAGTTGCTACGTCTCTTTCTACATTTGAAGAGTTGTTTGTGTTTGCAGCCTCCTTTGTAGTTCGAACCCGGTACCCCTCTCGCACCCCAGCGATGTAACCAACAACACATCGCAATGAGTGACACCTCCGCAAGGGAGGCAGCAAAGACATCTTGCTGGACGACCAAAACCTTTCATAATAATACATGTGGCCCAAAGAAAAACTTTCCTAATAAGTGGCGATGATACAAACTCTTACATAATAAATATATTGTCCCCACAGTTCTACGAGTTTCGACATCTACATGTGAAAATATGAATTTCTCAATGCTCTTTACTTTTTCACTTGCATTTGAGTCTGGTTAGTTTGTATATTGCTCTGCCATGCATGGTGACCATATAAAGATAAATTAAAGGTGTGACAACACTAATTGGGTCAATCAGCTGTTATTGTGGTCCATAAGAAAATCATTAATGTTTTTTCGCACATTTGTCCTAGAGAGTTGCTAACTAGTAAAGGATGTTACTTGCATTAAATAATAAGCAGCATAAATGTAAATGTATATGGAGTTCAGTCTCTGAATAAGTAAGATAGTCTTGGTGTCCAAATTAGTGCCTAACATAAGTAAGATAGTCTTGGTGTCCAAATTAGTGCCTAACATAAGTAAGATAGTCTTGATGTCCAAATTAGTGCCTAACATAAGTAAGATAGTCTTGGTGTCCAAATTAGTGCCTAACATAAGTAAGATAGTCTTGGTGTCCAAATTAGTGCCTAACATAAGTAAGATAGTCTTGATGTCCAAATTAGTGCCTAACATAAGTAAGATAGTCTTGATGTCCAAATTAGTGCCTAACATAAGTAAGATAGTCTTGGTGTCCAAATTAGTGCCTAACATAAGTAAGATAGTCTTGGTGTCCAAATTAGTGCCTAACATAAGTAAGATTGTCTTGATGTCCAAATTAGTGCCTAACATAAGTAAGATTGTCTTGGTGTCCAAATTAGTGCCTAACATAAGTAAGATAGTCTTGGTGTCCAAATTAGTGCCTAACATAAGTAAGATAGTCTTGGTGTCCAGTTAGTACGTAATAAAAGTAAGATAGTCTTGTTGTCCAAATTAGTGCCTAACATACGTAAGGTAGTCTTGGTGTCCAAATTAGTGCCTAACATAAGTAAGATAGTCTTGGTGTCCAAATTAGTGCCTAACATACGTAAGATAGTTTTGGTGTCCAAGTTAGTGCCTAACATAGTAAGACAGTCTTGGTGTCCAAATTAGTGCCTAACATAAGTAAGATAGTCTTGGGATTCAAATTAGTGCCTAACATAAGTAAGATAGTCTTGGTGTCCAAATTAGTGCCTAACATAAGTAAGATAGTCTTGATGTCCAAATTAGTGCCTAACATAAGTAAGATTGTCTTGGTGTCCAAATTAGTGCCTAACATAAGTAAGATAGTCTTGGTGTCCAAATTAGTGCCTAACATAAGTAAGATAGTCTTGGTGTCCAGTTAGTACGTAATAAAAGTAAGATAGTCTTGTTGTCCAAATTAGTGCCTAACATACGTAAGGTAGTCTTGGTGTCCAAATTAGTGCCTAACATAAGTAAGATAGTCTTGGTGTCCAAATTAGTGCCTAACATACGTAAGATAGTTTTGGTGTCCAAGTTAGTGCCTAACATAGTAAGACAGTCTTGGTGTCCAAATTAGTGCCTAACATAAGTAAGATAGTCTTGGGATTCAAATTAGTGCCTAACATAAGTAAGATACTATTGGTGTCCAAATTAGTGCCTAACATACGTAAGATAGTTTTGGTGTCCAAATTAGTGCCTAACATACGTAAGATAGTTTTGGTGTCCAAATTAGTGCCTAACATACGTAAGGTAGTCTTGGTGTCCAAATTAGTGCCTAATATAAGTAAGATAGTCTTGATGTCCAAATTAGTGCCTAACATAAGTAAGATAGTCTTGGTGTTCAAATTAGTGCCTAACATAAGTAAGATAGTCTTGGTGTACAAATTAGTGCCTACTATAAGTAAGATAGTCTTGGTGTTCAAATTAGTGCCTAACATACGTAAGATAGTTTTGGTGTCCAAATTAGTGCCTAACATACGTAAGATAGTCTTGGTGTCCAAATTAGTGCCTAATATAAGTAAGATAGTTTTGGTGTTCAAATTAGTGCCTAACATAAGTAAGATAGTCTTGGTGTTCAAATTAGTGCCTAACATAAGTAAGATAGTTTTGGTGTCCAAGTTAGTGCCTAACATACGTAAGATAGTTTTGGATTCCAAATTAGTGCATAGCATACGTAAGATAGTCTTGGTGTCCAAATTAGTGCCTAACATAAGTAAGATACTCTTGGTGTCCAAGTTAGTGCCTAATATAAGTAAGATAGTCTTGGTGTCCAAATTAGTGCCTAACATAAGTAAGATAGTCTTGGTGCATCTGAGCCTATAACCATTTTACATCTGAGCATTTGCTAAGGTTTTTGGTTGGTCCGCTTTTAATGGCACTGTCATTACTTTATCTGGCTATATCAGCGGTCTGCAACCTATGGCTCGCGAGCCAAATGTGGCTAAGTAAGGAACAAAATATGGCTCTTTTGTCATCCCTAAATCACGAGACATTTGTTTTAATTAAAATTAAAATTAATTTTAAAAAATAAAAAATGCTTAATTACTCAAGTCAATATGGTCTTTTTGTCGCTTTCTTTTCTTCTCATATTATTAATCAACATGTTTAATATCAATAATGCTAACTTGTATAGTGGGTTGGGGTTAGGGTTATGCCGAACCCTTATACTGGCTCTTTGCTGATTCCTTGCTTCAAATGGTGACATTGTTTGACTTGTTTGACTCTTTAAGTATAAACGGTTGCCGACCCCTGGGCTATATCATTCCGAAAAAATGGGAGCCTAGTGCCTTTCACAAGGTAAAAATGAGGCAGCTGATTCATGCTGGCCTTGGCGGATAATGTACCCTCAGTCCCTGGATTACGAGTCCGACTCTCTATCAACTAAACTACCGCGACTCCATACATATGCTTAGGAGTTTAGACTATTACGAAATCCATATCAATCTCCTTTTGTATATTAACCTTCGACTCTACGGAGATAATGTGCTTGGCTTTCCAGCAACAATCAAAGAAGATGTACATATTGTTCAAGATACCGTACACTGACATTCGAATTAGAGTGAAAATTGTACAGTGACAACTGAAATTCGCAGGTTTCTGATTTTAAATTATTTCACAGCAATATAATTTTATGTATTTGTTATTGCTTTTACATCTAAGTACTTAAAAAGTTTGTGTCCTGGCAATTTGACTACGAATCCCGTACTGCTGTGAATACCGCCCCCCCCCCAAAAAAAAAAAAAAAAAAAAAAAAAAACCAAACAAAAACAACAATCACATGAACAAGTAGATTTAACCTATTGTCGACGACAAAACTAAGAAGTATTCGATCGTTAAATGAAAGGAATATAATCTGACTTACCCAATTACTGCAATGCTCTTTAACTGCAAAAGTATTCAGCACAGATCGAAATAAATGATATACTAATAGTCATTTCACCTGGATATTACATTATATTTAAGGCATGACCCAATCAAAACTCTCGGTTTATTTACATTACGCTCATAAATACATCATGCATTTAAATGGGTCAAGATAACTTAAATTAAGGAAGGTGTCGTACGTTTTGTGCAGATGTTTACTATGATCTAAATTCACCTTTCTGTGCATCATATTGGAATGACAATTCGTATTAATGCATATTGTCATCTGTAAAGGATTTGTGTTCCAACATAGGTACCGGACCAAAGACAGGCAGGTGAATTGGTGGCACTGTCGTTGGGAAATCTCGTGGTTCGCGGTCTTCTTGTTCTTATAGAGTAATTAAGATTTTTATTGTTTTTAAATATATGATGGGATTCTGAATCTTTTTTTTATAAATCTTTTGTCACGCCCACTCATATAGCTCTTGAGACAGTCAACTAAATTTGATCATTGAAGACTTGTACATTTTTGGAACATTGCCATTAGTTACTACATAACTTATACAACGGATTGTAGGCAACGAATATGCGCTAGGAATTAGCTCATCAAGGTTATAATGAAAGTATAGATTGCTAAGGTTTATTTCCCATCCTTGGTCATTACACCATCTTAATGAGCACAGCAGAAACTATGTATTGTAATTAATTCCAACTGATAAGAATATCTAGATTAAATTATTGGAACATACGCAAAACATTTTGTTTATTCAATATGTTTACCTATTAACAATTATAATAATGTACTGTGGTTAATTCAATCACTTAGAATTAATCACAATGTATAGTTTCTGCTGTGCTCATTGGAAGTTAAATGGCCCCAATACATGGTGTAATGACCAAAATAGGTACATACTGTACATACTCGCTTATAAATTGGGTCCAAATGCAAACAACATAGACCCTGATCTGCCGTCGTATAATGCGCTGTCAGATTTTTGGTCTATGCACTTTGCAGTTGGATCCAACTTATAAGCGAGTATATATGGTAAACCTTAAGTTTGTACACAAATGTCTATATTACCTCCGAATGACCCCACAGATAAAAAACTTTGTGATAACAAATGACATAGCTGTAAGGTACATTAGACAAGTGGGCAGAGTGAAGCAGTCCCCATGTTTTCTAATAAACATGTGGGAAATGATATAGACTGTCATAAAGATTTAATTGAAAACATAAGCAGTTATTCCTTAACACAGCAATTACATCCCATGCCAAATGTATAAAAGTTACGACTATCTATTTATCAGTCCATAAAGTTGATTTGCATTTACTTAAAATATATACATGATTGATATACTATACATACACACGTACTCCAGACGTATTTAATTAACGACCTTCTTTAGCCTCCGACACTGGTTAATATAAACAATTCATTGATTATGCATGATAGAAATATAAATGATGAAACCAAGAAATGACGTCGCATAACTACATCTACTTATCAAATTATCAATCGCTACAAGCAGGCATGGCCTGGGCGGGTATTGAACCCGCAACCTTTGGATTGCAAGCCCGATGCTCTACCAACTGAACTACCGCGGCTCCCCCCAAATTTTGAGTTTGAATGTGCACTCAGGTTGAGGAGTTTCGTGACTACAGGACTGGAACCACATCATCGAAAGTTTTTCAGCACGGAACTCAAGTTCAATCTCAAAAGCTCATCAGATATGATGCTTAGAGTACATCTAGTTCTAAGAAAGTTACAAATTCAGGAGGCGAACTGAAATAGAGAAAATCCTAAAACTATGGCATTCTAACTTCGTTATAATTCAATACGCAGACTGTCAAAGAATTTGTTACTCCGAGCTTGAGCTTGAGTTTCGTTCTCAAAAAATGTTTCGAGAATACTGGTTCAAGCCTTCTTGTTCTAATACTAATATCTTTCTAGCTTAGCAGAGGCGAGGAATCGGGGTTAGTGCCGAATTTACCATTGCGGCTAGGATGGATGAGTGATGGTACCTGTGGCTCGTGCCCCTAGAGCTGGCCAGTCAGGACAACTTTTGTATATGTGAGAATTGCTCTGTGCTCCCTTCAACCCTTAGGTTTCAGACCCTGATACAGTACAAGACACCCCAATATAAACCTGTAAGTCCATCTTAATGTTAAGAAAACAGCAGCCCTATTGAATCACTTCCTCCATCAAGGTGCGACAGATGCCTTATTTTAATCTCTTACTTAATCCCTGTGATGTATACTAACCGCGACTGAGAAGAGCCAGACTTTCATATATGCGAAAAAGAATTTTATTATGTGAAAAGAGTGTTCATACATGTATACAAATACTTTAATTCACAAATGTGAAATTATATTTTATATGTGTGAAAATCCATTTCACATATGTAATAAAACGAATTATAGATATGTTAAATTATTTATTTGACATATCTAAAAAATAATTTCACATCTGTCAGAAATTAATTGTATATATTTGCTGAAAGTATTAACTGGGACGCAATTGCGATCGCCTTATATATTAAATATCTACGATATTTTTCAGTATATTTTTTCTATGGTTTTAAAAATCGCAAGTTTTAAGAATTTGGACGCCTTGCAGGTAGGGGTTGATGTGACTCTTTTTACGCCTTGCAGGTAGGGGTTGAAGTGACTCTTTTTACGCCTTGAATAATAGGGGTTGAAGTGACTCTAAATGGGGAATCAAAGAAGGATGAGCTTATCGGTGCAAATCTTTCTACTGATTCGGTAACTTCAATCTCTGTCGAGCTTCAAAATGTATACATATTGATGGTTATGAGGTTTTATTTTGCTAGCGGGTGGTTTCAAATGTGAGAGGGTACATTCCCAGCTTATTTTTCAACCTTGTTATCAAAAGGGTAAAAAATCAACAGTTGCCGGGCATTTGAGGAAAAATATATATTGCACAATTTGTCCATCACATATTTACCATGAATGTAATAGTTGGCAAATTTTTAGTACGCCGCTTCCTCTAGGCGTTTGTTTAAAAAAATTAGTAAACCGTTTCACCACATGTTAAAGGAAAACAGCCTCGCACTTAATGTACACCATTCTGAAAAATTACAACATCCCAGGACCAGCACAGAGAATGGATATTTAAACAAGAATCAGTGTCCCCCGTCCGCATTCGAAATTTCTTCGATTACATAAACGCTTTAGATATTAATATTTTCTTCAGGGATGTACAAAAATGTATCCCCTGACATTAGGAAATGTATCCCCTGACATTAGGAAATGTATCCCCTGACATTTAGCAAATGTATCCCCCGACATTTAGCAAATGTATCCCCCGACATTTAGCAAACGTATCCCCTGACATTAGGAAATGTATCCCCTGACATTAGCAAATGTATCCCCTGACATTTAGCAAATGTATCCCCTGACATTAGGAAATGTGTCCCCTGACATTAGGAAATGTGTCCCCTGCCATTAGGAAATGTATTCCCTGACATTAGGAATGTGTCCCTTGACACTAGGAAATGTGTCCCCTGATATTTAGCAAATGTATCCCCTGACATTAGCAAATGTATCCCCTGACTATTAGCAAATGTATCCCCTGACATTAGGAAATCTGTCCCCGACATTAGGAAATGTGTCCCCTGACATTTAGCAAATGTATCCCCTGACATTTAGCAATGTAAAGATGTGTTTAATAAAGCAGGCTTAGCTGAACTATTTTTGAGTTACATATTCTAGTATGCTTTATTTCAGACTAACATGATCCTCAAAGTTTAGCGCACCTGACTCGCGGCCAAAAGGGTGCGGTTTCGAATCTTACCATCGTTTTGTGTTCAAAAGTATAACTCTCGCTGGCGCTGGTATTACCTGCCCCTTAGTACTAATATTAGTATCCCTACTTCGTGGACAGTATACTAAAACGTTGCATCAGTGGAGCAGCCGGGCGTGATTCACACCCGGCGCTTTTTCAGCATATTGTCAGAAAATTAGAAGATATTGCAATAAGCAAATAAACAAGTCTTTTTATTTAATTCCAATATTGCCGAATTTCAGCGTAGAAACAATTGTAAGTTGTATCGTCCGCCATATTAGTTCATCTAATAACTACTTCCGTTTTTAGCCTCGTTTTTTTTTTTTTTGTGTGCCATATTAGGACATTGCACCCTTCTTTGGAAACGTAAACAGATTGTAGTAAATATGGCGTGCATTGAATAACGTACCGTAGAATATCTAAATATGATATAGCAAGCCTTATTTGAAAGCGAATTATCGCGAGAATCTCGTGTTATCTGTCATGGTAGTCAAAGTGCGGTTAGGGTAAACATACCAATATATTTTACTTTATTTAGGCTTAATAACTTTATCATACGCCAAACTACCTGAAAAACATAACTCTATTTAGGTAGTAGATTTTTTACTCATGTCATCCTTTTGTCGTTGACAATATTTATATTTGCACTATTGCAAGGTATAGAATCACTTCGTAACCTCGACGACATCGTAGCTACCTGCCCCTGATCTGTATGCGAAAGTGATGTAACACCAAAATAAAGAACTCGCTAACATAGAGATTATAGGCATGTGCAACTTCCTCCAAGGTGCAGGCCAGATAGCGATTTTTAAATGTACCCGTATGATGTAAATGTAACCGAATAAAACCAGATGTCGGGCCGTAGATTGCACATTACTGGATTATAGCGAAACCAGATGTCGGGCCGTAGATTGCACATTACTGGATTATAGCGAAACCAGATGTCGGGCCGTAGATTGCACATTACTGGATTATAGCGAAACCAGATGTCGGGCCGTAGATTGCACATTACTGGATTATAGCGAAACCAGATGTCGGTCCGTAGATTGCACATTACTGGATTATAGCGAAACCAGATGTCGGTCCGTAGATTGCACATTACTGGATTATAGCGAAACCAGATGTCGGTCCGTAGATTGCACATTACTGGATTATAGCGAAACCAGATGTCGGTCCGTAGATTGCACATTACTAGATTATAGCGAAACCAGATGTCGGTCCGTAGATTGCACATTACTGGATTATAGCGAAACCAGATGTCGGGCCGTAGATTGCACATTACTGGATTATAGCGAAACCAGATGTCGGTCCGTAGATTGCACATTACTGGATTATAGCGAAACCAGATGTCGGTCCGTAGATTGCACATTACTGGATTATAGCGTCCTCTTTAATTGATTCGGTTTGTTTCATATGGATATTTTGGATCTTTTTTTATTTCTAGAAGTAGAAGAGTACTTCTTTGTTGGACTGTATTTCTCAGCTCATGCAAGAAAGGTTTACCAAAATCGGAGAATGGCGTACTTGTGATGTCTGAACATCTGTTAACTGATGTAAATTGCCTGTCAGAGCTTCCATGTTGACTGATTCAGGTTTTGATTGTTCCCACCATTTCGACGTTGGCTATTTACGTATCTGAAATGCTATCACGTGGCTATAGCATGCGCTGAGAGATGCATTATTGGACTTCTCGTTCAAGTTCGACTTTGATGCTCAATAAGTTTCGTTAATGTGGGGCATGCTCTCATTGAACTAGTTTCCGAATCAAACGATTCGTGTTTAAAAAGGATTGAGATACATTAATAAGTTGTTAGGGACACAACTATTTAAATAATATTTTGATGTTGACCAGTATTGGTAGAGCTGATTGTGTGGCTCTTTAGGAATGACTCAAGGTGTTCTACCCTACCGTAAACATTGAATCATTTAATAAATCATCACAATCTACTCTCCTTTACTTAAATTGCAATTCAATTAATTTTCAGAAGAAGCGGGCGGTGTTTCAAATTATATGGAGATTTTCCTTAGATATATGTACAAATTCAAGGTGGAAAATACAGACACCTTTTAATTCTGAGTAATACAAGTATTAGATAAATATTTCAATTAAATAACTATAATCTATATATGTGTGTTCGTTTGTGTAGGAAAGTTAGCCAATAGTATACTCTTCGACAAATATTTAATCTAGATTTGCCTAAAGCAATCCTCTTGCAAGAGTGATTCCTCAGTATGCATTGAACAAATTTAGTTATCATCCTATGAAATACATGCACAAATACATCTATTTATCGTAAATCCCTTTAGCATTCTTTAATCTGAATAAATCTTTGCTATGGTGGCATTCTGAGACAATATTAAAAAGAGATTACCGCATAATATTATTGCGGAAAACATTGTATATTTATTATGTTTTACTTTTATACGAGTTTCTACATCTACCGATACTAGTTTTTGAACACACAGCCTAAACCCCTAATGTACAATTCACTGTACAAGTTCTTTTTATTATTGTACAATAATATGTTTGACGTAATCATATTGACCTTTCTATGGCGATTTAAGACAGAATGTCTTTCAAATCACTCATTTGTATGTGACATTACCCCACCCCAAGATACATGAAAGTGGCATTTAAGCTGTAGACATGCCTAAAAGAAACAAATGACATCATGCATGTTCCTAACAGTAAAAACAACGCACAAAGTTCAAGGTACTTTATTCGAATGTTGATATTACAATTGGTTTCTACATATGAATAGAAAGAGGAAAAAATATTTACTGATGTTGCATATTCTGATTTCGGGATGTATTAAAGTCGTGGGGCTCAATCTATATACTTATTTTTGTTGTCTGGGGTCTCTATCAATTCATTAAATCGTTTGATCCTTGAGAATACTCCTCTTTGAGGAGCTTGGGATATTGTCAATCTATACGAGCTAGTAGACCAATACTCCTCTTTGAGGAGTTTGGAATATTGTCCATCTATACGAGCTAATAGACTAATACTCCTCTTTGGGAGCTCGAGATATTGTCCATCTATACGAGCTAGTAGAGCAAATACGCCTCTCTGCGGAGCTTGGGATATTGTCGATCGATACCAGAGAGTAGACCAATACGCCACTTTGCAGATAGCTACTCTTTTAATTTGAAATTGATTTTTTTTAAAACTTCTCAGCTACAGAATTGCAGATGACTTGTCGTAACGGACATTAATTCAACCTACATTTTATCATTTACCTGCAATTAAAATGAGTAATTAAGCCGTTGAAGTTGAACAAAATTTGCGCTAAATTTAAGATATTTCTTGCCAAGCAAAACCTCAAGAAATGCATTATCAAAATTGTATGTTTCTTTCATCCATCACAAAATACGACCAAGGAGGGATAAAGTAACCAATATATGCGGACATGGTAAAAGTCACACATTTCTGTTGTAACTAAGTTCGCAAATCAAAAAATGTTCGTTAAATAAAATTACAATTGACGACAAAGTCAATAATACTGGAACATGTTAATATACGAAATAGGATGACCGTCCTACCTTACATGCGCGACATCTGGCGGTTAGACTAAAGGGAGACGATTTTTCAGGCTGAATACCGTATTTGCAAGGAAGTGTATTGTAAATAATAATAATAATAATAATAATAATAATAATAATAATAATAATAATAATAAAATAATCATTTGGTAAATTCCATCCACCATATTTATTTGTGAATCCTCAGTGGTTTCAATTTTCAGTACACACTGGTATGAACAAGGAAGTCTTTTTAGCTGTAGTATTTGTTACCGTCTATACACTACATTATCAAGTCCTGGAAGCGGGGTGAGGGTAGGGGGAGGGGAGGGATGACTGATGCCCAGTAGGTTCATATATAGACATCCTTAACACTCTAAACCCACTTTTGATTGTTATGTATTGACTATAGATTGACGACGACAGCTACTACCTTGTAGCGTATCCTGTAGTCCTAAACAGATATTTTGCATATATCGGATGCTGCTGGTATCACGGTACCAATTGCGCAAGCCCAGGGGGTGGAGCTTAAGGTGTATTCAGAAATAAACAACAAAACTAGCTGTGATTGGTGTATTATGTAAGAGTTGTAGTTTCTGTCTGGCTTAAAAAAAAGTTGAGTCTCTTAGCAACATGTGAGATTATGTTAATTCATATGTAGATCATGTTTTGCATTTTTTATGATTTTTTAAAAATGTGATGCACATCACTGAAAATGTGTCTGTTGTGACTGGACAACTCTTACCCCTGTCTAGTTCCAGCAGAGTTATCTCTCTTAAATGCAATGGGGTACCTGGTTCTATCACTGTCAAATTGACAATCTAACATTGCTCTCTATGACAGTGTGTGACATGCATGCTAAAATAGGAGAGAAGGTATATTTATTTCACCAAATGTTAACATTAAGGTATATGGAAAAACAATTGGTACCGTGATACCTAGTGGGCACTTGATTGGAGTAAATTTATTTATGGACAGATGAGAGAGGAATTCGGTTAACGGCCCAGTATTTTGACCCCGATGCGAGTTTTACCTTTGTTTGAACCAGGAAAGTACAGATAACTGACCTTTTCAAGAAAGAAAGGTGTTGACAAACACGAACTGCTCCCAGACATTTGAGAAAATATCTGGATTTTCCGTCCAAACACAAAAGAAAAAATCTTTATTTGTACCGTTCTTACACAGAACTTTGTGTATCTCACATTGTAGCACACCTGCCAATGTAACACGCTTTCTGACTGGTCGAACGTCAGAATTTGCGGCAGTAAAATCTACGACTTACAGTCAAACATTTTGGCACCATCGTGATGTTATAACTGTCCATGTGATGTAGTGCTATGGATAATTTTTTATTATTTGTCGACACAATTTTCATCAGTGTGTGAGAATGGGTACAACAGTCTTGTATTTTAATGGATAAAACATTCTTGTATTTTAATGGGTACAACAGTCTTGTATTTTAATGGGTACAACAGTCTTGTATTTTAATGGGTACAACAGTCTTGTATTTTAATGATCTGAGCACGTTTATAGTGATTTTATTGTCGCAAATATCAGTTATACCAGATTCGTTAACGCGTCGTTGATAAAACTCAACATGCAACGGTAAAAACCATCATTTACAACCTCAGATCCCCGCATACAAGACTGTTAGTCCCTAAATATAAATCCTGACCAGTTTTAATATCATATTTAATAATAATAAGTACAAAATAAACCATGCCATTCCCTGATTTCATGGAACTATAGCTCTATCATATTTTCCACGAAAACTAAGCAAAGATTCAAAGAAATGACAATATATATATTAAGGGATGTAAGACAAATTAGGGGATACCAGTCTTGTATTTGAGGATTTGAGGATCTTAAAAGTGGTCTTGCTGCCGCAAATTGAGTTTACCGGAAACCAGTGGTGTACTGGCCATTGGGCATACCGGGACAAATCCCGGTGGGCCGCCGCAAACAAATCCGTTTTTACCGGTGTTTTACTGGTATGAGCAAAACCCCGGGCCTGTCCCGGCAGACCGCCGCATCGGTGGGCCGGTGGGCCGTCAAAAAAATCCGTTTTTACCGGTGTTTTACTGGTGTGAGCAAAACCCATAGCCTGTCCCGGCAGATAAGTCCAGGGCCGAGTTGCTTACCCAGTACACTCCTGCCGGAAACGCGTTTTATTTTAACAAAACTTTTGAATACATTTATTCCAGCAAATGTAATCCCCTTTGGTACGCCTCCTATAAAAGATTACATTTCTTATTTAAAAACAGACTGCCGTCAAAATGTGTTTTTTTTTTTAAAAAAAAAAATTGTTTTTAATTCTTTTGCTGTTAAAAGTTTTTCTTTCTTTTATTGAACTTTGAATATAGTGATTTAATTTATTTCCTTTAACATGAATTTAATGTCGTCCACTGTTTCAATGTTGTCTATTGCTAGGCTTTCTCCCTATCTATTTAATGCTTGGTGTAAGAAGTATGGGTCAACATTATGACATCACAAATGAAAACGTTTTTTTTTTTTTTTTCACATGCAACCTACCCGAGGAGCGGTTACATAGATACATAATTATATATTAGAACTTTATTGTTTTTTCATATAAGGCGGGGCCCCGGGTGACCGAGTGTTCTAAAGCGCTCGCTTTTACAGATCACCTCTGTCCGCGTGGTCTTGAGTCTCGGCTCGGCCAACGTGGGTATGTGAGAAATTTTGCCAGTAGCTTCCCATGGGTCAGTGGTTCTTCGTAGGGTTTTCCCTGGTTCTTCCTCCACCAAAATATACTGGCCGCCATGTATAGGCCTATCATGTGCTGAAAAATGGCGTTAAACCCACACAAACAACCAAAAAAAAAAAAAATCGTATAAGGCCATTGGCCCAAGTACAATGAAAAAGAAAAAAAAATATATCAGTAGATATAATGGGCGTGCTGGATCTGCCTAGTTGTATAGACAGTGATTTTATTGCGACAAATTTTGACGTTCTACCAATCAGAAAGTGCGTTACATTCGAAGGTGAGTTAGAATATGTACGTTATTGCTGTCCATAGTATAAAATCTCCAAATGTTTCCCTCATATGCTCATAGAGAAATAGGTACATACCGTAATGTATTTTTGGAAAATATTTGACGAACATTTATTTCTGGTTATATTCAGAAACCGTATCAAATATAATTATAATAACCAATCACATGGTGTAAATAAAACATAATGATTGGTTACACTATAGTAGGTGTATAATAAATAAATACACACACAGACACACAGACACACACACATATATATATATGTCAAGAGAGAGAGAGAGAGAGAAGAGACAGAGGGAGAGTGCATTTATTAAATTATACTAGTGGTATTTCAAAAATTCTGAATATTAGTGCGCAATACAAAAAGAAGTTTTTTTATTAGCGAACAGTACGTCAGCGCATCCTCTCAAGGGGACTGGATGTTTTAAGGCCCTGGGGAGCGAGGTGGTTATTCTGTAGTAATCAAAATTGGGGCGTGGAGGTGTGAGGATCCCATCTGAATCCAATAGTGAACCTATTTGTGAGTTGTGTCGTACTGTATTTTTCTCACAGTTTGAACCTTAATATATTTTGTGGTATATTTTTAAGTACTTGGAAAAACCAAGGTATCGTGTTTATCCAATAAGGCATGTAAATGCATATATTCTAGAATAGTTTCTATGTAGCAATAGTTTTGTACTAATTCATTACATTTGGTTTACAATGATGAACATATTTTGCATACTGACCTGTTAGTTACGATGAACATTTACATTGAGTTGAAATTTCAAAGTGGGTCTCATTTTTCTTTTTTGTAACAGTTAAGAATTTTATATTTTTACTTTGTCTTTGTTTCTGCAATTTCAATAGAAAGTAAAAGAAGCATTAAGTAGATTACTGTAGTACATGTAGAAGATTTAAAACTATTCTTTGCATAAAAGGGATGAAGATAAAGTGGGAAATGTTTCACTTACTTTACCAGTATGCTAATCCTCGATAGCTTCAATCCTCAGTCTGAATTTACACGAATAAGAGCATTGATATTTATTTCATCCACGACGTGGTCAGGTCTAGTGAATGATTCATTGTTTATATGACAGTTGCAATGACCAACTGTAGATTATTAACTTCATGCTTCTATATATAAACATTCTAAATGTAAATGGGCATACTTAACATCAGCTAGCGAATGTGGGCACGTGAAGATCTCATTATAAGTCATGAACCTTTTAAGACAGCTACGTGTTACAGCTTTTGATTAATGACTGTAACATAGCTTGTTGTATGAAGTAGATATTTCCGAGTTGTCAACTAAACTGTTTAAATTTACGTTTTGCACACGTTTTTCGTAATTAATTCATGTATTTTCAATTTTCGGAGATACAAAAATAGCTATTAATATATATGATGAGAAAGATTAAATTTTAAACATAACTCATTGTGGCTTATAATAGCAAAACAATTATTATATATTATTGTATTGGATGTTTCATTCTTCCATATGAAAGAGCAGCCTTTGAATGTAGATAGATATTTGGATGAATAGATATATAGAAATATAGATACATAAATTGATAGACAGATATATAATAATACATACATACAAGAACACATTTGTAAATAAGTGATGTCACCATGACTAGCATGATGGCGGGTAAAACGACGCACATAAGAATTTTTGAGTAAATGGAATCAAAACTAAAGTTCAGTATTCATTTCTTTGCATCAATGCAAAGTTACCAATCTATATGTACATACACATTTACCAATCTATATGTACATAAAAAGTTACCAATCTATATGTACATAAAAAGTTACCAATCTATATGTACATACAAAGTTACCAATCTATATGTACATACAAAGTTACCAATCTATATGTACATACAAAGTTACCAATCTATATGTACTGACAAAGTTACCAATCTATATGTACTGACAAAGTTACCAATCTATATGTACTTACAAAGTTACCAATCTATATGTACTGACAAAGTTACCAATCTATATGTACATACAAAGTTACCAATCTATATGTACTTACAAAGTTACCAATCTATATGTACTTACAAAGTTACCAATCTATATGTACTTACAAAGTTACCAATCTATATGTACTTAGAAAGTTACCAATCAATATGTACATACAAAGGTACCAATCTATATGTACTTACAAAGTTATCAATCTATATGTACTTACAAAGTTACCAATCTATATGTACTTACAAAGTTACCAATCTATATGTACTTACAAAGTTACCAATCAATATGTACATACAAAGGTACCAATCTATATGTACTTACAAAGGTACCAATCTATATGTACTTACTAAGTTACCAATCTATATGTACTCACAATGGTACCAATCTATATGTACACACAAAGGTACCAATCTATATGTACTCACAAAGGTACCAATCTATATGCACATACAAAGGTAAGATATATTTGAAATAGGATTCAATAAGACATCAGTATCTATCAAAAGTGTAATACTCTGTAATGCACATAAACAACTTTGTGGACAGTAAAATTGTGTAGTCGTCATTTCAATATATGTGTTACGTCTGTTGTCACAACCTTACCCGTATCGCTTAGAATTACGTCTGTTGTCACAACCTTACCCGTATCGTTTAGAATTACCTCTGTTGTCACAACCTTACCCGTATCGTTTAGAATCAAGTTTAGATATCAAAAACGATAAAATGAACTATACAAAGCCTAGGAAAAGCGAGCGCAGCTTCAGGTGTGTGTGTGTTGACTGCCATATTTATTTGCGTGTACTGATTCGGCGCTTCTCTATACAGTGGATGAATACACGAGGACAATAGTAAAAATAGTGCTTGACGTCATGAAAATGTTAAGCATACTGGCAAATGTGCGTTCTTCGCCTATGCAGAGATAGTGGTTTTATGTTGTATGAAATAATAATTTCTTTGATAAATATAAAGTATATATTTTAAGTCATGAATTTGCAACTATACAAAGTTAGTCTTCTCTACCTTCTTTCATTTCATTCTTCTGAAATTTGTATTCCCTGTGAAATGCTTTTACGGAGTAAATCACAGAAACCGCACGCTCCTCACAGCTCATACTCCTTCCGATTATTGTTGCCTGAAGGCTGTTTTGACCCCTGCGTCATCTAACCTTAGGAAGCACTCCCAAGTTTCGTAGAACTGGCCACGGGGTACATTTTTTTTGTTATAGAACTCCATGTATCCCCCTTATTATTTATAGTGATGTCAAGAATGAATGATTCACGGTTATATGCACACGGGGACATTGCAGCAAAAAACATATTTGATCCAGCCTGGTTCAAGAGTATGTAAGGAATAATATGATGAGTATTCTCCTATTTCTGCTTTTGTTCGTTTTCGGAAATTTTCAACGTGAGTACATTTTATTGGAAAACAGATAGGTGATGGCACTCTTTTCTCTACAGAAATGTTTCAATTTTTTCAGAATGTGTCTTTGCGGAGTTGAAAATTGTGAATTCTGGGGACTTTCGTGCACTGTAGAGAGAGTAGCTGGTGTGATTATAAAAGGGTGAACAATAATCAGAACAGGCTTGCCGCGAAAATACTTTTGCTAGTACTTTTTTTTTCTTCTGTTCTCTGACAAGCATAAAAATGAATACATGTTGATGGTGTTGATGTTTGATCTGACAGTTATTAAGTTCACATGTGATAGTGTGCGTTCTGAATAAGCCACTGTTATTTTGATGCAGACAATTCTGGAGCACCACATTAGTTCATTGTCTCCAAGTACACAAGGACATTGATTGGATCGTATCTTATTTCCCTTATCATAGCATGAAATCCAATCAAGAATGAGGCAAAAGGAACCAGATAAATTATAACGTCTCAAAAGGCCTGTGGTAAAAACAAAGTGCAACCGAAACGAGATAGATGGTGCTGTGAGCGTTGACCAAGCGATATTAAATTTAATTAATCGTAGTCAACCTAACGTCATTTTTGACGCCATGCACTTCGTGATGTCACAATCTCGATGTTGTCAATGCTTGATGTAAACAACCCGCAATGAGGCACAGTTTTAAAAATATTTTCGCCAGACTGGTATTTTAAATTCTGTATTCAGATATAACCTGGGCAGACCGAGATTACATTGAACAGTCATTTTTGTATTCATTCGGAACATTCTCGTCTCTTTCCAATGCGAGTTAAATAGCTTCGTCTCTTTGAAAGAGAATCGGAGGTAATCTTCGGGATACTTCCCAAACTGGTAAGTTTTAGCAGACGAACATGCAGCTAGATGTTTATCCCCCCCCCCCCCCCGACATCAATGAAATACCCTCACATTCATTTTTGTGTGCAACTTTTAAATGAAAAAAAATCTAGAACTCTTTCGGTTTCAATAGCCACAACCTGTTGTTTACATTGCTATTAGTGCAGTTGTGATGTCAATGAAGTTATTACGGGTTTAAGGGCAGTTCAAAATGGCCACTATTTTCATCCCGTTCGGAACATCCTCGTCTCTTTATAATGCGAGTCGCATAACTTCGACTCTCAGAAAGAGACTTAAAAGCAATCGTAGTAATACTTAAAAAAAATTGGTAAGTTTTTGGCCAAAAATCAGGCAAAATGCAAAGAATAGATCATCATAATAAAAGACAGACGCTGAAAAAAATATGTAACTACGTTTCAATCATTGATAAAATACCAGCATGTTTAATTTTTAATCTAATTCTTGGAACTTTGAATGAACAAAATGGAGACCTCATTCAATTTCTATAGCAAGGGAGCAAATCTAGCTGGAACAAATTTATCAGGAATTCTTAATTGTAAAAAAAAAAAATGAAAATTTGGCTGTAATAGTCTCAGTCCATTTGAACGAGACATTTATAGTCTAAATTAGTTCTGGAGTAACCGGAAACAGACAAGAGAAAACTACGGTTTTTCAGTTAAACTACAATGCAGGAGATACGTTTTACAATTAGAACTCGCTTCGCGCCGCTTGAACTGCGCTGGCAATAATCACTATGTCCATACCTTCTGTAAACTTCTATTGCAATAAAATCCCTGTGGAAATAAGTGTAGACTAAATGCAGTCTTTGCTAAAAACAAATCAATCAATCAGAAGCATCAAATACAAAATTATAAATATGTACAAGTACTTGTGGCAACAGTATTATCTGAGAGAGAGAGAGAGAGAGAGAGAGAGAGAGAGAGAGAGAGAGAGAGAGAGAGAGAGTATTCATTACATCCATATTGCTCTTACTCACCAATTCAACTCCTATCAACTTAATGACCCACTATAGCTCCAGATGGTGCCGACGGAATGGAACATGTATGAAGGAAATATCAATTACTGTAAATAACAAGACCTTTTACACGAGAAGTATAATAAAACATGGAAATTAAAATCTTAACAAGACCCGGAAATTCAATATCATATCAACATGTACACAGCGGCACACATCCTAAATTAGGGGAAACCCGGAACTTCAGTGGGAAGCCGTTTTGTAACTAGTATAGTAATTCAGGATTTCCCATAATCCAATCCAATTCTATTCTGAAATATGACTTTTTAAAAAAAAATTCTAGAAAAACAAAAATAAACTTCACGTTTTTATGTGACAGGATCATCACATAGAAATGGCACATGTATTATGATTCAAATTGGTGTTGTCATTATCTTTTATTATGATAAGGATGTTGTCACCACTTGGTATGATAGTTCCCCTTTTGCCCCCATTTATTGATGGTTACTCTTGGATCGACAGATAAAGGCAGAAGAAATCCTTTTGACCTCCCTTTGCAGAGGTGTCACACTTGCGATGTGTGATGGTCACATCGCTGGGGTGCGAGAGGGGCATCGGGTTCGAACTGCAAAGAGGAAGTCAGAACTCTAAGATGCAGAGGCGTGGCAACTTTTATTAAAAAATCGAACAACACTCCATATAGAAATTACATTTGAAATTATATACTCTAGATATAGAAATACATATACAAATATTAAACTTAGTCAAAGCGTACCAACTTCATACGATTGTGTAATTTCTGCCTTTTAAACTATGATGCAAATAATTAAATATTGAATAAGCCAAAGATAGCCAAAATATTCTTAGAATATAGTAAGAAATCAATATTTCAAACTAATAACAAAATCGTTTTATCGTAAAGACAAATTATTAAATGTTTGGACCTTCAATACCGAAATATAATGTTTTGTAACTGAAAGGTATTTTATTTCTAAATTAATTATCAAAAGCATGAATTTGGCAGCAAGTCGTTTTAACAAAAATCCAATACCACAGTTACAATACTCATAAATTCCTAATCAAATCTACACAATCCCTAAAACATTATAGTTCATAATTAATAATATAGAATAAAAAGAACATACATGTTTCAAGAGAGAAATGAAATACTTTCCAGTAATGTCTTTCAAAACAATTAAATGTATTCAGGTACTAAGATAATCGTCTTTAAAATATAGTAAAATGTAGTTAGTGGAAAACTGTCCACTAAACATGGTATTTATAAAGATAGGTAACATGACAGAATGTTCTAGAATATTATATGGTGAATGTGACTTTTAACAGACAACTCTAAAGGAAATTCTACTTTTATCTGTAAACAAAATCAACCCTGACCTCAAGTTAAATAAACAACTTGTAACTTAATTCCTAAAGTTTTAACCCTTTCGGAAGTCCGCTTGAAGGGTTTACTAGGATAGTTTACCAAACTGACATTTTTCCTGAGTGCTCATATTCTTAGCACATTTTTATAATTTAATGAACGACCCGACATTTTCCTAAAATCACCAAACAGGTTAACAGTCAAAATAAAGCTTCTTTCTGAACCATCTAGAATTATAATACTATTATCAGCAAATAATGTTTGCTTGGCTTCATTTTCGTAAAGGTTATATCCTTTGATATCAATAGTATATTTTACTGCTAAAATAAAACATCGAACTAGACTTGTACAGAAAAAAAATAGTTACGTGTTAATAATATTTTCAAACAAGGAATAATGACTAAATTCTACTGTTTGTTCACTATTTTCTTTTTTAGTTTCAATAATTAAGTTTTTTTTTTAAAGACATTTTATATGTATAAAATATATTAAGATCAGCAACTCTCACAAAAATGTTATTAGTGTCACAATGACTATATTAAGAAGTAAGCATATTCTCACAAAAGAAATCTTAAGCATTAAGTATTTTCGAAAGTGTTCCGATTATAGTTGCATTAGCCAAAAGTGAAATTTAAAAGTCAGGTGACCCTCGACCCTTCACCTGTTGAGTACAGCGTTTGGCAGAGATAGCATAATTCTCAAAACCCACAACTGATGCCTGCGATTGACTTATGTTTATTTTTAAAATAATTGAAGAGTCTACATGGATGTAGATTGACTGTTGCTGCTGAACTGCCACTCTATGGAATATTTTGTATTCTCTGAAGTGCTTAATTGAATTTAAATGAATTCGAACAGAACACGTGTTATCCCTGCATACCAGCCAACTCCCCATGTTTTACTTTATGTTGGCTGGATTCAGAAACAAACTATAGCTTCTTTTGCACAATGTCTATACTATAGGAAGGCAGGTGTTGTGACTTGACGCACAAAGACAAATGCTACGGTCGATCCAAATTAACAATATAACAATCCTGGAAAATACCCACTTTAACGGTAGGAAGACGGTTCTTGTAACATTGCTGTCTCTTTGTGTTTAATTCTGGCAGACCAGAAACTAAAATAAAATGAAGAAGCAGGACAGGGCCTGCATGCCGAGTCCATGATCCCAAGGTAAAAAGAGGAGAGCAAGTATGTCGCTGAATTAATTATCTTGGCTTCATAATGATTCATGCAATTTATAAACAAAATCCACAAAAAGGGGCTTATGGAATATAAGGTAGTGAAAAAAACTTGAATCAAAAACTTAATACAAATTTTCTATGATTGTGACCTTCATCCTAAGATCAAAGGAACAATAATAGCACGTGACGTAAATTATTTGTCTTAGCTTCATAATGATGCCTTCCAAATGTGAAGAAAATCTATCAAGGGGTTTTGGAAACATAGGCAAATGAAAAAATTTTAACAAAAAGACTTAACGCAATATTTTTCTGACTGTGATCTTGATCCCAAAGCCAACAGGGCAAGCGCGCATGCCATTAAATGAATTGTCTTAGCTTCATAAGATCAAAGAATAGCACGTGGCATATAATTATTTGTCTTAGCTTCATAATGATTCATCCCAAGTATGAAGAAAATCATCAAGGGGTTTAGGAAATATAAATAAAAGAGAGAGAGAGAGAAAAAAACTGTAACCAAGACCTTAACGCAAATTTTCTACGACTGTGACCAGTGCCATCGTAAGGGGCGATATGGGTGACCGCCCATGGCGCCATTTCTCGCAGTTTGGGCTTTTTGTGTGTGGGGGGGGGGGGGGGGGGGGAGGGGGCGCCGAAGGCGACGCTCGCCTGGGACGCAGTTTCGTCCAGCACAAGCTTGCGACGGCCCTGCCTATGACCCTAATATCAACGGAGCAAGTGTGCGTGTTACCGAAAGAATTGTCTTAGCTTCATGATGATTCATTAAATTATGAACTATATTCATGAAGGGGTTTAGGAAATATAATATATATATATATATATATATATATATATATATATATATATATATATATATATATATATATAATTTATTTTTGTTAAGCAAGGTCGTATGTAAGGGACCGATAATTTGGAATTTGTCTTACCTGACTCCCTCGTTCGCAGGTGTCATCCGTCAGCCATCTAACGCATTAGAGATTTCTATGGACTGCTAACCAATGCAATCGCCAGCTCTATGGGTAAATCATTATGTAATCTTATTTGTGTTGGCTGTGTGTGGGTGGTTGGACAAGAGCTCCTCCAACTTAGCAAGTCGCTAAGTTGTTTCTATTAAGTAATGTCTACAGATTTATATCTCTGAAACTTTTATATTTGTCATCAAATTTTCATGAGCTTGACACCAGTACAAGGACTTAAACAACAACAACAACAACAACAACAACAACACCACCACCAACAACAACAAAACAAAACAAAACAAACCAACAAAACAAATAAACACAGAATTTAAAGAAACAGTCATGCTGATGAGGAGGCGGAGCATTCTCATTTTCTTATAAGGGGTCAGTTATCAAAGCAGTTTCGTGGGTAGATGAGTTTATTTTGTATTCTTTTCTTGCGTCTCTCTTGACAGATATCGACTCTTCAAAATCTCAAAATATCTGAAACATACCATAACAAATCCATTTTACACAGCTGATAATTTAAATACAAGATTGAAGATTATTGAATAAATCAAACAGATTGTTAAATTTCTGGGCACAAAGTCCCGACTTAGTAAGTAGCTCATTTTTGGGTGCAAAGTCCCGACTTAGTAAGTAGCTCCTTTATATATGCGTGACATATATCGGAAGTTTTGAGCTTTTCAAAGAGACTATAAAATAGTTAATATCCTGGTCATTCTAATAAAAATGACTGATACAATGGGTAAAAATTCATATTGACAAGGAAATAATCATATGGAAAAAATATATATACGTATGTGTGTATCAATCGTAAGCAAGCATTTTCTACATAAAGTAGTGTCCACATTCTTTGCAAATAGTTTGACTTATTTCAAAAAGTCCATGCATAAGGTAAAATAAATCAAGTAAAACGTATCAAAAAATAAAGCTAGAAGCATGGTCCTGAGGAGTAAATTTATGCATAGCAATTAATTTAACGGTCTCAGAAAATGAGTGAATTCTTAGTATTTGGGGATACTTACTTTTCTATTTTGCCATCTAACCAGTTTTTGTGCTTCAACTTTAACAACCATGTTTTCGGGATCTTATCACAGTGACCTAGTTTACAACCGAGAAGGGCGCCAGCTACTGCTCCGTTAGTATCAGCATCGCCTGCCTAAAATGGAGAATCGCTCGCATGTGAACCTAATCTATCCGACACCGGCTTTTCCAAAACCCCGAACCTAATCTATCCGACACCGGCTTTTCCAAAACCCCGAACCTAATCTATCCGACACCGGCTTTTCCAAAACCCCGAACCTAATCTATCCGACACCGGCTTTTCCAAAACCCCGAACATAATCTATCCTACACCGGCTTTTCCAAAACCCCGAGCATAATCTATCCTACACCGGCTTTTCTAAAACCCTGTAAGATCTACAACATTTCCTTATTTCCTTTAAATTTACTAAAACGCTGAGTTTGCTGGATAATGTCCAGTCTGAATTCAGCATTAGTAACCAACGTCTAATATGGAATGTAATGACCCATATGACCTGTCACATGCAAAGCGGTATTACACAACAGTAGTATAAAGTGCAACATTTTTTTAAAAAATGTCTAAAATCTTGAAAACAAATGCCAAGAAAAACAAGCCGATATGGAGTAAAATTCACACTGAATAAAAACGATAGATGTTTGGGATTTCTAGATGGATACCCAACATAACTATATGTATGGCCTGTTTGTTTCTTACATGGAGGTATGACTTCGAAAAGTCCTGCCATAAAACAAGGTGGCAGTGGCAGGAGAAAACCGTACCGTATATAACATACATAAGTGCACGACTCTCTGTCTTGAAAAGGTCGCACAGAAATGTCCCAACGATAAAAACAAAGTTCAATACAGAGACAATTCGCTCCAACTCCAAACGAATATACAATTTATAGTTAATTCACTGACAGAAATCTATAAATGACTATGGGCGACATATTCTAAAGGTAACTTTAATCCTTTCGAAGCTAGAAGTAGGAATGAATAGAATCATATGCCTAACCTTCCAAAACACAGTGGCTTAATTTTTATTAAAATCGAACAGTGTCAGAACATATTCTTTTTTTATATAAAATTGTATATAAAAAAAATAAATAATTAGTTGTGAATTATTACATGCCTGATAGAGGTGGTCATATATTATCTCCAGCGCAATCTTTTGGTCAATAGGGCTGTTCCCACACCGTGTCTAATTCGACTAAATAGTGTACTTTTGAGAGAAACATTTTCATATAATTTCGGTTTCAGGTTTGTCAGTGAAACATATAGAATGACGCCAAAATACATGTCTTAAAAAAATGGGATTCTATGAAATACAATTTTGAGGTCTGCTAATTTTTGTGGAATTTTATGTTGATTCAAAACCCAAGGATATAAAGATTCTACAAATAATGAACATCCCTTCAATCGATTTCGTTTGATAATGTTTACTTCTACCCCCTTCCTACGTATTTCTTAACCACATGAAAACTGGCAGACTGTTAAACGGAAAGGTAAAAACATCCATCTTGTCTAGGTATGGTGCAAAATCGAAGTTCATTATTTAAGTTGATATTCAGCTCGATGGCCTGTTACAACGAAGGGCGATTTATTGCGAACAAGCAATGCCTGATTACCGTAATAACAAAAAACACTGCCAGGCGACTTATAGTCATTTCTACGGATTACAAATACTATAGTCTTTACCCCTGATTCCTGATATGTAAAAGGCCACTTTTAACTCCTGCAGATTTAGAATGAAAATGATAATATTAAAAACAACATCTTATCCCTCTCAATTTCATAATTCAATATTGAAGAGAAAGAAAATAGAGTGAGTCCTTCTTAAGACCAGCAACCGGTTATACTTTTAGTTTAAAACGGATTATATCGGGCCTACACTGAGTAAATGTATCTCGGCCAACAGCCAGTGTTTCGAGACTTTATCTGCATTTTACATTGCTTGTTTGCAGCAAATCGATATATGCCGTACTGCGATTAGTTTAATGAATATACCCCACCGCGCATGTTTTTACCTTATTTCTTTAAACAATCTTAGGTTTTCATTTAAACCTACTTTAGGACACTCTGAAATGTGCGAGAGAAAAAAACGCGTAGGATTCCTCACTTTTCTGAAGTCTTACTTGAGACTGTTGACGAATAATTCGGTAGTTGAAATCCTAAGAAAAAAATAGATAATATAAAAATTAAAAAATTAAAGTCTAGTTGATTGCAGGAACGGGGAGAGGGATATATCGTCATACTATTGTACCTACATGCATTATGATCTGTTGAAGAGCGTCTCTGAAATTATTTTGCTTTAGTGCCCAAAATCCTGCACCCAAGCACTTGTAGGTGTAACCAAGGCTGTGTGCCTCGTCCAGGTCCAGTTCTGACAAGTCCCTGCATTTCAGGTAACTCTTCAAGCTTTTCTTCTGTAAGTAGAAGTAATAGTAGTAATAATAATAATAATAGTAGTAGTAGTTGTTGTTGCTGTATGTACTTAAAGTAGCGGTAGCAGATGTAATAGTAGTAGTAGATGTAGCTCTGGTAGTTGTAGATTCCGTAGCAGTATTTGGGTAATGTATATGCTTAGTGGTAGAAGTAGTAGCAGTAGTTGTTGTAGTTGTAACATTACTAGAAGTAGTATTATTAGGCTGATATGGTAGTTTCGGCAGTAGTAGTAGTAGTTGATGTTTTGCATACTTAGTAGTAGCAGCAGCAACAGAATTAGTAGTAGTAGTAGCAGAAGCAGCAGTAATGCCATTAATTTTGAGTAAGGGCAGAGTGCCAGTCGTAATCATAGAGGTACAATAGAAGTATTAGCTGCAGTTGTATCTGAAGTACCACTACATTCACTCGTCAAAGTGATTGTTATTAGTAATAGTAGCAACAGTAGTAGTATAAGTAGTTCTAGAAGAAGTAGAAGTAATTGTTGTAACAGTAGTGTTAGTAATTGTGGTAGTATTAGTTTTGGAGGCCGTTTCGCGACCTGCGCCATTTTTAAATGGCCCTGTGCCGTTTCGGACCATTACGCGACCAGGTGCTTTCCTGAAACGGCATCGGGTCATTTCGCAACCTCCATGTGTTCGTGAAACAGCGGTGCAATTTCTCAGTCATATACCTGGTTCTGAAATGGCCCTAGTGTCATTTCATAACCAAGCAGTTTTGCTCTGACATTATCAATTCCTAAAAATGAAACAGTGCTGTTTCGCGACCTCCTTGCTGCACAGTGCTATTTGGCAGCCAAACATGGTTCTGAAATAACGCTGTGCTGTTTCGTATAACAAACAGTTTTACTCATACTTAGCTATTCCTGAAACGGCACAGTGCCGTTTCACGACCTGATATTGGAACTGAAACAGCGCCCTGTCCATTTGGTAACTTATCATGCTATTCTTACTTTTACCTCTTTCTAATGTTGCAAGTAGTTTCGCAGCCCGCGTCGTATAGAAAATATAAGTTTTAATCAAGTGTTAAATAAAAGCAGACAGGCAATCAAATAATAATAATAATAATAATAATAATAATAATAATAATAATAATAATAATATAATAATAATAATAAAAATAAGAATAATAACTTTGGGCAAAGACAAACCTATACAAATACAAAATGTGAAAAAGATAGATAGATAGATAGATAGATTTAGATACCTCCCGATTAAAATTTCCAAAACTAAGTTAATACCCTAAATGAAGTAAATAAAATTAATCGACAGCTTATTTCAAGTACAGTTATCTTTTTTTGTTGTTTCCACAAGTACATAAACATATAGTTAATAAGTAAACTTGTAAGAATACACTCTATGTAATAGTAACATTTTGAATGTAAATCGATCAAAGGAATTTATAGAAAACTCTCCATGCATTTTTTTTAAAACAGTCAATTGATCCTGAGATTTTTAAACACGGAGTTTACCTGAGCTGTGGTGTTTAACATGGGTGGAGCCATGTGGCTAAGTGGGAAAGACACATAGCAAAGTTGTGTGTTCTAAACTCTCACAATGTAGAGAAAGTTAACATACATTTACATGTCTTTTACTCCCGGGATTGACACCTAGTTTTGATCACTATTTAAGGAAACAAACATAAAAAAAAAAAAAAAAAACACTATGTGCCATCTGAAGCGGATAGCTGATAAAAATTAATGCTTCTGTGCGCTGGGGAAATCTACTTGAAATAGCAAAAAGTACACTAATTTTATCTGTTCTTGACATACAGAAAGGAAATTTTACCGTGCAGGTAGTAGTTTAGTATTGTATATATATATATATATATATATATATATATATATATATATATATATATATATATATATATATATATATATATATGGCGGATGTACAGCACATTTACCTCCTTTCTTGAATTAAGGCATGTCTTTGCGTACTTGTAAACTGCACTTATCAAATCAGGGATGTTGTATTCGCCATTGCTATAGTGTTTGCGCTGCAGCATCAAACTGATAGCCACACAGACTGACACCGCGGAAGCTTGGCACCTGTACAGAAATGAAATGTCATATATATATATATATAATATTGTTATGTATGATGTTTATATAATATTATATATATTTTAGGAAATTATAAATGTTTCTTCACTTTAATATTTGCTTGGATCTTTGTGTTTATTAGGAAAAACATGTATAACTAGTGTCCTTGAATTAGGTTGTTTTGATCAATATGTTTTCTCAATTTGAAGGTCAAGGTTGGGTTTTGTTTACAGTTAGAATTCCATTAAGATGACTCATATTCTAGAACATTCTGTCATGTGACCAATCTATATATATACCATGTTTGGTGGAGATTTATTCAGTTCGACATTACCATCAGTCTTGTAAAGAGCTATTACAGTTGTGAAAATTCATTCCAAATTCTAAGAGAGGAATTATTTTAAATATTCATTGGATTATAACAGTGCTCATAAACTTTTGGATTTTGGATTTTTAATTGACAATTTTAGAATTTATGTGAACTTATATTCAGATATTTTGGAATACTTCATTTTGACATCAGCACATCAAGATTTCTAGTACATCAGGACTTTGGAGACCATTGGCACATCTTAACATTCAAGGACACAGCCGTGAATTCGGAACATTCTATATTTAGGACTTGTGATTAGAACAATCATTCTTATTGGATTATTAGGATTTCAAAACACATTACTGTAAGTGACTTTTTGATTTTTCATTTTAATTATCTAGTAATAAATTGCTTGTTGATTTTTACTTGATTTGTTGGTTTCACTTTCTTTCTGTTACATTTTTCTTAGACCATAGAGTCGTAACAATATATATATATATATATATATATATATATATATATATATATATATATATATATATATATGTATGTATATGCTACAATCACTTGTCACGTGTTTATGGCACAGTCTAACTGTGTGAACGAATGATATGATTTTACGAAATGCCAAACAATTATTGTTATGTAAGTGTGGCTAAATTGCTGAAAAATCTCTAGACGTTATTTCATAATTTAACTCGATGAATTTTGAAAATACTTCACTAGTGAATTATGGGTAACACGACGGCTCTCATAGCTATAAATGCTCTGTCGGGAACCACTTGAAACATAGGCGGGGTTAATTTATGCGGACCGCCCGCATCAGTGGTGTTGTATGACGCCACAACGGGTACGCTTTTTGGCGTTTTCTCTATATGACCATCGTTAAGGTTCATTTATATTATTTACTATTACGGTTGACGCCGCGAATTCATTCGCTCAACGTGAAAACAATGTAAAAACGATTTTATTTTATTTTCTCGAGTATTAAAAACAGAAAGGTGCAATTTATTTTTCTCATGTCATATATAATAAATAGACAAATACATGTCTGTATAGTATTACTTTTTAATAATTCATTCATTTCTAAGATCAAAGAACTTGCTCGTTTGCTGCGCTCACTCGTGAGTTCTGTGATTTTAGTCACTCGTGAATGCATTAATAAAATACAATCGCTCTGCAAGCGTGTATTATTCTCTAGTTGATATATGACCATTTAAAAACCTGAAACATTATATGACACATAGCCTGACGAAACGAAAAACTTAAAAAATGATAGGATTACATGGGCGTACCAGCTGACCATTGTGGCCCCTAAATTTTCAAATATTAGAAATAAACAGATTAATGACTGCCAAACATATTCTATGTTGGTAATCCTCCCCTCCCGCCCTGCCCGCCCCCCTCCATGCCCCTACCACAATTCTTAGGTGGCAGGGGATAGTTTCGAAAATTAGCCCCTGTCAAATTTCTTAACTTAAGGCTATGATGTGACTTCTTCAGCTATTATTGTTTAATTATTAAAGATATGGATTTATTTCTGAATTAGATGTTTCGGCTTGTGCTGTTCTTGAAATTGATGTCAGGCATGTACACCTCCCATAGTAACTTCACAGTATGTAGACAGTAAAAAAATAAATAGTCGGCTAGGAAGCAGAGCTAGCTACCCATATCAGTAGACACGTGGGTTCAACGCAAGTACAATATCTCAAAAACGGCCTGGATGGCAACTATTTTGCATTGCATCAAGCTGTTTAGTACACAATGTTTTTCAAAATTATCACCTTGGGAAAGGGCTTGCATTTGCACTGTGAGCATCACTTTGTGTCAAAAATGACATTAGAACGTGAAAAATACATGTATGAATTTGGGGCTGGGGTGCATATACTTCTTCTGCTATGAGCTTTCATTGACTTGTCAGGTCAAATGAACGATATTCTTATGTTTTGTTCTTTTATAGCTATTAAAAAATATGGACCTTTTTGACCTCGCTTGTGTATTTTATTTGTTATGAATTTTAATATTAGGGAGGTGGCTCCGGGATTAAATTTGCGCATAAAAACTGTCCCTTGCACCCTCACCTCCAAACACAGCATATTCCAGAACTAAACATTTATAGAAGTAAACAAAGAAAGGGCATCGTTGCTAGCCACGGGTGACAATCCGCTACGCCCCTTTAATAAGCGTAGCGAATTGTCGTTCGTGGCTTGCGACGATCAAGGTAGGATTGCAAATATAATGTGCAGCTTCTATTAATTTATTGCCCGAGTTATGAGAAATTTTAATGAATTTCGCAATCGCGTGTCCCAGAATAGATCCTGCCAAAAACAAAATCTGCCAACGTATTTGCATTAGCGAAAGCATACGTAGCACATGAGAGAGAGAGAGAGAGAGAGAGAGAGAGAGAGAGAGAGAGAGAGAGAGAGAAAGAACAAACTGAGAAATGAATATAGTATATCACTAATTTGAAAAACAAGGAAGCAAAGGACATAAAGGCAACGCGAGATAGACACAGAACAGGAAGTCTTTGTCTTGATAATTTTCCTGGACACATTTCATGCACGTGAAAAACAGATTCAGTATATCATTTAGTTATATTAAAAACGAAAAAAATAAATAAATATATATTTCTGATTCATCATGATCATTATTATCCACTTATCTTCTAGAATCCTCAAAAAGATATTTTGGTTAAACTTACATTAAAGGTTATCTCTATTAAACAATTACTGGCCTAAAAAATCAACTTTTCTTTTTCAAAGACCTTTCTTCAAATAATTGTATCTGGCTATATTTTGTAATTTCTAGAGAGGAGCGATGACTGCTTAACAAATGTTTGACAGTGATGTGTACATATATATGAAATAGCATTGTGAATCTTGAATCAGCTTTTAAAGAAGGGAAGCAATTTTCGTTCGTGTTTCAATCCTCCTTGAGGGATATTCAAAATAAAATAAGCTTAAAGGGAACATGCGCACTAATGGTATAATATGTACTCAGTCAATAGATTTCACTTTATTTATTACATCTGTACAATTTGAGCACATTTTGCCCACCAAATTACGAGAAATCAGCGTTTAATTTCTCAATGTTCAGACACAGGCGGCTCTCATTTTCTCATAGAGGGCGCTGCACTTGTGACGTGAAACCGGCACTTCCAGTTATTTCCATATTAGCACTGTCACATGTATTGAACTGGGCCATTTCGTTGTGTGTATGAGAGAGAGAGAGAGAGAGAGAGAGAGAGAGAGAGAGAGCACATATGTATACCAGTATACTTGTATTGCAAGTTCGAGTAAAAATGCTGGCTGCATTTACAGTCCCAAATTATCAGATACGTGGTTAATATAATAACAAACGTGATGTATAGAATAAGCAACTGTTATCCATAAATGTCATCTAACCCATGATCAATACAAAATAAAGCCTGTCACGTGCTGTGAATGACGTATAACGCGACAACTTAACCATCTCAAATGATATGTTTATCCTGTTCAATTTGTTGACCTGGTTTGTGAAATGCGATTCAACATGTTAGATTGTACGTCAACTCACACTAACCAATGATACAAATAAAATAAACGTATCATTAATAGTATATTTTTCATACATAAATAAACTTTCTATTTCTAAATTTCTTTTTTCTTTTTAATTAGTAGCCGACATTTACAGGATATCGACTGAGGAAAGTGGATCTTGTACGGATTTTGTATAACTTTTGTGTGAAGAAGAATTGCTTTTCCGCTTATAGAAATGTATAATTATTATGCATACCTATTTAATGTATAATTATTATGCATACCTATTTAATGTATAATTATTATGCATACCTATTTAACTTATAATTATTATTCATACCTATGTAATGTATAATTATTATGCATACCTATTTAATGTATAACTATTATGCATACCTATTTATAGTATAATTATTATGCATACCTATTTAATGTATAATTATTATGCATACCTATTTAATGTATAATTATTATGCACACCTATTTAATGTATAATTATTATGCATACCTATTTGTGTTAATTATTATATATCTTAATAAATATAGTGTAAAACGATTTATTAAATACAAAAAATATTGGAGCAATCTGAAAAGTTTAGACTCCAATAAAACGTGTACATCCCAAAGATTATCACCATCGAGATGTATCGATGCGATGTCACCAGAAGAAAAATGGTGTTAATTTAGTTTTCGTCTAGAAATTCCTGGATAAAACCAACATGACGCGGCCCTGTGATAATTACATTTCGGCCCATGTGTCTGATTATCTAAATAGCCACAACTTTGATAATTGATAAAATAGTTTAGAATTTGATGAAATTCAAGACAATGGTAACAAGTTTAAAGGCCGGATTTCGCCTAAAAAAATGCTTATGGACTCATTTAAAGTGAATTTGATTTGGCCATATTCAGAGAGATGACACTGGTAAGTCCAGTCATCTGAAGTTAATTATTGCTCACTTCTCCCAAGACTATATCTGCATTATATATTTGTAGCTACTGACGTTCATAATTACGGATCAATTTTGTACCCTCTTTTTGCATAAGCTAATAGGTTTGGCTTTCATTTGTTACCAACAATAGCATCGAAATAAATTTAGATAATTTGTTACCAACAAGAGTATCAAAAAAGATTTACATCGGCGCCTTATTTGTCTTTTAATTTAAAAACGTTAACATTGTAGCTTTTGTACATATCGAGTGTTTAAAAGATTGGTAAAAGATAGTACCTTAACCGCTTTGTGTAGTTGGGATACAACGTGTTCTTTAGCTGTTGTTCTTTTTCTTCTGTTTTGTTTAATTTCAATTTCTTTCTTTCATTTGCTTTCATTTTTATTCTTTGATCCTATATTCGAGTTTTCACTACGTGTCAAAGATATCCAAAGAAGGTAGAGTGACCGAAACCTGACCATATTTCATAAAATGGCTCATTGGTTTTAGTACGTACTCAAATTATTAATAAAGTACGATACGCTGATCAAATTCAATCTCAAAATCAAGAAATTTGTATATAAATCCGATTTCATCAAAATTTGTATGTACTCAAGCTGAGACTTTTTATTCAAGTGAGGTTTGGTAATTTAACGCTTTTAAATCTATTATATAATGTCTTTCTATAATACAAAATCATTGAAAACACCAACAAAGACCGATACATGTTTCGTATTCTCGAAACGTTTTGAACCAGATAGTGGAAGTCGAGCTCAAAAGTTCCAAAACTTTTGGTATTTTGAGTCTATAAGTTTAATAGGATAAACATAGAATCACATAACTTCCAGATTTTCATTACCTTGGGTTCCTGTACTGGACTGAGAAATGTTGATTACGTATGTGTACACTAAGTATCATGTCTGATTTTGAAGTTTTTGCTATTGCGTTTGAGGTTTTTGCTATTGCGTTCGAGGTTTTTGCTATTGCGTTTGAGGTTTTTGCTCATCAAGTCTCGAATAGACGGAGCCTTGATTTGTACGTGTGTATCTACAGTGTATATGCAAATAACGTCGGGCGTTTTGCCGATAAATAAGACAAAATACATTTTTTTTTTAAATAAAAAGAGAAAACAAACTTTCTTCAAAGCTACTACTCCCATGTTTAAGAAAAAATAAAAATCAGAATTGGACATTTACTCGAATACCATAAAGATGCACATTCTAACTTTGGATAACCTTTGCAGCTCTGTTAAAGTCTAACTAATTTAATCTGTACCCAAGATTCATGCCTATACCCTGAAATATTTCCAAGTTAATCTATCCTGGTACAGTTATTTCAAAACAATGTTGTGTGATCATCTCGAAAAGTAATTGGTTTAATATATGGTGAGTAAGATCCGCAGTAGTAATCGCGTCAAATGTCCGTAATTTCGGAACTGACCTCACTAGTGGTGTTCAGCAATATGAACTCTCGATAACTGTACAATGGAAGAGGTACCTCATATATATATATATATATATATATATATATATATATATATATATATATATATATATATATATATATATATATATATTAGGGGAAACTATGTGTTCTTAAGACCATGAACACATGTACACATGTTTGTATCTAATTTTCTACAGATTTTATTTAATTTTAGCAAACTCGATTTTTTAAGAATTGTAGCATGGATTTATGGATAAAAACTGAGTACATCAAAATAATTTCACCAACTGGTAACTGGAGCCTAACTCGTATGTGAACAATTATGAATAGGTTCTATCTATTGTTGCTCACGTACCGATGTTGTGTATTTAACTCAGAGAAATCAACTGACGCTAACATCTGAACCGTTGAGTGTAAGACTTGTACATTGAGAAAACTTGTTGCACGTGTACAATTTACATAAAAAATTAAATGAATAAAAGTTTTTAAAAAATCCAATTTGAAATCAATCAAGACCTTTGTTAGTGACTTTATAAACCTATAACATACCTTGGATCTCGATGTGTTGTTTTACAGATGTCCAGAGCGTTCCTCACCACCTTGTCTGTGTCCCACCAGTCATGGATTCCTAGTATGGATGTGCGCATCACTCCCCCGTTTGGAGCCACGTCTTTCTTACCGAATATCCACACTTCTTCAGCGACCTTTGTAGAATGAAAAGTTTTCATATTTTAACTCCTGAATTTTACGTTAAGATTACATTCAAACCAAACTGAAGCAAACAAAGCGTTGTCATTGTCAAAAAGGAAAGTTATAGACTGAATTACGTTTAGAATATTACGTCTTAAGAGTGGTTTAATTTGTTTTTGTTTTTTGTTGTCTTTTATTAAGCAAGCTATTTGTTCAGTTTTGAAGAAGTAATATTCACTGTTTAATTCAATGATTAGCAAGCCTACGAGTATGTTAAATCTATTAAAATTATTTAGGCGTTAAACCGTAAGAAACAAAATATAAAAACAAGTTTTCAATGTAACTTTTAATTAGATAATGATTCGCGACTCCATAGAGATAGCTATTTGTCAGAGGTCCATTTGTATTTGAAATGTCTTACAGTTTGACTGAAAATCGGGCGGATTTGACGATCCAGCAATCACCTACCTTGTGTGGGTCTTTGAGAAAATCCTTGTGTCTAAGGGTGTGGAGGGTGGTAGATCCTATTCCCATACCACCGAGGTCTCCAAGTTCTTTAAATCCTTGCTTCATCCAGTTTACCATCTTCTGAGCAAAATCTGTCGTCACAACCTGATAAAGGTAGTACACATTGATGGTATTGGTATTTCATGCGCGTCGATGTTTTCTCATATATATATATATATATATATATATATATATATATATATATATATATATATATATATATATATATATATATATATATAAGTATATGAGAGAGAGAGAGACAATTAAAGTTTAACATTTACTGATATTTATATCGGCTTTCGCTTTAGTGATACAATTTTAACACGACTCTTACAGTGCTCAACTTAATTCCAAAGTAATGAATTTTAACTGATGTCGAGATCTATTTGAGGTTCTGATTCTGAAGCAAAATCAATTTTCATCTTTTCAATCAGTGCCTTGCCTATGTGTTTAAAAAGAAAAAAATACATTAAAACATTACTCATTAAAATTTGTTCTTGTCGTAATTTTTATCAGCAGGGTTGGTTATAAAGTGTGAACTATTACTGATAAGTCTTTATCTCGAAGACCTGTAGACTTGTGTTAAACGGAAACGGACGGACAGACAAACGGACAAATTTATATTGCTTGCTTAGAAGTTTCATTGGAAAAGCAATTTAAAATAAATTTGCAGGGTACTCCGCGCCAAAGCAAGACATGCACAATGAAGTAGAAGTTACCTGTCCATTTTTCTCGGTCAAAGATTCCATTATCAAAATCATCTGATCGGAGTCGTCTGTCCAATCGCCCTCTGCCCAACGACTACGGTGGAAATCATCGTACTTATGATGGAATTCCAGTTCCGCATACTGGCTATAATGCTGGGAATAAGAAATTGTGATGGTGTTAACAAAGGTTATGGTGCTGACGGTAATGACGACGACGATTATCATGAGTAACTGATTTATTATTATTAACGATGTATGATACATAAGCATAATTCTCTCTAAATGGCTGCCTTAAAGTAAATGAAATAAATATAACAGATGAAAGCAGCAGCATATAATCACGTCATATCAGGATAACATCAACAGCTGTAGGAAGTCAAAAAATAAACTTTTGCCTTGGAATGAATGCAGAAGTCTCTCTCTCCCTCCCTCTCTCTCTCTCTCACACACACACGCACACATCGTGACACAGATAGACCCCACACTTTCACAAACCAACCTTACAATGCACATACACGAGTACGCAGAAGTTCTCAAATTATACGAAAAGCCTTTCCAAAGTACATGTGTACGAATTTAGCTGAATCATTTTTTCTTTTAAAAAAATATTTTATAAGACTTAGATAGTTAAGATGCTGCTGTATGAGTCGTTCACCAATTTTCAAGTTGAGTTCATCATCATCATCATCATCATCAACAACAACAACATCAACAACTATAAATACTTTTGAATGATATGGATCAAGATCTATATCTCACTGATGATATGTGAATTGTCACAGAATAAATAGTTATAACAAAGTTTTGAAAACTTGGAATACAAGATATTCTAGAAATTTCAGGTTACTTTTTTATTGCTAATTTACGACTATTACTCAGGTTTTTTTTAATTCATCTGCTGCAGGCATGTGGCACCTACGGCCCGCGACCTGGTTTTATGCGCTTATTTACATCATAGGGTGTGTCTTTAAAAATAGCTTATCTGGCCCACGCCTTGGAGGAAGTTGCACATGCCTGATCCACTGTATTAACAGACAAAGTTATTTCTCTCTCTCTCTCTCTCTCTCTCTCTCTCTCTCTCTCTCTCTCTCTCTCTCTCTCTCTGTAAATAAAATAAGCAGCTTAATTCAGTTAAATAATAACTTTCGCCTTTAGAAGAATGCAAATGTCAGTCTCTCTCTCTCCCTCTCTCTCTCTCTCACACACACACACACACGCACACACACACACACGAGCTTGCGCGCGCACCCAGATGTACTCGACGGAAACGAAAAAACTTTCCAAATAAATGTATATCAAACTAGCTTGATAAATTTTCTTTTTATGGAGATGTTAGGCTACGTGCTGTTGTATACAAAATTCGCCCATTTTTTAAGTTGAACTCATCATCATCATCATCATCATCATCATCATCATCAACAACAACAACAACAACAAAAACAACAACAACAATAACAACAACTATACACACTCTTGAATGAAACGGAGCAACATCTATATCTCATTGATGACATGAGAATTGTTAATGATAAATACTTACGACAAAGTTTTTGAAAAAACTAGGAACTCAATTTATTCTTGAAATTTAGTTTACTTTCTTCAAAAGTGGTTTCCTTTATTTCTACTTGGTAATCCACAATTTTTGGACACATGTTTGTTTGTGTTTTTTTTTTTTTTTTGGGGGGGGGGAGGGGGAGCAATGATTCTGAATGTTAAGTAAAAATTAAAATCCCCCAAACGAAGAAAGTAGAAAGAAAGAATAATAAATAAATAAAGTTGGTAAGTAACGGTAAGTTTGACAGTCAGTCGATAAGTAATACATCGCGAATAAGAAGTTTTGCAGATATAGTTACTCTTCAATTTTGGAAAACAGTTTTAGTACGGTAAGGCATCGGGAGATATAGCAGAAGTAGTCCTATATTGCTCACAGTGGCGTGGTAAGAAATATATCAAAAACTCATTTGAAGAAAATAAGTGTAGAAAGAAAAAGGAAAGTCAGTGCCACCGACATCAGCACATATATACAACTGTTATAACAATCCACAACATGCTATATAGAGGAAATTACAAAAGTTCATTACACATCAAAGCTATGAAAGAATCTGAGTAGTCTCAAGTGTATGGAGCTGTTAGCACAAAGTTCTATTATTTAATTAGTCATAAATTCCATGTATATTTATCAAAACGTTAAGCATCTGTCTAATCATGACATATAGTACTGTTCAAGACTTTTAGCCATTCAATGACGTACTTAAATTATATTGTGAGATATTATGCGACAACGTGGGATACAATATTTATGATATCGCAGCACACCATGAACATATCTGAATTGAGTTTTTTTTTCTCAGAAAGTAACTTACATACTCAGCCTGTTGTCTATTCATAAATTCGGATAGAAGTCCAATTGCGTCGCCTACACACTGTCCATACAGAGATGCCAGCATCTGATTTCGTCTGTCAAGCCAGTCTTTCTCTTCTGGAGATGTGGGGCCGCAACTTACTGGATAATTCTGTGTTTTGGCATCATCAGCGGTAGGCGACTCTGCCACTAATACTGTCTCTCGAATTTCACCACTATCTGTCGTATGGTCTGTAGTAGATGTTGCATTAACATTTTGCATTTCGTTTTTGTCTTCCGCTGAATCGGTCAGGCACTGTTCGTGTTCATCCTTAAGATCAGAAGTTGCCATATTTTGCATTTTCGTTCATTTGTATCTACAAAACAATAAAAGAGAAAGTATTCTATCAATTGTTAACTAACTTTACGAACACAATGTCTAATCAGAATTAAAGATAATTACCGACAAATGAATTACAGAGCTAATGTATTATATTCTAACCACGATTCTTACATATGGATTACAACATTGTGTCTGGCAGTTGAAAATATTAGGTTTACTCTTTTTTATTGTTCATCATGCCTTAAGATTCTAAAATACTAGTAGAATTTTACGAAATAATATCAGAAAATGTTGGCAATAAACGCTTACATATTACTTGTGTGACATTTTTGGTCCTAAAGTAAAAGTGGAACTACCGGAGGGATTTTACCAATTATCAAAGTCAAAGAACACGAGAGAATGATCATCGAGCTAACGACCTTTAAAATCATATAACACAATATTTCTTCAAAATAAGGGCGTTGTGCAAGAGCAGGTTGGGAATTACACTAATGTTCTACTCTTTTTTACAGTCTTTCATTCTTAAAATACTGTGATGAAATTATATAGTTGGGGAGTGTGATATTTTGATGATAAGGGGCAGTTGTATTTTCACTAGAGCATTGATTTGAACAATTAGCACTGTCAATTATAAAGGGACCGTCTAGCTGAGGGCAGTGACCCTAGGGAGTGAGAAAAACCTTACATGCAGTCATGTGTCAAGCTTCATGTTCAAATAGTCTGATTATGAATTGGGAAAGTTGATTTTAATGAGAATCGCATACTTGAAAGAAAGATATTATTTTAGCTTTCAGTGTGAAAGGATTAATTTGACTTTCTCTCTCTGTTCTAGCAAATAGTTAGTTTCTAATTCTACAAAGAATCAGGGAGATTTCTTGTGTAATGTAACACAAGGGTACAGGAGTGCATTGTAGATTGTAAATAAACCATGTAAATAGGAAATTAGTTTCATGGATTTTATTCTGAACCCATCACGTTGCGATATTGACCAAAATTATGTACTTGAATGAATGACCGAATCATGTCACCAAATCTTGGAGTACTGTTTATTCTTAATTCCTAATTTCTTTATTCGTTCATTTCCCAAAAGTGAGATTATGTTTTTCGAGCATGTCTAGCGAAAGGTTTCCACACATAAATATTTGTGTAAAAAAAACAACAACATTGAATCGTCTTGACAAATGGTGGACATCTTTTATGCACATGTAAGAAATTACATATTTGCACTCATTATGCACGTGCAGACATGTAACCCAGGTACAAGAAAAACAATTGTTTCCATGTGTACGTTATTATGTTTTTTTTTGTATGTAGTGATGAGACAATAAATTTTATAATATAACATGAGTTATTTAGTGTTTTCAGCCTATGTTCCATATTGATAAAAACATTGACTCGTCCATGTTTAAAATATCTTTTGAAAATTGTGTATCGGGTCTATTTAAGCATGTAAGCTGAAATGAGTTTTGAACAGTGTACGCACAATATGAAGCAGAACTTGGACTAAGCCTATCATTACATAGTGGGATGGAAGGTTTGTTTACTTTCATCGATACCCAATCCTACATCAGTTTGGTTGAACATCTTATGCGTACGCATCTCAACAAATTAGCCATATAAAACAATAAAACAGTAGCCATATAAAACAGAAGCATAAATATTATTAGTTTGCGTTCCAATCACTGCGATATTTTGTGTCAAAGAATGAAGCACCCACATCACTTCAAATAGACTCTTTCTTGGCTATCAAACACTGTGCAATCGTATCGTGCACGAAACATAGTTCAATAAAAAAGTGTCATAAATAGAGTTGTACAACATACAATATTATATTAGACAATGAAAACAATAATAAGGTCCAGGATGAGTCGATGAATTCATAATGTGGTGCACAATAGGTACTAGATTCCGGGTGAGGTATGTAATTAAAATGTCACGTACTTCATTCATAAGAGTGCAATTACATCTACAAGCATTCCTCGCACAAGGCATCCGCCAAATTTTCGAAGGGGAACATCTCACGCTGGTGCACAGTGGCTCGTTACAAAGAAAATTAGGAGTATCGGTCAATGGATAGAGGGCTGGGGGGATCCCACCTGTTACAGGTTGGATCCCCCCAGCCCTCTATCCATTGACCAATACTTCTAATTTTCTTTGTAACGAGCCCCTGTGCTGTACATTGCTGGGTAAACCGTAACGACCAACTTAAAAGTTAAACAAAACATAAATCATGCTGTTCTGTGTAGCCTATAATCAGAGTCGTATATATATTCATTGATGATAAGAATAAGTGAACAACAAAAACAAACGATTCACCTTTTACAAATCCAATGTGATCTGTTCTATCCTTATTTTGCAACAGAACAGCGGAAACGTGATTTAAGTTTGTTGTGCTAGGTATTTATAGCATTGCATTAACGAGCTAAAAATAGAAGGCCTGTCATTTTTCACATGAAGGAAGAAAGTACGTAAAAATTAATATTGTATCAATTTTGCGTGTGTTTCTGAGAGCATTTAATCTCATATAATCCGATACAACCGCCACTACCACCACCTCATCATCACCATCATCATCAGTGGGAACAGCAGTTGCAGTTTGAAGTAATACAACTAGTACCAGCAGTGACAGAAGCTGTAATAGTCCAAGTAAATCAAGACACATTTATAATGTAGATGGTTGCGGTTGTGGTGGTGGTGACATATATAGCAGTGACTAGTAAACTTAGTTGTAGATTAAATAGCAATGTAAATACCGAACAACCGGCCTACATGTACCTATCTACCCACCAACTTTCTACCTACCTACACGTATTTGTATGCTACTCACATGTCTACCGAAAATAACTAAATTCGTCATCTTAGCAATCCACCCATGTATGCATTTATTCTTTATTCTGTCCTCACTCCGCATATCTACCCATTTGTTTCGAATGTTAAAAGTGTACTTGTTGTTGTTGTTGTTGTTGTTGTTGTGTGTGTGTGTGTGTGTGTGTGTGTGTGTATATATATTTATATATATATATATATATATATATATATATATATATATATATATATATATATATATATATCAATAATTATTCTATAAAAGATGCTTATAGGACTGAGCGACTCACCCCATACAAGTATAACCCGCACACTATAAGCGACGAGAGAGCCACTTTAAATCCATTATTGGCTAAGTACACTTGGCCGTATCCTTGATTTGTGATACCATGTCGATTTCCTCATCCATCTAGCTCTATTTATATTTATCGCAGTAATATGTGTGTATATAAGTAGTACAGTGCGACGAATGGGACTCAAACTGGAGTTAAACAGCTCGAAAAATATATAGCATCAAACGGGAATTTAAAATAGGCGCCATGTTGGTTTGTAGGAAAATGGTAACAGTGTAAGAAGTGATTGACCTCAGTGAGAGGTATTATTGTAACAGTGTTATTAGTGGTTGACCTACATTGGGTGTATTGATTATAGAACTCTACGAGAAATCCTACGTTAATATTGTCCATTTATTTAACATTGAGAGTAAATGGTAACATTGCTAGAAGTGGTTGACCTATACTGGGTGTATTGAATAAAGCCCTCTACTGGAAATCCTATGTTAAAATTGTCCACAGGTTTAATGGGGGGGGGGGGGGGGGGGGGTATAGCCCTCTATGGGAAAAGTAATGTTAACTTGGAGAGTGTTATAGTCCGTTTGCATGTTGAAAAATGTATAGCTCTCTACGGGAATGGTAATGTTAAAATTTTTAGATACAATCCAACATACACCCCGACTATCTAACGAAAAGGGTAGGAGTCTTTATACACACACGTTATAGTTACATACATACAAACATAATATCACACAAGAGGGGAGTAGGATCTAAAAGAAGTGGGATGAAATATATACACACTCTTTGTTACGACTCTAGGTCTTAAAATAATGTAACAGAAAGAAAGTGAAACCAACAATGTAAGTAAAATCAACAAGCAATTTATTTCTAGACAATTAAAGTGAAATTTCAAAAGACACTTACAGTAATGTGAATTAAAATCCAAATAATCCAATAATCCTAAGTGTCCTAATCACAAATGCTAAATACAGAATGTTCCGAATAAATTCCAGTAGCCTTGAATGTCCTAATGTGCAAGTAGTCTTGAACGTTCTGATATGCCTGAATGATGTAATCCAGAATATCTTTGAATAAATTCACATAAATCACAAAGTCAAGTATTAATCCAATATGAGAATGAGCACTTTTGGTAATTCCAATGAATATTTTAAATAAATAATTCCTCTCTCTGAATTTGCTCTGAATTTTCACAACACAACTGTAAACATCTGATTATAAAATGATTCTTCATAAACTAACCATTTGAACAAGAATCAAATATTGTCCACTATAATCTCCATATATAAACACAAGTCACGTGATAGAACGTTCCAGAATATGCGTAACTCTAATGGAAAATTTCCTCCGCGTACGTGACTTGTCTTACACAAACCATGGAAAATTCCAATCTAAATACTAAATGCTATGTAAACAAGTCTGACCTACCTTGAACTCAAATGCAGTAAACATGTTGTTAACAAAAATGAGTAAAGTACAACTTACCTTGTGGACACATATTATAAATTCAATATACAACAGATCTTACGCAAAATTAGGACATTCAAGGCTACTGGAATTTATTCGGAACATTCTGTATTTAGCATTTGTGATTAGGACACTTAGGATTATTGGATTATTTGGATTTTAATTCACGTTACTGTAAGTGTCTTTTGAAATTTCACTTTAATTGCCTAGAAATAAATTGCTTGTTGATTTTACTTATAGACACACACTATACCATCACACACAAACATACTATCACACATACGAGAGAGAATGGGTAAAGGCTTTTAGTTGTAAAGACAGACATAGACATAAACATACACAAAACATAAACACAAATCGGCAATAATGTTAAATACAATCTTTTTTCTAGAGATCTGGGTGGCCCTGAAAAGGGCCGTTTATTTGTGTTAACCCAAGAGGTTTAACATAAGTGGCATCGCTTCACTGGTCTTCTTCTTCTCAAACTTCGTCAATCGGCAGTTCCGTAGATTAAGATTCGCTTCAGACGCCCTTTCCTCTCCACTTAAATCCTTCTTTTCCATATCGCTGTGTCTGTGATCTTGGTAATGGCCAACGATGCCTTCACATTCATCGGGTAGTCTGGGTTGAACAGCATGCCCGAAACAATCGTAGAAGATTCGACAGTGGGATACATGTTGACTTGGTCTTGAGAATAGGTGACACCATTGGAGAATGCGCTTGTATATATAGTCTAGGACCGGATCGAAACGGATTGAAATGTTCCACCAATCAGAAAGAGTGTTAAAAAATTCAGTCAGAGCGTGTGGTCTATCTTCCAATCAGAAGACAGCGGACGCGTAACGTCACTTCCAATATATATAGGGGCATGAACTTTCCTATGATTTACCATTGCGGAACAGTCCAAGTACAATATCTATGGTTAAGGCAACGAAGACAATGTATTAGGGTGCGCCTGCGATGGATATATCTTATTCTTAGAGTGATAGTACCATGAATACGACTACTACTGCGGCTGTAGTTAGTATTCTTCTTCCAGAAGAGGATGACTTCAATTTAGCTTTGGCTGATTTCCTATCGTCTCCGCAAGAATGTTTGCCTGCGACAGTAGTATTACTTTCACCTCCTTCTCCATCATTACCAACGGTTGATGATTTTAGAAAGAAACAGAAGCGAAAGTTGGAGATTTTTTTTTGTTTTTTTTTTTTGCAACGTCTGAAAAAAAGGAAGTATTTGTTCAACAACAGAAAGAAGAGGAGAAAAAAAAGCAAGAAGAATAACAGAAGAGGACAACATTCAACAGTAAACGGAAGGAAGAGAGTAAAAACGAAATGCTGTGCGTGTTACAAGGCATTTTGGAGGAGTTAAAGTATATGAGAGAAATGTATCACTTCCTTAGCTCAACCCAAGAGAAAGAGACCCTCACGATTCAAGACTTCTAAACCTTCTATCACAACATCAACTCTCACTGCCATTGAAACGCCTGCAGCAGCAGCAGTTACTACTACCACTACCAAAGCAGCAACAGCAGCAGGAGGAGTAGGACTTGGGCGTGGAAAAATATTAAGACAGTTAAATCTTATGATGTCAAGGCCATAAGTTTTTGTTACTCAAAAAACACCAGCAGTCCTTTTCGGGGCCACCTATATCTCTTAGAAAAGAAATGTTACTCAGTGATTGATTTAGTAAAACTTAAATTCCTCCATGATACAAGGTGTGCTGTGAGTGTGTTTGAGTATCTTATCCATACGAGAAGAAAAAAATTAGAACAAAGTTACACTTCATTTTATTCTTCTTTCTTTCTTTAACTGTCTCTTTTTTGAATTTCTTCATTGACATGGGTTTTTCCTCTTGAGTATCTTGTAATTGTCTTGCCTTTTTGAATTTCTTGACGTGTATGGGTTCTTTTGTTTTTCTGAGAACGCTCCTACTCCTATTTCTCCTTGTTCTCTTTATCTTGAGGCTCTCTGAAGACCAATATCCTTTTTCTTGACACGGAAAACAGGTATCTTTACTTTTATCTCTAGTGAAGTAGTTCCCAGTCTTACTGGAAGTGTACTTTCGAATGACTGTAAATCTCTAACGAGCAGGGCAATCTGTTTTGGCTCACAGACTGAAAGCTGAACGAATATATTCTCTTAGGGTGAGAAGCTCTCTCTCTATAGGGAGAGAGTGTGTAAATTTAAGTCAAATCAAAGAATTGAATCAAGATGAAATGATCACACTATTCCAGTTACAAACCAGAAGAAGAAACCAAGAGACGACGACTACTTTCGGTGTCGCCTCATACGTTAAGTGAAGTTGTTAGCACAAGTGCATGTCAGTGATTTGAAGATGATACGAGTGAGCCTGAACCAATACCATCTACCTCTAACACAAGACCAAGAGAGTCAAGATCAACCAAGAAAGAAAGTCGTTCAGTAGCTCCTAAAGATTATTTTTGCATTCGAGAGACCCCAAAAGTGATTTCCAGAAAATTTCGAACGACCGCGTACACGTACACGGTGAAATTTAAAGAGTTAAAGTCTGAAGTGTCACCAGAGAAAGCAGCAGGTTTAATTACAGATTTATGGGAATCATTGTTATCATTGACACGACAGTGCCGAGCTAAAGATGACGATCGTTTGAGACTATCACGACAGTTTGAAGTCACCTGTCTGGATCGAGTTTAGTACACCGGCAGAATTAACATTTTCCAAAATTATCGACAATATTCAACACGTCTAACAATCCAACTATGAATTTAACATCACCGATGGAAAAGCGCCTCTTCACAGTACGCACGTTTGACCTCGAAGAGACAGTGGACAACGCAGACAAGTGTTATTGGTGGATGAACTTATCAGTACCAAACGAAGTGTCGTCCAGATTAATAACTCTCAAGAACATATGTGTTTAGCCCATGCCATCCTCGTGGACCTAACTTGTGCTGAGAAAAACGATACAGTGGAATGGAAACTATCATGGAAGAACATTCGACAATCGGACTGACCCCAACAAGGAAGAGAAGCAGAAATTCTTTTGCAGCAAGTAGGCCTTTCTAAAGAGACCGTGTGTGGTATTCCCGAAGTACAGAAACTTCAAGACGTCTTGGCCTCTCGCTATAGGTTGAAAGTATACCCTCAAGTCGTTCGTTGAGTTCGCGTGTTTCGAGGACCAGATTTTTCCAGATGGAAAATACATTCATGTGTGTCATCACCAAGAGCATTTTGATGCCATTATAAGTATCACCGGGTTTTTTGGATACAGTTACTATTGTGAGAAATCTGACCGTGGATTTACCGATCGGGAGCATTATATTCATTGTGGAGAGAGGTACCGGACTTTGCATTCCTGAAGGAAAAGAAAGAAGTCATTGCTCTACTTACAAGTGAAACTTTGTCAGTCCAGCCTATTACGAACAACATTGCATGAAATAACCACAACAACAACAACAGAAAAGTGCTTGCGAATTATTGAGATTTTGTTCTACTTGTGGACAACATATGTATACGAATAACCCAAAGGCACACGTTTATCTAGGAAAGAAAAGATGTCGTTTCTGTGACCAAATTGTGGACTTCGAGCATCAATGTTACATTAAAAATTATGATAACAAACTCGAAGAAGTATTAAAGGAAGATCAGAACAAGAAAAAGAAACAGGACCATAGTGTGGATTTTATCTTTTTTGACCTTGAATGTACGGAAGAGACTGGAATTCACATCCCTAATGTTTGTGTAGCTCATCGTACTTGTGAGAAGTGTATACAAGAACCTTTGTTTCATCATTGTCCAAGTTGTAATAAGATTCCACAAGGACAAGAAAAGATCTTTCGGGGCTCTCGTACTCTGGCTGAGTTTGCTGAATTGAATTTAGACCCTACCGACGACACTTGGAGCGAAGAGAATGTTCAGCGTTACGGGAACTGTCATCGATATCCTACAGTCATGGCTCACCATTTCTCCGGATACGATAGACCATTTTTTAAAAACTTTTATTCAGAACAAGGTTAAAACGTTTGGAATGACAGAAATGGCAAAAGGCTGTTTTCCACACTTTTTAATACTGAAGCCAATCAACACATCGTGCTCCCGCATTTTCTTGACGTTCGCTACCACGATCCCGATGGTATGCACACAGAACAACGAGAATCATTCTACAACTGGTACCAACTTCACTCTTCAGACCCTTTTGACTTTCAAAAAGAAATGTTGAAATATTACCGTTCTGATGTAGACATTTTACGACGGTGTTGTGGAAAATTTCGAGACTTATTTATGGATCACGGAGGTATCGATCCCTTGAAGGAAGCTTCTACCATCTATAAAGCCCGTGGGTTAATCTACCGAAACAAGTTCATGCGTTAAAACACACCAGCCATCATACCCCCTCAATCATATATCTTAGTCAGCTGTCGATACTCCGCCAAAGCTTTGAGCTGGCTCAATTACTTGTGTGAAACTGAACACAAATGGATACAACATGCTAGAAACAGTGGAAAAAAGAAAATTGGAAAACTTTCTGTGGATGGTTGGGATTTAGAAAACCCATAGATGGTCTACGAATTTCAAGGATGTTTTTTTCACGGATCCCCTATTTGTTTTCCTCTACGAGACTTGAAAAGTCCTTTCTCACAGTTTGACATGGAAGAGTTGTACGAGCAAACATACCAACAACGCCTGAGGTTAGAAATTCAAGGATACCAAGTGATAGAAATGTTGGAACATGATTACGATCTACGCTTCAAAACCGATCCAGAATTTAGACGCATTGCCGAAGAGTACAGTGGATATCGAACCTTTGAATCCACGAGACAGTTTGTTTGGAGAAAGAGCCAATGCGACACGTTTGTTGTACGACGTGGACGAATCTAAGGAGATCAAATCAAATACATTGACGTGTGTTTTTTGTATCCTGGGTGTGTAAATATGCTCGAATCCCTACTGGTCACCCATAAATGTTGACAGAACACATCGAAGTAGAACACATTCGTCAGTAGGAAGGTTTGATCAAATGCAAAGTGTTATCTCCGACGAACTTGTACCATCCTGTGTTGCCTTATCATTGCCAAGGAAAACTGAAGTTTCCTTTATGCCGTACGTGTGCTGCAACGTGTAATCAAGACCAACCTTGTCGCCACAAGGATCAAGAACGCGCTTTGACAGGAACGTGGGTGAGTGTAAAATTGTTTCATGCTCTCGATCGTGGATACAAAATGTTACAAATATACGAAATTTGGCCTTATCCTACCACAGAACAATACCGAAAGGACGACGACTCGAGTCCAGAAATTTGTTCCGGCTACTTCAATGAATTTCTAAATCAAAACAAGAAGCTAACGGCTATCTTTCCAGAAGACAAAAACAAATTCAAAGAACGGTACCGACCTCAAGAAGACATCACCTTGGAACAGGTGGAAAAGAACGAAGGAAGACGATCGTTTGCCAAAGTCATTTTACATTGTTTGTGGGCAAAATTGGCGCAACGTCCGATATTGACCAAGACGGAATACTTGGCAGATCCAAGTCGCTACTTTCAACTTGTGGACGAGAAAGAAAAACTTATGAAACACGTGGAAATTATCCGTGAAGATTTGATCTTGGTGAATTACGAAGAAGTGACAGAGTTTGCACCCCTAAAGAGTTTGCTTGGAAAAATGTCATCATTGCAGCGTACGTGACAGCCAATACCCGTTTGAAATTGGATGATGCCTTGAAACTTTTAGGAGATCGAGTCCTTTACGTTGACACTGACAGTTGTATGTACATCGATCGGCCTCGTAGCAATCACCCAGACATTGAAGACGACTGTTAATGAGCATAGACGGACGAACACCTAGAGGACACTATTGTAAGTTTTGCTAGCGGTGGCCCCTAAAATTACGGATACCAATACAGAGACCGACATCGACAAGTGCATGCCAAATGCAAAGTCAAAGGATTGACACTGAACTATCGTTCCAGTCAAGTAGTGAACTTTGACGTCTTAAAAGAAGCTTTACTGTCCGGACAAGATCAAGACTTTCGCGTGAAAACATTGGATCCACACAAAATTGTCCGTTTGCAAAATCACCAAATCGTCAGCCGACCTTTAGAAAAAGTATATCACATCTTCGGCCAGAAACGAGTGTGACTTCCAGACCATAACACATTACCTTACGGACATGCCGATCTTCAGTATAAAAACATTCCAACAAAATAAAGAAAGTTCACTGTGAAAGCAAATGCCGATCTAGAAAGATGAATAATTCAACACAACAGCCGAGTGAGGGACCCACTGTGGACCCCGAGTTCAATGAACTCAAGTGCGATGCTGTGCCTTGCAACCAGTGTGATGCCGTGCCCTGCGACATTATCGATGCAGCACGACCCTGCCGCTCACCTACCATCGAAGGCGATGCCGTTCGTGTGCCTTGCCGCTCTACTAGCGAAAGAGATGCATGCGGCACGATCTTTCTGCTTTATTGGCAAAAGTGATGTCATTCGTGTGCCTATCTATATATCTCATCCATGCACTCGCAAACCACTCTGGATACCACTAGCTCGTAGAGATTTACAACCCAAATAAAAATACACGTTTCCTGTGGCTTTGCCGGCTATTGTGACTTTGAAAGTAGACTGAACACGTTAAAAATGGCTTAAAGATCTGGATGGAATATCCAGTACCAAAACTTTAGCCAGATCATGATTTGTCTACTCTGGACGACGAGACCAAGTACATTGTTTCAGTTGTGGTGTGAAGATCCACGAATGGGAGTATACAGATTCAGCTTTCCTGGAACACGCCAGATGGTCTCCGTGCTGTCACTACCTTCGTTTGTTGGGGCATGATTATTATCCACGTGGATACTTTAGAAGAGAGAATTCGTGGTTTGCTTCCTGAGCTACGAGAACGCATTTACAGAGAGCTTGTACAGATTTAAGTGAAACGCAAAGAACAATTGCATCCTTTACGACATAGACGTTTTAACTAGTGGTATCTGAATGCATTAAGCTGATTGATTATTTTGAAAGTGTTCAAGTGGTCAGACATTGATCAACTACCCACTACTCAGAAGAATTTCGATGCCACGACTTCTACTTACAATGTTGCAGTGGTACACAGAATTCCAGAATACAAAGACTTAGAGGATTACAAAAAAACATTTAAAAGAAGTATCGCCTCAAGAAAAGAGTTTTTCACGGCGAGTGGTGCGTGATTTAATGACTGATCTGGTTCGATATAATTTACCACCAGATAATGCTCCATTCCATAACATACAACTTTTTTACGCTTTGCAAAGTTTTCATTTTGGAAACTTTCATGGCTTCATTTCTTAATTCTCCAAATCAATTGAAATATAATTCATGAGGATTATAAGTGACATTTCATTTTTCGGATTTAAGCCACATCAAATTAAGGCACATGTAAAGAGACGTGTTATACAATTTATTACTTATGGGTTTGGCAGGGGTGGGTGGGTGTGGGGAATAAGAATTTTTAAAACCATTTTAATGCTGTCCAATGGAGAATTAGTTACATCGACAAAATGCAGATCAATTTAGAGTTCATACGGGTTTTTTCTTGTATCAGCGTTCGCTGAATGCGGTGGAAGTCGTTGAAGCCCAAGCCCAAACGGAAAACGTTAATACCAGAACAAAAAAAAAAATTAAAAAAAACCATGAACAAAAAACTCAATGTATGATCGCTATTCGTACATACAAATGAAAAAACGATACGAAACAAAACAAAACCCTTACACATTGTCGGATGCAGTTTAAAGTTGCCGTAGCGAAAATGCCGGTCCGGTACGTTGGCTTTACTTGTTCCTTTTATGGGGCGGCGCTCTCCCGATCAGCTGATGCAGAACGGTCGATGTACACGAGCGTCTCACAAGAGAGCCAGCTTCGAGGATCTATTGAGAAATAACCACCTTAGTGAATCGTTCGGCATAATAGCTGTCATTTCTGAGGAACAAAGGACTACCAGATATTTGACAGGTAAATACGTAAAATTACACAGATTCTGAACCGTATTTTTATTGACAAGCAAATGAGAATTCAGAGAATACACATCATTTACTGTCAAGCAAACGAATTGAAAATCAATCACTTTTGCTGAAGTTTTGGAAACAAAAAGAAATCGTTCCTTCTAGTGACATTTGATCAAATATGTTTTACAATGATGTAATCTAGGCACTCCTGTCTGTTAGAATTGATTATAATGTATAGTTTCTCTTTGCTCATTTGAAGTCATATGGCCAAAATACATGATGTAGTGACTAAATTGGGTACATTAACCTTAAAGAAAGTCAAGCTTAGAAGTACGTACGGATTTATTTATCTAAAAATAGAACTCGACTACTGGAACATGGTCACGTGACGCCTCTGAGTCTCAGGCGCAAATGGCAAGTAAACCTCGTTAGATGCTTTCAAGTTGGTTTATGTTATATTATTATTATTTCTAGATAATTAAAATGAAAAATCAAAAAGACACGTACAGTAATGTGTATTAAAATCCAAATAATCAAATAAGAATTAGTGTCCTAATCACAAGTCCTAAATATAGAATGTTCCGAATTGACGGCTGTATCCTTGAATGTTATGATGTGCCAATGGTATTCAAAGTCCTGATGTACTAGTAGTCTTTGTTGTGCTGATGTCAAAATGAAGTATTCCAAAATATCTCTGAATAAGTTTACATAAATTCCAAAATCATCAATTAAAAATCCAAAATCCAAAAGTTTATGAGCACTGTTATAATCCAATGAATATTTTAAATAATTCCTCTCTTAGAATTTGGAGTGACTTTCCACAACTGTAATAGCTCTTTACAAGACTGATAGTAATGTCGAAACTGAAAAACTGTCCACTAAAAATGGTATATATAAAGATTGGTCACATGACAGAATGTTCTAGAATATGTGTCATCGTAATGGAATTTTACTTGTGTGGACATGTCTTTTTACACATAACTCTAAGGATTTTCCAGTTTTATCTGTAAACAAAATCAACCTTGACCTCAAATTTGGTAAACATTATGTTTATCAAAACTATGCTTGAACTTAAATTTAAAGTAAACAACCTAATTCAAGGACACTAGTTAAAGATTTTTTTCCTGATAATCAACATTAAGATTTAAGCAAATATTAAAGTCAAGAAACATTTATAATTTCCTAAAATATCTATAATATTATATAAACATCATACATAACAATAAAGCAACTTATTTTGTATGTCATGGAATCGTGGGGGTCATCTCAAAGCATTACTGAGTGAAATGTCACGCTACAAATTTAGTCTCTCTCTCTCTCTCAATCTCTCTCTCTCTCTCTCTCTCTCTCTCTCTCTCTCTCTCTCTCTCTCTCTCAACGTAAATAGTTGTCGGATGTGTATCTTGTGTATGCATATACGGAGTTTCTCCTTTTATTAAATACATTGCAGGCTGTTTTATCACAGCCTTACACCTATTTACAGAATGAGACTTGCGGCCTAGTTGTCCCAGAGTCAATCGATGACAATTTCAGGTGCCACCAGGAGGCCCCCACTGACCCTTTCCCCCCTCCCTCTGGACAACCACCTCCTCCCACCACCACCACCACCATCATCACCACCACCGGGAAATCTGACAGTATCCCGGTGAACTAGTCCGACCCTGCTTGATGGTAAAGATGGATTCAGGATCGATATATTTCAACTTGATAATATTACCGGTTAATATAGTGCAAAGATATTACATATTTTTATAATTAAAAAATATGTCTAGTAGAAGAACAATTATCATTTACAAATTAATAATGTTGTCTTCAGCTCTGAAATCGAAATAGTAAATACATTAGTTCTGAAGGGAAGTGTGTCAGCCAAGGAATCAAGACAGTTTCAACTGATTAGTTGTGTCAATTTTTTGTGTTGTTCAGATTTTTGTCTAGGTTTTACCAATTGAATTTATTGAAATTATATGGGTGAAATTTTACCTACTACACCTCGCCTGGCTATATCCGTGTCTTTCTCCTGAAAACTATAGTTGTTGATGAGCAGGAGCTCACAAGATATCACACTTCTTGGACAAGAGTCACTATATTTAAGAGTCCGCAATTAATCTTAGAATGTACGTTACAACAACCCAGTTTTGGTGTGTGACATAATTAAATTCTCATATGCACTTAACATGCTCATTTGGTGGCAATAGGTTAAAAGATGTAATAATTTGGGCACATACACTAGTTTTATAGATTTAAAATTCCTAGAAAAGAAGTTACATCGACCCAATTTTAATGCGTGAAATGTATCATTCTAAGATACATTCTTAGGGTCATTTTTGTAAGAATAGGTGAAATGGTATTGGAATTAGAGCCAAACACTAATTGTAACCACTTTTTATTATTAAGTACTGAAAAGTGAGTGACTCAGTTTAGGTGTGTGACACAGTTTAGGTGTGTGACACAATTTAGGTGTGTGACACGTCCGAGGAGACACAAAAAGAGTAAGCTTAATGTCAACAGATGAAGAGGTCTATAAAATGCAGCACGAATATGAAGGATGGACTCCAATTCTATTTAGCAATTTTGAAAATATTCTGAAAAGCTGGTTACAACGAACCATTTTTGTTGTGAAACATACCCATCTAAGTTGCACTCTCAGTAGAAGTTTGATTGCAATTAGTTAGATGTCGTTATAGCATGAATAAAATTTTTAGGCAGATGTTAATACAGTCTGGAAAGTAGGGTACAGTGACCCAATTTTCATGCGCAACATATGCTCATTCAAAGATGCGCACACAGTGCAAGCTTAATGTCAATATGTTTTAAAATGTACAGCCAAGACAGGAAGAATGGGCACAATTTGTAAGCAATTTTGAATATTTTCTGGAAATTAGGTCACAGCAACCAGCTCAGGTGAGCAACACACATCGATCCTAAAATGTATATCTAGTGTACGTTTAATGGCAATAGGTAAAAATGAAGTGGAGTTAGAGCAGGGACACAATTGTTAACCGATTAATTTCAATAAATCCTGAAAAGTAGATCACAATGACCCAGTTTTTATGCACAACACAGGTTCATCACATAGTGCAAGTTTGATGATAATAAGTAAATCAGTATTGGAGTTAAAGCCTCTATAAGGAAGAAAAACAGATGGACACAGACGGACAAAGTGAATCCCGCCCGCTTATAGACGTGATGATATAAAATGGAATAATTCTGAAGAGGACTCACTCTTGAATAGTGGCCATTTTTGAAGGATTGCATCATTTTAAAAATATAAAGTGAATTGTGTCCGGTTATTGAAACATACTTAAAAAGCAACAATAAGAGATCCATGTGGGCGTAAGATCGTTCACTATGCTCACATTAGACTAAGAGCCAAATATAAAAACAATTGGCTGGTTAAACTAGGTTGAAAAGTACGTTCATCCTGTTTGCATTAAAGTTAGAAAACAGTTTATAGGCCTTCAAAGATACAACTATTGTAGAAAATATTAAAAAAGAAGAAAAAAATTTGATTTCAGTTGCCACGGAGGTGTAAAAATATTAAAATATGTTTTCCACCTCCTTGATCTAAAAATTAAGTGGTTGCTATGGAGGAGATGAAAAACATATTTCCTACAAAGTTTTATTAAAACATGACCAGTGGCTTACTTGGAGATATGAAAACTAATTTAATTTACCTGGTTGCTATGGAGGCTAAATGTTTGCCACGAAAGCCAGCAGAAACAAAACTTTGGTAGAAAATGCCTGAAAATATTCCTGCAAAGTTTGATAAAATTGGCTGTTTCGTTTAAATGTCACAATTCTATTTTTGATTTGGTTGCTGTGGAAACTAAGATACTGTCATTCCCTTTTGTAAAAATGGTTGTTCACAACTACTTGACATATATCTTTTTTGAACCCTACGTTTATACAGTATAGATGATAAATTAATAAATAATGATATTGCATGTGTCCTGTGTCACTTTTTATCAAGTTCTTAGCAGTTGAAACACATTCATTTTCTTAACCTATTTCACAAATTTTTTATTTTACATGACAATTCTTTGGTACCAAGGTTTTTGTCATATTGAACTTATGGGAAACTTTTTTTAAACGGAAGTCTTCAGAAAAGCAGCATGCCTGCACGACCTTCTCATTTATGCATTCTGAACCCATACCGCTATGGCCCCATCCACAAAATGCGGATGATAATTCCATAATAAAGGCAGCTATGACGCACATACTTAAAACACACAAAATAACACATCAATATCGAATGGGCTAAAGACTCTATCTATAGATTTGTCAGTAAGCAAAAGCGTGTAGAATACCCCCTCAAAGGTCTACAACTTTGATCTTGAAGTCGGGACCAAAGAAGTGAGACATGACACAACTTTGAGGTTTTAAGTAACAAAACTGAAGAGCACCCCAAACGGCACAGTATACGCCCATTTCGTGATCTTTTCCCTACTAATGACCTTGACCCCTGAGCTAGGGATTTTACTCCTTTATTATCAGGTGTGGATCTAGACATCGTTTCATCAAAATATCTGTCGGGATTAAAACGTGACAGTCTTGATAATGAAACTGGTCACTGCCTTGCATTACCGATTGTTTTTTATATTGACTTTGAGGATATGCTTTTGAATACGTGATACACTTTCAAGTCAAGATATATGATAGGCTAAAGTCTTTTTAAATATATATTCACTGGTTCAGACGTTCTACCCGTACATGGATAGAGGTCACTAATTTATATTTTCCCTTCTCGTGGCCTTGTGCTTGAGACACGGGGCATGGTAATGGTATCGAACACACTTTCTAATCATGTTATATAACTGCTATAACACATTTTCTAATCATGTTATATAACTACTATAACACACTTTCTAATCATGTTATATAACTACTATAACACTTTCTAATCATGTTATATAACTGCTATAACACACTTTCTAATCATGTTATATAACTGCTATAACACACTTTCTAATCATGTTATATAACTGACTAAATTTTCATTCTGTGGTTAACAAGTTATACTCTATACAAGGATGGAAATCACTGAATTAGAATGTACAATTTTCATTTGTTGTGATCTTGACCTTGGCCATGGTATGTAACACACATTCTATACACGATATATACGGATAGACTGTCATTAAAATATCTTAATTGGTTGACAGTTATACTACATACAAGGACAAAAGTCACAGAATTAGTTTCCCTTGCCATGACCTTGATCTTGATTCTAGCAGCCCTGTCTATGGTGCGTGACAAACCGATAAGTCAAGATATATACTGGGCAAAGTTTTATTAAAATATCGCAGTCGTTAAAATGCTATATTCTAGACAAGGACACAAGTCACATAATTGCAGTTTCTCTTGTCATAACCTTGACTTGAGACAGAAGGTTTGGCTGTGGTATGTAACACAGCGTTTAGTCTCGATATATACATGAGCAAAGTTTCATGAATGCTACTCCATTACAAAATTATGGGCCAGACAATCAAAGGTTCACAGACAGATAGACGGATAAATAGATGCACAATGCCATTCCATAATACGCCCGACTTAAGACAGGCGAATAAAATGGATCAAGATTTATATCCTAATTTAACATTACACCAAGATTCATATCCTAATTTAACATTACACCAAGATTCATATCCTAATTTAACATTACACCAAAGTTGCATGTATATCTTGTTCAATAAAAGTATGTGTTCATGCCTTGACCTTGACCTTAAGAAATGACATAGATCATGGTATGCAACACACTCTTTAGTCAGCATACATACTTTCCTCCCAATAACTTAAATAGCGTCAGAGCTACAGCCTGGACATAAAAATTGAGAGTACCTTGACCTTCGAGATAGAACCATGAAAGTGGTATATGAAACACTGCCAGGTCATCATGGATACGAGCATATTAAGCTTAGTCTCTCTAAATATTTTTTTTTTTAATTCAAGACTTGATAAGAATACGTACATTGTCACGTGACTTTGACCTAGAGGTTAAGATTACGAAAATCACAAAAACTTTAAGATGTAAAAGTGTACACATTTTGATAATACTACTTCAATGGTTTTACATTAACAACCAAGACATTACAAGTAATACTGAGATGAATTTGGCTTCAACGTTGCAGATAGGATCTTGATAGTGGTACAAGAAACACCATCCACAATATTTTAATTTCATCTACTTAAAACAGCTTCTGAGCCCGATCATAAAAGATTACCTTCGCCTTTGAAAATAGATCATAAACGTGTCTTATGTGACATACCTTAGGTCATGATGCATGACTATAGAAAGTTTTATTTCACTATTACTATCGCTGAGAATGTCTGAGCTAGTGCCCTGATTTATGACCTTAACTTTGATGAGGTTTAGATGTAAAGATTACACTACCTTCAATGCCTTTAGAGTTGCAAACTTAATACCAAAAGTGAGTAACCGCCACATGTGACTTAAATCTTACCGATAGAACCATGATAGTGATACACATGATAGGTACAAGACACACAATCAAACCTTGTCTTATAGGGTACAACGTTTACTAACCATGGGAAAAATAATTTAGAACACGGGAAAGAAGAGACAACGGCACCGTCGTCATACAACAAGTAAAGATCTAACAACTTTTGGGCAACAGCTTAGACATAAATATGACATTGTCTTGAGACCAGACCTTACAGATAGCCCCATGAAAGCCCTATGTGATAACATCAGGTCATGATGTAAAACTATACCAAGTTTTATGTCTATTTCCGTGTTGAACAGTTTTGGAGTTACAGCCCCAAACACAAATAATAGTGTTCACCTTTAACCTCGAAGTGTTAAACATGAAAGTGGTGAATTTTGCACACTTGTCTTAGATGTATGTAACAGTTAATCAATTTTCATGCTACTATCTTTACCAGTTTCAGAGTTACAACCACACACTAAAAGTACATACAAACTGGATCTGTGACCTTGGCCTTGCAACACGCTCTATAGTTCCGATTTGTAAATGTACAAAATACCATCCAGCCAATAGGCTGTTTTTAGTAGACCTAGCATGCAGAATAATTTTAGAAGGTTGTGTACAAAATTAAACATGGAAATATGCACACTAATTCAAAATTTTCTTTAACAAGAACGTGGGCAGTGTCACTTGTATAGTTTTCATACTGGATGATTGGTTGGGTTAACATTAAATTCAGTGTAATCCAAAGCATGATGATGCATAACTGTTCAAAGTGAGATACATGCAAAATTTAGAATGAGGTGAATGACCCGTCACTGCATATCCCCACGCTGCCAAGCTATGCCACTTGAACCGTGGTCTGAATCAGGGTCAATGCTGCAACATTGTAAATGTGTGTTTCTCTTTTCATATCCTGTTAGTGTATATATGGTTGTAAGTTGGGAATCTTGAGATTGTCCAAGTTATGAGCCAAGAACAAGTACCACACTCCAGGGGCATGATCCAGGCCTGTGTTGGATGCAGAGAAGTGCATTGATGAGCCAGTGGTAAATCCTATACCTAAGGGGCACAACCCAGGTCTGTATTAGATATACGCTTGATTTAGTCTTCTCATGCCCTTCAAACCTGTATATGGTTATAGGCTGGGAATCTCAACAGTTTCCAAGTTTTGACTCAGGGTAATGTCCTTTACCCCATGGGGAATGACCCATCTCCTGTATCAAATATTTGTCTGATTTCTTATCGTCATGTCCTTTAAACCTATATATGTCTATAGGGCGCGAATCTCAACCGTTTCAAAGTTATGACCCAGGGGCAGCATCCCACAAGTCCAGGGCAAGACCCAAGGGTGTAATCCATAAATATTTTACATATGTTATTGTCCTGACCTTGAAATGATACAAACCAACTTTAAGATCTCCACTCAAAATACTTAAAATACTGAGATTTAAAAACCTATGCCCACGCACTGGGCCCACTCCAAAGGGTCATATTACAATTTTAAAATCATTGTGCACATCTACAGACTACCCCCAATCTTATTCCAAATAGCAATGGATGGATAAAAGTAGAATCTTATGAGTGCTGGTTTTTAAATAAGAATTATTTATCGCCATAGCAAAAGAAGTTAATTGATGTTTGCCAAGGGCACAAAAATAACAGTATCAACATGTCATTCACTATATAATTCTAAAGCTTTACATATAGTAAGGTTTAAACTTGAAAAGATCCACAGAGTAGTCTTGTTTGACAAACAACCGTTGCTTATAAATCTTACATTCAACTGAATACAAGCTTGAGAAAAAAAATCTTTAGATGGTTTTAAAACGACTTCTTCAAACTAATGAAGATCAAGGTATTCGGTTCACAGATGAAGAATCTTAGGAAAAGAACAACAGTAAAAATAAGTACAGATACAAATTATTTATAAATGCCAGAAAGATCTATCATTTGCTAGGAGAACAATTACTGACGATGAATTAGTGTTAGTCAGTCTGAAGAACAAGAAAATCAATTTAACCATGGCAATTTAGGGTGGATTTACAGTGTAGGAGTTATCAAAATGGTTGGTGTGTGAAGTGCTCTAGAATAAGTTGAAATACAAGTATGGTAATAGAATGAGACTGTAAATGACTGATACTGATTCTGTATGCATTCATGTTGAGACAGAAAACTTTTATAATGACACAAAGGATAACATACAGTTATATGACACTAGTGACTATTTCACGAACAACATATTTGGTTTACTAGAAGTGAGTAAGAAAATTCGGGGACATTTCACGATGAGCTCAGTGGTATTCCAATTAGATATTTTGTAAATTAAGGTCAAAACTGTATTCATTCAAGACGGATAAAGATGAAAATAAAGTTTATAAAGGAATAAAAATATGTGTCATTAAAAAATAATTTGAAAATCGAATTGATTATTCTATCACAATGAAAATTACCAGGAACTAAATATACCCATGGCTGCAATCATCAGAGATATATGGCATCGAAATGAAAAATATGTAGCATTGTTTGTATGTGACGACAATGTTCTTTTTTGCGGGGGGGGGGGGGGGGGGGGGGGGGGGGGGTGTTGACAAGATGAACACATTGCCTTAAGGACACGTAAGCATTCCAGAGGCAATCTGTACCTATGGTACTAACACTCTATAGTCAAAGTGATATTCAGGTCTCATTAAAAGTGTTGGAGAGTTTCTACAATTTATCCTTCTACTGCGTCTAAAATAGCATGCTTTTTCTTCAAACACAGTTTCCATTGCCTTTTGTCCTTCCTGTTAAAGAAACAACAACAAAAATAAATAAATAAAACAACTTGTATTCATTATGAAATCGTTACAGAGTTGTACTTTTGTACGATCGCACATGCTGATATTTCAAAATGTCTAGAACTAAAAACTACTTTGGTTAGAAAAGTTTTTTTTTTTTAAATCGTCAAGATTGCCAGAGTCATCAGTCATAAACGTAGTATATATTCTGAGATAGACATCAATCAGTAATCTAACCACTTATCTAGCGTGTCCTCAGGCTCTGTTACTATCACCTTCTCATCCTTAAATAACCATTTTCTGTTGTATGTTTGATTGTATGGAAAGGTTGGACACATGAAAACGATGTAATCGAAGAGATTCTTTATTCGACCTCTATCAGATTCAGTACAAACACAGTCTTTGCACAATTAGTCACTCCACAGATTATCATATTATGAGGCTCTTTCAAATTCATATCTTACAATATAACTGATTTGAGTTTATTGTTTTGAATGTTTACTCGAGCATCTGAACAAAATAAATATACATGTTGTGGGCACCAACATTTTCTTTTCTATTAATTTGCAGGTGGACACCTTGTTCAGCGTTAGCTAATCTAATCTAACACTATGCAATCTATTATCACGTGTACTTCTCAAAATCAAGTTACAATGGTTATGACTCTAAGGATTGTTAACATCTACGTTACTAATTTCTGTTTGCTTTTTTTGTTCAAGAATGAACTACTTTGTGGCTTCTGTTAACAGTTTAAAATGTCTCAGCTGGAAACCCTGGTAATAAACAATTTTTTGCATGCCTTCTATCACAACTGAGATTTTGTTCTACTGTTGAATTTGCCAATTTTTCTGGGTCACGTCCTCTACTCTTTTGGCACAAGATAAAACTCCTTTCCGGGAGAATCAAGTGTAATGTTCGCTAAAGCTGTATTAGCTACTACATACGTAATCATTTGTCTCCCAATATAGTCGAAAAAGAAAGCAATTCCATGTCTGTACTTGTCATTAATTGATTGTTCAACTGATTCAGAACTACAACTTCAGAGGGTGTTGCAAGTGTAATATTAAATCATTACATTGTGGAAGGCCACAGGAATACAATGTATAATAATCTTTTTGTATATGAAAGCCTAATGGTATTCTAAACTGTTTTCAGTACACTGCAAACATTTCAGCTTCAGTACCTGTATTTTGCGCAGTACCTGCCCATGAGCATACCTTTCTCAATTTATCATTCACAATCCTTTGTTCGATCCTATTTGTCCTAACCTGTATAGGTAAGAACACATGTATGTATGTCATGAAGATGTCGCAGTCACTTAACTTGAAAAGATCATCGCTTTTGTAGGGTATGGAAATGTCGCCAAAATATCTTTTTACCTTCATATATATTAAATTAGAAAACCCTACATCCCGATCTGGTGGACTATAGGGAAAATGTAAATCACTATTAATATGCTGATAATACATTTTTTGAAACAATATCTTATAAACATTTACAGTGTTACGACTAGGGGTAATGTAACAAAAGAAAAGACTCAAACAAGCTTTCAAGATTTAAAATACAAATATTTAATTTCCTAAAATGTTAAAATATTTCAACAAATAATCAAAGTGAAAGAATTAAAAATAACTCACAGTATTGAATATCCTTAAAAGTCCTAAATTGTTCTAAAGTTCACTGATCCGGAAGTTAATCCAAATATTCCGAATGAAGTAGGTTCCGAATGAAACCTTCACTGTACTGATGTACTAACAAGAATCAGTTATATCCAAGTGTTATAAATTCCAAATAGTCCTTGTGAATATGGAATATCACAAGTTCAAGAATTATTAAAGTTTAAGAAACAGTACTAAATCCTAAATGTACTGTATTAATATATATATATATATATATATATATATATATATATATATATATATATATATATATATATATATATATATATATATATATCACTGAAGTAGAATATCCACAAACAAAATGAACCAGTTTCGCTTTATGACCTCTCAGGCTGAACGAACTATGAACGAATGCCTAACACAGCAATACATCCTGTTATATAGCTTCTGACTGCGCAAAACAGAATAAGGAAAACCAATTTAAACTATATTGCGACTTAATAATCCTTCCAGAAAACTACCCTCTCCGGACCAATCAGAAACTAGGTTATGCGTGACACCGCTAAAGTACCTTTGCACTGACGTTATTACCAGTCAACAAAGTATTGACTCTTAATGGAATCATAGAATCTAGGTCAGAAGTTCAACTCTCACGCGCTAAATCACGTGATATACTAATGTTACAAGCGACAATATTTCCCAAGTCCAATGTACTGAGTCACATTGAAATACAGTATATGTACTTTCTGCAAGACGACAGCTGTTAGACTATTATGCAGAGATCATAAACCTATGCCATTATTTAAAAACAAAATGATACATAATTCCGTAACAATAGATATGTTGATTTTAATTTTGAATTTCCCAGTGTTTTCCTCTATTGTCCCCTGACATTGGTTAAACCAATTACGACATCTATCCAAACTGTATATTGATGGTCTCTGGTGATTCTTTGGGGACCATAAAAGTAACATTTACCATCTTCATCTTTTACGTTGAGATAAGCCCTTTTATTCTTAGCATATTAGGGATTGATCTATATAAGATCTGCCTCTAAGTTGCTGGTATTTATCTACGTGTAATGTTAAGTGCTCTATCCTGTCAAACATCCATCTTCTACTTTCGCTTATTTCCTGTCCTGTCAAAATTGTGTGAAATATTTCAAGGACAGTTGTTATCACAGTTTGCATTTCACTTCTGTTCATTATATTAAGAAGTATTGTTTTGTGGTAAAATTTCTACGACCAATTTTGTCTCCCGTTTGAGTAGGTCGTTTCATAAGTCTAAATGTTAAGTCTTTTACTTTTACATAATGAAATTGTCGAAGTTTTCAAAAGATGATATTCTTCAAACATGGTTCAATGTCATTACAAAATTCAGTATACATATTGGTTGTTACCAACATAAAATCTATACTCATTGATATTTTTGACAAATAAATCTTTAAGTCTTTCTGTTATGATTCTGTTTAAATTCTGTCTTTTCATCTTACTTAATTATTGTCTAGTTTGTAGGTATATTAATGGAATATGTAACTAGTTCTCACTTGTTTTGCTATTTGTGCATCAGGTTTGGAAGAAAATAATCCTTTCTTTTGTATATTGTATTGCAGAAGTCTCTTATAATTATTGTATGGAAAAATGTAACGTGTTAACAATTTAAAAGAGAATATTTGACACATGCATCACCCTGAATATTAAAAGCATTGCTAACGTAATTAAACTAGGCAATATTTTAACAATCCTATGATAAAAATGTTTCTCCTAGATCATATAAATTTGGGAGTGTTTCGGATCAAAGTATGACATTTTGTCACTTATCATTTCTTTCCTTGATTTTACAAAATAATATGAATGGATTCTGATAGGGTTCTTTGTTAGTAAATTCTCAAAATGTAAATTTCTTGCTCTTTTTAAAAGCAAGTTTTTTAATCGTGTAAGCTTCTGAACATATACACACGGTATATTAATTTCATATGTGAGAACGGTAATTCAAGTGCCCAACTTGTAAAAAATATGTATCTCTTGAATAACTTTAAAAGCGTAATTGAGGCTTCCTAAAAGTTAGAAAACAAAAAGACATCTAAATTCTTCCGCTAGTGCTTTTTTATTTTGACCACACAATCCTATTGTACAGTACACTGTGAGAAGTACAAACGCTTAAGTTTGGTACAAATTGCAAAATGAACCATAGCATGAATTTTTGTATGGAAATATTTAATTGATGAAATAAGTTGATTTTTATTTTTTATTTTTTTGCCGAAGAAAATAAACATTAATTTACTGTTCAGATAAGTTCATTAAACAATCCAGATGGTCGGTTCAATAAACAATCCAGATGGTGGGTTCAATAAACAATCCAGATGGTGGGTTAAAAAATGACTTAGTGTCCTTAAAAAGATACAAAATATCAAACACCTCGTGTGGTAGTTTGCATGGTGGGTAAACTAGGTCGGAATACTAATCTATGTCTAACTATCTTAGGAATGAACACTTCAAACAATAATTCGCGCTCCTCTCATGCTCACGTAAACTTGTTATCTCCCTATCTGCCAAAATCATTTTTGTATTTTTATAAATAAATAGCAGTATCAAAATTGATTCGATCCCTTCATTTTCGTTGCGTATTCTACAGTTACGAAATCTACTTAACGATTTTGGTTCCCTGATACATTCAACGTATCTTAAAAGAGCCTAGAATACTTGAGAATCTCGTGACATCTCGAGTTGTATGACGGGTTGACGATATTCACGTCCAACAAAATTTTTCTTACACTTGCTGACCTAGAAATAGTATGCACTATGGTAAATTCGCTTTAGAGGGAAAGGTCTGGAAGTTTTAGAAATGAATAGGGAGCATTCACTAGAAAACATTTTGTGACATGTCCAGCCGACCTCACGCAGACGAGGCAGATGAAGATATGGAATTGGTTGAATTTTGAATAGCGTGGTCTGAAAACCTCCGCGGAAATGATCTGAACCTTTGTCAAAGGTAATGTCCATGCAACGATTCATTCCGTTCAGAAAAGTTAATAATGAGATTGTTAAATAACCATAACGCATTTTTTTAGATCTGCATTCTAGATCGTATTCGTCCAGGAAACATTCAGAAATATATATTATTGACATTATAATAGCAGACAAAAACGTAGAGGATTCTGCCTTTGTTATTTCTGCCTCATCATTATACTTTAGCAGGCTCTTCATCGTTTTTCTAGACTCGTCCTGGATTTTTATTCTTTTTCTGAATACCATGCATAGAGTATTTCTTGACATGAGTTTTAATTTAGTTTTAAGACGAAGGAAAAGAATCGCTAAACTTGAAACGTCCTAAAGTTTTGCATTTGTCATTTTTGTAAAAGTAGTCTCGTCAAATATTAGGTATTTAATTTAGTAAATGATATACTTTCTAAATACAACTTTGTACGCAAGTAAACCCACAAATGTATACATTTTTCAAAATTTCAAAGATATATTATACTATGCTTACATCAAATGAAACACAATAGCTGGTTGCAATTATAAAGTCTTTCATAGTAAAATTAAGTCTGTTCAAGTTTGAAGTTGTAAGAGTTCCACATCAAAAATGCACTATGTTTATAGTAATTGCTTTTACTGTTTTACTGAGCATCAGGCATTCTTTAACTGTAGGCACTCTATTGATAAGAAAATGATATAGAATAATAGTTCTGCTTAAATGAGATCACAGAGATAGAAATCATAACATAAAGTCTTTTATAGTCTTGATCTACTGATGCATACGGCAAAAGCTTGGCAGTTATTTATAAAAATAAAGAAGCAATTGTAACCGACAGCAAATGAAAAAAATTACATTCGGGTCGTGTAAACTATTCGCTACTTGTCTTTGCTACAGAAGCTGCAGGGAGACTGTGCGGTTCTTTACCTTATGTCTCTTTGGTGTGAAGCTATTGATCATTGGTACGCAGTACATTGCAAGGTTTGCTCCCCTGAATCACTCGTTTGAGAAAAAGACCGGCGAAGTAACATATCATCACTCGCATGTGAAGGTCTCATGGTACTAATTCAGCTCCCATAGTAAACCTATGCAAACACCATGATATAAAAAATTCCATAACTTTAAATTTCTGGATGCTCATGACCAAACATATATTCATCAGTATATACCCATCCTTGATGCAAGCTTGTGTGTGGAGAATGCCATATGTCCACGGTATTTTCTTGATTTACATATTTTTGAAACATGTTTTTTCAATTCCGTACCAATGAATCAGGTGCTACTTTCAGGAATGAGTTTTCCAAACTCAAGTCTGTAAAAGGACTAAAATTCCATCAATAAAACATTGTCACTATTTTTTCCTGTTACAGCTAGGATAAGCTCTTAAAAGATTCTTTTTACTAAAATTTTACTTTCATTATCAACCAATCCTGGCCAGCCAAATCCATATATACTCTATTTTATGTTCACCCATTTCTAGGCTGGTTCCCATTTTTCCATATAATTAGTACCGTGAGTCATTGGTACTGGTCACTCAGTATTGTTAGTTTTCGATCTTTTTTTGAGCCTTTCTCTAAATCCTAAGGTGCCTGAAATTAAAAGGCTGAAAGTATTGCGGTCGAGATTAATCTGTAATAGTAAAACGAAAACTACAGTATGATGTAGCCATCATTTAATTTATTTTTGGACGGTAAAATAAAATGGGCATTGGTCCTACATAAAATGAAAATAGAAATTCCAATTCATTAACTTTCCCTTTTATTTTGTAAAATACACACTTCTGTTTACGACATTGGAAATTGTATGCAAGTTGTAGAAAATATATTGTTGCTTTCAAATGCGACAATTATTTGTCACTCAAGTGTATAATTCGCAAATTACAAAGTATAATTCGCAAATTACAAAGCAGCCAACATGAATACACTAGCTTATGAATCCCCCTATAGTTTGCTTTAATAATGACTCATGTAGAATTAAATAGTGATTACTTACATAATGGATAAGGCATCGATCTCATATGAGAATGTCTAAGCATCGATAGCGATTAGCATAGGAACACTTGTGGGAAAGAAGAGTTAAATAATCAGTACTTTGTATGCTGTTGCTTCAAAACCATACAAGTCATGTACTTTGCTCCAGGTTATATTGATAGAAAATGCATCTGAGCATATAGAGCATACTGATAAAAGGGAGCTTTCGATCCATCATGGTAAAATCAATGGACTCTTGAAAAATCATGTGCTACAATATGCAGTTCTTATATGATGATTACGGTATTTGCTGGTCTGATGCTTGCAATTGCGTAGTGTCAGACGTCTTCAAACATTGGAACTGCGCGTGTTGTCTGATTACATTGTTCGTGTGTGTTTAAAAGCTCCTTTTTGTAGGTATTTGGTGTATATTTTATGTATTAAGATAGCCACCTTCTGTAAAATTAACGCTTACTGCAGAGCTAGAAATGACGTGACCATTACATTATGAAGTCAACAATACGATGTCACATTTTGCTTTGGTGTATTGTAGTGCTTTGAACACTGGTGGAGATTGGAGATAAAATGACGTAGTTGCAACTTCTCTCTCTCTCTCTCTCTCTCTCTCTCTCTCTTAATGAATAGTGAAAAAGAAAAATTGTTGTGCAATTATAATATTTGCAATAACAGTCCTGTGAAAAAGAATGACAAAGTTAACGAAAGATAAACCAAAACTTTGGAAACCTTGAACAATTTGCGACCTGCCGTAAATAGGTCGCGGTGATTCTGTTCAGGAAAACCGATGTGATCGCAATAATTGTGTAATACTGAAAACAAGTTCTCTCGACAACATACCCTTTTCTTCGTGTATCAGATAACAGAAGTCTATGATAAACCTGTGCAAATTTTATGAATTTTTACATTTTCATTCAGATATTTTATGAACAATTAATGATAGAGTACTGTTTCCCTATTCTGTTCTATATAATGATCTTTACATTGGGTTAGGTATTTACCTACGAGTAGGGCAAGAAAATGCACACAAACCTATAGATCTACATACTTTTAAGTGATTTAGGATTGTTTGGACCATTAGCTATGTAAAATATATAAAAAAAAAGTCATAAGTTAAATACTCCAACATTTCACAAGCGATCATCCTTAAGTGATGGATCAAGTAATACAATCGATTAAAATTTTCCCTAATGTTCCAGCAAATGTTTGCGCACAGTAATTCGTGCATGATCCCTATATTCCTCGACATTTGAGCTCCAATGATGAAGATCGAGACTCTAAAAATTGACGTTTAAAAATAAAAAATATGACATCTTTACATACATATTTTCGTTGCCTCGGAGTGCAGTGACTTTGATAAGTGGATTTCACCTTCGATGCACACAAGTGATATACTGTCTTCAGATTCATTTATAGAGAGAATATAAGTATTCTTTAAGTTCATCTTACTGCCAAAGAAACTCCCTGGGTGAGGATATTGGCCAAAATTATACGTTTCATTTATAATAAAAATTTTAAAAATTAAAAACATAAATCAAAATGATTACCATAATGGTCCCTTACACTAACAACTCCAGTTATTTCATTCCAATATGACTATTTCCAGAAAAATGCAACACAATTTGTGCTGATTTTTGGATATGTTGCGTCCATGTTAGTGCCTAACATAAGGAATATTGTATTGGTACATCTGAACAATAACTAAGACTCTGGATGTTATCACAAATGTGGAAAAATGAATCAAATATATAGGAACCTAATTAGTGTAGCGATACCTTTTAAACGATGGAGTTTAATTTTTATTTAGAAAATCTTATGCACCGCTACGATTTCTGCAGGACGATAATTTAAAATCTGGATGAGGTATTTGACAGCCATTACGTAATTCAACTCTGACTATAACATTTGTTATTTTAATGCAAATCTGAAGAAATCAATATTTAATGGAGTATTTAAAGATATTATACAGCTGTCAAACTTAGAAAGACCCAATGCAACGTTGTTATTGTGAGGTGAAATGCATTTTTCATCAGTTAGAGTTATGTGTTCTGTAAATGTAAATGAAGAATAATTGCAAGAAATATTCATGTTAGGCTTCTGTGAATGTAATAGAAGAATGATTGCATGAAATATTCATTTTAATCTTAAGTATTATTAAGTTAGAAAACCTGAATTACAGAAAGGTGTGCATTCAACCTGTTTGGATAAGAATGATGGCTGATAAAAATTCTAGCATGGAGCAATGGGCCAATATTAGTCAAATATTGTGTGGACATTCTGAAAAATCTCAAGGTGAATCTCATTATTTCTTCAACATGCTATACAAATGAGCTCACCTTTTTGCATGTGATCTTCTAAGGATTTCTAACATTCTGAAGGCGCTTTTACTTTTCAAAATATGAAAGCTACCCGATTTCATCAGTTTAGGAAATAAAACCACCTTTCTGATTTTTCTTAGATGATTTTTTGCAAAATAGCGGACTGTTATTTTAGTCTCATTTACAGCTGATTCACCTGTCCAAGTATTGAGATCTAATTTAAAATCCCTGACAAATGCATCATATACCTGTAACAGACGTTTCGAATCAGTGGCGGTGCGATGGGGAAGGGGGCAATTGCTCATGGGCGCCAGGCGAAGGGGGGCGCCGTCGGGAGCTTGTTTTCTTTTCTCAAGCTACAATTTTCATAGTATTTCACCTCACCTTAGTGTAACGGTACTTAGATGGGGGGGGGGGGGGCGGGGGATAGAGGTTGGCATCTGACATAAAACTGACTGTTCTCTGTGGCAACGTAGGGGCGCCATTAAAGAACAATGCCCCCTGGCTCCTCGGTAGGGGTACTACTAAAGAACATTGCACCCGGGCGCCTCGAACCCTCGCGCCGCCACTATTGGAATTGTGAATAATCTTTATGTGTATCTTCAGACTTACTTTTGCTTCAACGTTGGAGGTGTGCTCACTTAATATATAGAGGATCTTGTTGGAGGTGTGCTCACTTAATATATAGAGGATCTTGTTGGAGGTGTGCTCACTTAATATATAGAGGATCTTGTTGGAGGTGTGCTCACTTAATATATAGAGGATCTTGTTGGAGGTGTGCTCACTTAATATATAGAGGATCTTACATTTGTGCATGACATTATTTATGAATTTCTGACAATTGCACAAGCGATTCTAATGCTGAAAGGATGTCTGTAATTCAATATGTATCTTTTCCAAAAACGTGTAACTTTTGGAATTCGATTAAGTTTGTTAATCAGATTTATATAGACAAGGTCTATGATGAGAATGTTAGCAATCTAAATTATGTTTCAATGAAATTGTGTCACATGATTGTCGGAGGTATTGAAATATACAGCAATACGACAACAAAAGATCACTTTGATATGTAATATACAGTAAAGTAAATTAATGATCATTACTTTAGATGAACTAATAAGTAAAAGTCATACTTTGTATGCAAGATAAAATACAATTCTGAATTTGTTATATCAACTTCGATGAGGACGGTGTCATTTTTAGAAAGAATCTCAGGAACAGACACTGCCCCGATCATTCGTTCACTGACGCTGTCCCCTGAGAATAGAAGTGCCAGTGTTTCATTGCGTTTTATTAGCCTGCCTAACCTGATATATGCCAACATTCCCCCTCTCAGGTCATAACGGTGTTGGAAAGAATATACATGTCCCTGACAGGGGCACAGAATATATCAGGGAAGGGATCGTACCTATTTCTTTCTTTCATAGTTACCTTATTAGGTGTTAGAATTCCCCGCGCTTGGTATAGTTGTATGTGCAATATGTTTTACTATAAAACCTTTTGAAGTAATTGCTTAAAAGAGAAAGAAAAGAAAAAGTCGTTTATGGCGTTTAATTCTTACACTGATGACATCAGCTACTAACACACTAATCACAACCCTCACCCCATCTCACCTTTGTCACCAAAAAATCAGTTTTTACATCTACTTGTTGAAGACCAGAAGAGTTTATGCAATGTTCCTAAATCGGTCGTCCGTCCACCCATCTGCCCATCTTCAACCTGTTCATCATCCGTAAGCAGCTGATTGTTATCGCTATTCCACATAAACTACTTCGAGGAACGTTATGAAACATGGTACTCGGTTTTATGCTGAGGTCTAGTTGGTCCTATATGAAAAGTTGAACGGGTGATTCTCTGACATCTAATATGGCCACCATGACAACCATATTAAAGATCTTATTAATCGATCTCATCCTGAACGGATGGACATATCAACATGCGATTTTAACTAAAACGCTTATTACGATATGTAGTTGGTCCTAAAAGAAAATAGTGCCGAATTCGCTTCGAATTTGGCCGCCATAGCAGTTTTGAGGTGGTGATTTTAACTACAACACTTCTTATGATATTTAACTGGTCTTATGTAGACATTCCAAAGAAACCCCATGGGGTTAAAACTGAACCTCATCATTTCTTCAACATGCTGTAGAAATGTGCTACAACTTCCGCATGTATTCTTCCATACATATCTAGTGTTCAGATGTTGTAAACAACGAGCTTTTGATGCTATAAAAATCGGAACAGCATCATATTTGATCTTACGGATCCTTACAAATATAAAACCAAATTTATGTTGTTTCTTTTATTGATCATTTGCAATACGAAACATGACATTATAATATCGATTTCAACGAAACGATCTCATCAAGTGTTGAGATCTGATTCAAAATGCACAGAGTTGCCACGTACTGTTCTGATTGTACATTTTGATATAGTATATCATTCCTTTGAGCAAATTCAAAAGACCTATAAATACATTTATAACTCTCCAGAAACATATATATTAAGATCGGACTTCTTGGAACAGCATATTCTGAAAGAAATTCACACAGGACAGCCGAATAATAGATTAACGTGTTTGATTTGATTTTGATTTTGTGGGGTTTAACGCCATTTTTCAGCAGATAATAGGCTATACATGGCGGCCATTATATCTGGTGGAGGAAGAACCCGGGAAGAACCATCGACCCACGGGAAGCTACTGGCAAGCTTTCTCACATAACCATGTTGAGATTAACATGTAGAAGCAGAGCAGGATTCATAACCAGAACTGGAAATTGTTTCTTTATTGGACCTGCTTGACCACGAAGAGCTGAAACTTGATTCTGCTGAGATAATTTCCAACTTGCAATGCATTTCTCCACTGATCTACTTTCTTTCAATCTTCTCGAATCTTTGATTGTAATATTGTATTATTCGGTAACTTTGCCACCAAAACAAGCTTTAGGCTTTTCGCCTTCTTTCGTCGACCTATGCAGCTCTTTTTAGGCACTCCATTTTAAATCTTTCACTTAGAATATCACTCAAATATGGTCCTGGAGTTTGTTAATACTCTGTTTACTTTTATCGATGAAATATTCAGTTGTTGGATTTCAAAGTCAAGTTTATAGGTATATTTTTCCTTATTCAGTGAGGAAAAGGCGTAGCAAAACTTCTTTTAATTAACATTCAATTAGGGCCTAGAAACATCGGACATTTCTTGTTAGAGAACACTCTGGTATAACGCAGAAAGAATCGAAACCAAAAAGCAAAATAACCCCCCCCCCCCTCTCCAGGATAGGTTTTGTAAGAAGAGGTTTTAGATTTAATTGCCTCTGTGACCTTTCTGCAATTTTGAACAAGATTTAGAATTTGAGGTCCAAGCACCATTGTAAAGTTAAGGTCAATTTACTCGAAAAAAACAAACATTTAAATCAAACTACTATCGCTGAACTTGATGCACTTGAAAAATTAGCATCGACTACTCAATTCTGTAGTGCCAAGTACAAGGGCTTGTGGTGGTGGTGGTGGGAGTGTATCTGTCCTGAGGAAATTATGCTGACAAGTATATAAGTAATCGTTTCGACCAATCAAATGTTGTATAGTTTAAAATAAAAACAAATAATCCACACAGATTGTACAAATAATAATTTGACTTGATTTACACTTCACTCACAAAGTATATTGTCTCTCAAAATTATTATTATTTGCATGCTTTGGAAATTGAAAACTCTCCCATAGTAAGTTTAGCTTATGTATCAAATGGAATGAAATGAGAAATTTCATTTATATGAAAGTTCTTTTTACTCATTAATAAACCATAGATACTGTGATTTTGATGTTGAAATTATTGATCACACTCATATGTACTCGTAGTAAAAGGAAAGCTAAAAACTACATCCGATAGATACGAGAAAGACGTATACATTTTTCTCGTGCAAAGATGATCATGAAGTAGTGTGTCTTTAGGGATGAGAGAGAGAGAGAGAGAGTTACCATAATGCTATTACAACTTTTTATTTGATTTCCATTTACTCACAACTAGAATGTGAATTACACGTGAGATGTCCATCCACCAATTCAGAGACGAATTATTATAAACTACAGCCCTATTTCTTTAAAGCATGTGACTTTTACAATAAGATTTCTTTTAGGAGGGCGTTCAAATGATCCTAGCAATACAAGGATGTAAAATTACTATTTGTAACTTTATTACGGGGCTCCTATAATAAGAGACACAGCTTTATAATCCTTAACAAAACCAACTTATTTAACCTGCGGAAAAATAACACCCGAATGGATAATAACTTGAACAACATCGACAAACATTTGGAAAACTTATTTGATGACAAAATTTAATTATCATTGATCAGAATGGGACCAAGAATAAAAATCTTTCTTACACTTAAGCAAGAAGTTCAAATCTTAAGGCAGATGACAATTAAAAATCTATTGACGCGAATATAACTATACAAAATGGAAATGAAAAGATGAGTTGTACAAAGACTTATTCAGAATTGTATTATCCTCTTCCACAATTCATGATTTCTTTAAATCCAAAATGAAAACTGATTGACGAAAGAGGAAAAACAAATCACCTAAGATTTATTATGGAGCAAACAAATGACAAAAATATGAAGAAATGACAACGATGGTATCACTTGCTAGTTCTTTGAAAATGTTTTTCGACATTTCAAGAGATATTTTGACACCTTTTCTTTCGGTTTTTAAATATAAAAAAGACCCCTTTCTAATTACAAAACTTATGTCAAATTATTTTATTAATAAAAGAGACATAATCCTGACTGATTCTTTCTGATCAGAAGCATATACTTCTATTGGAATCAGATAGATTATACAATTATTATTGAAAGTATAGCTACCAGGATAAAGAAAATTCGTTCTGAGATTATTTATAAAAGTCAGACTGGTGTTGTTTAAATCAGAAACACAGGCCTAAATATTAGGTTACTATTGACTGACCTTGCAAAAAGTCAGAATTTCCAGCTTCTCTTTTTCTGGTTTCGGAAAGAGCTTTTAAATGGCCTAAATTATTTTTTATATTAAAAACCTTGATTATTGTTAATATTGGCCAAGTTGAATCACTCGGGTGTGCACGGTAGAAAACACATTTGTTCTGCTAACGTTAGATAAGAGTGAGATGGGATGTCGATATGAGTGTTTGAGATGCTGTCATATATTTACTCCATTACCCGCCTTTAAATCCGGAATTGTCGCGTGGTACTCTTTACCTTATAAACATTGCAGCAAAATCAATTCGATCTAAATAAAATTTTAAAAAAAAAATTGAGGAAATGAAACAGAATAAAGACGGGCATAAAAAAGCGGCAAAATTTTCTATGGTACGGAAATTCACACTTATATGTATCCTTTGTTGGATGGGATTAAAAGTGTTTACATTCTTATCAGAAGGTAAAACTTCGGAGAAGGGAAAAAAAGATATTACAAATAGCTAAATACACAGTTTAATGCACCATTTCCAATATTTAGTAATTGTAGATGAGAACTATCTGAGTGTTTGGTTTGTACACTTCACTGGTCTGGATACACTCAGTAAAGCAAGGTTTATACACATTTGTTGTATAAACCAGTTTTGTACGCAAATGCTCGATGACACAAACCTTTTGGCAATTCCAAGTTTGACATTTTGAAATAGAGCATGTTGTATTGTTTTTTGTTTTTGTTCAATATGCCAATTTCATGTTATTAAAATTATGCTAAAATAAAGCAAAGGTATATATTTGACTCAATTTAACTTTGCTATAAGCTAAAACTTGAACTCATGTTACCTCTACATCCATTTCAGACCTTTTGAATATTTTGTTCTTCTTGCTGATAGTTCTTTTTATGGAACTAATATTTTGTTGAAAAGGCATATATTCCTGGCCGACTCACTAGGACAGACTTTTGTAGTTAGCAAATTCAGCAAAGACCGGCAATAATTTTTCATAATAAAAAGTGTTTAAGACGTTCAGTCTCTACTCTCAGGATGGAGGAAGCTACGATGTAGTGAATGTTTCTGACATGTAAAACATTGGCTGTCATTTTGTTGTTGTTGTTGTTGTTGTTGTTGTTGCAGAATTGATAATTGTGTGCTTGTGCTTGCGTATGTGTATATGAGAGAGAAAGAGCTACCCATTCTCAATATCCCCACAGTTTTCTATTTCTTCACTATTTAAATAACTGAAAAATGTACGAGGGTGGACAAAATGTTGAAGGTTTTGAGGAGTATGAAAGTCCTGAAGAGATGACTATGAATACCCCTAATCAAGATACTGAATGATATTTAGATGAGCCTAACCTATGAATAGAATGTTTTAGAACTTCACAACAATCAGGACGTACCGATTTAAATGCTAAAAAGTATTTGAAATTTTAGCATTGATAATAATTATAATATGAGCGTTGAAGTTAGCAACAAATATGCTAAACTGCATTTAAAGGTAGAGATGGTTAAATATGTATTTTATCCAAAGGAATACTATGATCAGCTTAATACCTAAACAACGTGGATTATTTAGTTTGGAAATAAATTAACGGGTTTCTTTGGTGGTTTTTCAAAGCAAACATTTTGTTGATTTTCAGCATTAAAAATGTAATCGAATACGTCTTATATGCCTACCGCCACACACATAAGTATGCGTGTCAGATAAACGACTAAGTATGTGAGATCTTTCGACTGGCCAGAATATTAATGAGCGAACGAACTCCTTGATCTTGTCTGCTCTGAAGCTCGTGGATCGGGCGAAGATCCTGATGTAAACGACTTCAAAGAGGATATCAACATCAGCATACTTCCGAACAAGCACGGGCATGTATTGTTTACTGTGTATTTTTATATTTATATTTCAAAAATATGCGTTCACTTTTATTCTTAGTTCCACATAATATAAATTTGATTGTTTAAATGGTAAGATATCCATTTTATCCGTTTCTGGATTAGGTTGGGGTGGAGGAATGTATACAGTAGTGGGCTGCATATTCATTGCTCTGCATAAAAGTATAATTGCCCCATGCCTTCTCCTGCCCTCGTCCCCCCTAAAAAAAGAAAAGAAAAAGAAGAAAGGTTTATTTTGTAGGACGCAAGGTTTATTTACCATGGCACATTTCAACGTTGAGTAGTCTCATATTTTTTTACGTTTCTAAGTTTCCAATGGTATGTTTTCAATTTCGCTTTTAATCCAAGCAACAACAACAAATGTCTTTTCTGCCCATGTCAATTTATGCATCTTCAATTATGCTATGCACTGAGTACACATCCCCATATATAAAGCCAAATACAAATGTTACAGCATATATTATCTTTCTATACTGGTTTTGTTTTCTTTTTCTAGTGTAATAGTGTCATCATTTGACTCGTGAGGACATCATTAGTTTAGCAATCAATACCTTGAACGGGACTCAGGAAAACCACTCGTCCTCTCGTCCTGACCGGGTAAATATTGACTGGGCCGAGTAAACGTTTACTACGTACTCGTCCCTGGGCCAAATAGACGCAGATTCGCACTTTAAGAGTAAATCTGAATGCATTTTCTTCTCTTAACAAGCGCCGAAGTTCAACATCACGTAACATTTGTCGTGCGTCAATTTTAAATAACCTTTGCCTAATTTGCCTACTTGTTGTCAGTCTAGAGCATGTCGGAAAGGAAACGACTTTTTTATTATTTATTTACATAGGTAGCCGATGTAAGCTTGATACTAAATTGGGTAAATATTATCAACATATTATGTTATAGTTTCACACCTAGCCCTAGTTTTCTTAATGTTGTTCACATTAACAGTGACACTTTTCAGTACTTTTTGCGTCATTTTGATGTGGAGATGGTTTCCCTTTCAACGAGCTTGCACATCTTTATAAGTCAAACCTCTGAGAAGTTAAGAAACAGAGAATGTTAACATTGTATTGATTTTTTTCATCTGGTTAGGCAATGTTACAGTTCTCCCAGGTAACTGGTATTTTCAAGACTGAAGCTTTAATGATTTCTGTCATGCCAAAGGGAAGATGCCAGCAGATATGTCTATAAGTATGTAATTACTTTTCACAAGCAAAATGTGCCAACTTACATTCGAAATGACTATTTTAAGCGTCTCAGCCAGTTCCCACCATCTTTCACATAATGCATACTGTTGTAATCTATTTAAAAAACAGATATATGTAGAGACAACAGCTGACTGGTGGAAATCTAATTGGGGTAATGACCTAGAAATGTTTCAATTCTTTTGGCCAATCAACAATCTTCCTTTTTATAGCGCCCGTGTGTAGTTCTCTAGAATGAAGGTTTGACCAAAATGGATCATTTAGTACGAATGCTGGTGGAAATTGAGGCGGTTGGAATTCTTCTTTCAAATGCAAGTTACTGACATTTATCTTGTGTAAAGTATTTACACACTTATATAAATATCTGCTGGCGTGTTTACTTTGGCGTGACGATGTATTAATAAAAGCTGCATTTTTTTCTTGAAAATACTGGGGCAAGCGTAACAATATCGAACCAGACGAAACTATTACCATTTGGACATTCTCTGTCCCTTAACTTCTCCCATATCTAACTCATAAAGATGTATGATAACTATTGGAAAAGGTAAATTATGACACCTATATTACGAACATTTTCACTGTAGACGCGAATATCACTAATAAATTAAGAGGTATGTGTGCAACTGCAATTTCTAGAGTTACAAACATTGTCTATTATTACATGTTTTTCTAAGGAGTAATGTATTAGAATATAATATTTTCATGGTTCCGACCCATTTTTGTATCAAGCTTGCACGTGGTTCTTTATTAAAAATGTAAGCAGTGTAGTGAAGAAGTGTACTGGGACGAGTGTTTAGGCAAGTATTTCATGAGCCCTGTTTGAATAGAGAATTTTGGTACATGGCACGACAAATATAGAATTTACGCAGTCTAAAAATGTACTTTTATGCACTGAAGAGTCTTCGTAGGTAAACTGCAAAATAAGGTTTGCTTGATCAGTATCCCTGAGAAGTCCATGGTCTGTAGTAAATTTCGTCCTCTCTTATTATCCTTTCTTATGGTTTATCTCCCCTGCTGGCTCGGGAATGTATAATAGGTCGTATGCGCACCCCCCCCCCCCCGGCATGTCATATGAGGAGACCAACGGAACAGAAGCCACGGTATCTCAGTGGTTAGTGTGCTGGACTTGTCATCGAAATAGTGCTGGTTCGAATCCTACCATCGGATCAACCCATGTCGGCTACCGTGGTGTCTTTGGGTGAGATACTTTACTCCAATTGCCTCGGCACTAAATAACACATTTGTGTTGCTGTGCCGTCAAAATCCCAAACCCAATATTATGGTTTATTATATCTTGAACAGCTATTTCTAACAAGAAACCCCTTGTCTACAACCTTGTATTTTGATGTGAGTGACTCCGGAGCATCTGGAACAAGATCTTCTAAGCCAGCCAGCACTTCCTGGTAGAAGGGGTACATCAGCCTCAGCCGAACTGTTGTGAATAGGAGAAGCTGCACATAAACTGAAGAGAAAAGAATACTTCGTAAAATATTCATGAAATTTATTATCATATTTTGTATATCCCGTGTGAAGACTGTCAATTAGTCTAGGATATAGATTTGCCCCAGAATTAAATAGAATAATTAGTACTTTCATTAACATTATTGTAGAATTATGTAGAAGAATAGAATAGTCCTTTGTGCATCATTGTTGAAAATAATGAACAAGTTTCACAATATACGGTGATACCTATATAAGAGAGAAACATGTAGGATTGTCTAAAGCTGGATATAACATAATATAAGCTATATGTATTATGATCAATTTTGAATAATGTGACTATCATGTAAATATGTCTTTTATAGCAGGTTTAATTACACTCGTGTAGCTTACGTTTATGCAATCCATCTATCCATCCAATCATATTTCTGAAAGGATAATCAGTTGCTACATACAAAACTTTGGTTTCTCGATGACTTGACTTGCCACTGCCTCTTGACCCTTCTTAGATTTAGGGTAGGATATTGTCCACCATTCGTTCTCCTCTTTGGTAGCAGCTTGTGCCGTATTAGAGGTTTCGTTGAAATGGAGGGAAGCCACAAAAACCCTGTAATGTCAGAAATACACGATATCCTCCACAATTTTGATTTTTTATGCTTTTATTCATATATTTATGTATTTATTGTCTGATCATAATTTCATACAGGAGTCTACCCTTCATGCATCAAAGAGAATAATTTGAGCAATTTTTATTCAGCTTTTCGCATAAACTGGATATTTGCTTTTATATCACAATCAAAAAATTTTCCGAGGTGACGCAAGAGTTATGCACCTTTGCAATAGTTCAGCGGTCTTTGGGGAAAACAATATAATAATCACTACAGAGTATTCATTCAAATGCATTAGATAATATTACACATAAATAAAATATGCGAGACTTTGGGCTAATTTTAAAGTAAACAGAAAGTCTAACAAAATATATTGTTACGACTCTAGGCCTTAGAAATAAGTAACAGAAAGAAAGTGAACCAACAATTTAAGTTACGTCAACAAGCAAAATATTTCCCTACAATACAAAGTAAAAATTAAAAAGACACTTACAGTTTGTGAATTAAATTTCAAATAATCATAAATATCATATCGCAAGTCCAAACATATAGAATGCTCTGAATGAATTCCAATAAATCTTGAATGTCCTCATATACCACGATGATACAATCCAGATTGTCTTTGAATGAGTTCACAAAAGTCCAAAGTAATACATTAATCCAAAAGTCAATGAGCACTTAGTAATTCCAATGAATGTTTAAATAAATTAATAATCTCGAATAATATCTGCGTTCCATGGCACAATGTAAAATCTGATTACAAATGGATTCCCACAGACTGATCTAAAACAGGAATGAAGTCTCTATTATATACCTATATTTTACTGACTCACATCATAACAGGACGTTTGTCATCCTAATGGAAAACCCCCAGCCTAATGGCAAATAAGACCGGCCTTGAACTCAAATTATAGTCAACATTCTGTTGACAAGGAACCAGAACTTTTGGTGCAACTCATCTTTATGAAATAGATTAAAACACTCAAATAGATTAAATATACATTTAATTCTGCTTACTTTTCAGCGTGTATTTGCTGAAATTGCTTCCATACGTACTTTTCCATGGTAACCTGTGACCTATTGCAAAGAGATGTAACTCTTATGTCTCCTATGGGAATGCGTAGACTGATCTGTTCACTGATATTTTAGGACTTTCATACAAATGGTTTCTATTCATTCTTTTTGTTATGTCTCTCTGTTGTAGATGTAGGGCTCCATATACATTGATAGTTCCACTGAATCATGTAAGTTCAATTTCAGTTTGTGCAAATCAAAGCTATATAGAAATGTTTGTTTAAAGACAGACTATGCAACCTAATTGCTCTTTTATGTTCACCTCTTTTAGATTAGCATAGTGTAAATTATTTATTGACAAGCATTAAAATTGCATGAATAAGTAGTAGTGTTTTGCGTTTTTTCTGTGTCTGTAATTAAAATTCTTTAATATTTGAGATTAATACCAATGCAGGACAGTTTGCACTTATGCCATTAAAATAAATGCTGTACAAATACTTTGTAATGTTCATTATATTTGCTAGAATGTTCTGAAAAGATTGTTTGAAAACATACCTTGCTGTCATAGCAGGATAAAAGAAGTGGATTGCTTGTCGGTGCAAAGTGGTTTACAACACTGTGATACACTTCCAGGCCGTAAGTCTGGTGAAGTGGGGACAGTTTCCTGATGTGCTTCACAAGTTGACTCCTGCAGACAATTTTCTTTATTAGTTTAAATGATCTGGAACATGTTAATGGAGATTTGCTTTTATTTAAATTTTGTATCACTTAAGGGACCGATAATTTAATTTTGTGCGTGCGTGTGTCTTGGGGGATTTTCTTTCAAACTTGGATATTTGCCTGGGATTTGCTTTTGAACCAGGATATTTTTGTTCTTTTTTACTTCAAGATAATTTTGTTTCAACTAACAGAATGGATATATTTAGTTTTTTTTTTCTAAAAATGAGAGCAAGAATGTTTTTCAAGCGATTTGGAGGCGGGTGGGCGGCCGAAAATTTATCTTGAAAATAATTCTAAGCTCCAGCCCCTCCCCCCCCCCCCCCCCGGATAGGTACCAGTCATTGAAAAGAAAATCTGTCAATAAGGTATAACAGGTATTAATTTATGTCAATGTACGATATAAGACCTAAGTACTATTCATGAGTGACACAAATAAATTAAGTAAAAATTCATTTGTCAGTGTGTCCTACTAATTACCTATCTTCAGCCACATATTCTCAGTTACCTTCCCATGTGAACATCTTGTGAACTTTCTCCCCTCTCATTGATGGATGTTAGCAATATGTGTTGTCATCCATACACATTTCTCCTCCTTTGCTTCTTTGTCTGTTTCTGATGAAGCTGCGACCCATTCATGAATAGCACGGCAAGCTTCAAACTTCTTTCCAACTACTGAAATGTCAAGTTAAAGACAATTAAAAAATCCAGTCCAATGACAACATGTTTATCTGTAGTAAGTTTATCCAAAACTGATATGCAATGCATCAAGACCACACTTACAATGCAAAGCGAAAGAAAAATGAAATGCCAAATCAACAATTTTGATGATGATTATATTCTTGTTGATGATGATGGTCATGTTAATAAAAAGAACCGAGAACAAAGAAATCCTGTTCAACGTGACTGTTGTTGCTGTAACAGTTATGATTTCAGGTTTTTAGTTGCTAAGGAGAAATCTGTGCACATTTTTGTAAACACATTGAACTTTAGAACGGTCACAAATAGTTTGAGGTATTCTCTCTATGCATTTATTTAATTGTATTATCATAGAGAAATTACCTAACCTAATACCAACAAAGTAAATTTATACTGGAAAAGGAGAAATGTCTTCATGAAACAAAACTTTACTAATGTTTGACAGACATATATGTATGCACAAGTGTAACATTATATGCCTTATCGCTGTCATGGTGGGGAAGAACATATCTTTTCATAGGAATCCGCGCTTATTTAACTGTAAATAATTTATCAACTTTTAATATCCCCTGTGTAGCAGATATTACTTTTATCTACATGCCAGACATCAAATATGTGTGAAATATTCTTCCTCTCTTATTTCACATACTTCGTCACTTTAACACGACGATCTGTGACTAAGGTAGATATGCCGCAGCCCTTTTCCTGCAAATTCTGAAGCCTTTTTTATACTCTCAAGCGCCGTGTGAGTTGAGCCCTTTACCTCATTGGACTGAAATAAAAAGAAATGGAATAAGAGAGTAATTAAAAAAAAATATAAATTCATCTTTCGAAAATAGCAGTTCCAGGATGGATTACTGAAGTGCATCTCTTGTTAATATTTTTTTCACATATCTTTTGCTCACCGCTATTTTGCCAATATTGTACTGATGTGCTGTTAAATCCTATATATGCATACTTTCTCCCATCGCACCAATGTTAATATATATTAATATTCAATTTGCCTTTAGAAAATATATATGCTTCATTTTTAATTTGTTTAAACTAAGCTCCCCCACCCCACCAAATCTAAATTCTAACACACAGTAGTTTGTCTTATTGCTTTGCGCTGAATACCGTTTCAATGAACACTGACAAATTGGCAGATTGCATCTTTACTCATAGTTTTTTCATACAATCGTATAACTCCAAAATCAATGCACCTCTGAACATTATGTATCTGACATCTATCCAGATCAATGAGGGAGTATGAGCAATATACTGTGTCCTGAAGAGTCATATAGCCAGTCTCCACCAAGAGTAAATGAAGCATGCTGCGTCCTGTGTCCTGAAGAGTCATATAGCCAGTCTCCACCAAGAGTAAATGAAGCATGCTGGGTCCTGTGTCCTGAAGAGTCATATAGCCAGTCTCCACCAAGAGTAAATGAAGCATGCTGGGTCCTGTGTCCTGAAGAGTCATATAGCCAGTCTCCACCAAGAGTAAATGAAGCATGCTGGGTCCTGGCTTCTTCCAATAGCAATTTTCGCTCGACCTGCCATGTGTTCATAGTAGCTGGTATAAGGTAGCTTCTCAGAGTCCTATAGAAAGACAATATAACTATTATTTGCAGTTTCAAATGATCCATCATTGTCAGTACGTATGATGCACTACATCCACTAAATAAAATAGCAGCTGACATCAGGAGATTTCCGAGTGTCAACTGTGTATGCTAGGTTGAGAATCCCAGGTGTACACATGTTCCTCTGAGTAATTTGCAGAAGCAACCACCATAAGTGCTTTCTTTTCGTTACAACTACATTGCACTCTTTACCACATGTACGGCAAAGAGAAAGAAGTTCCTACAGGGTATATTCAAATACTATACATTTTAGTTCTGCATGTGGTGCTTTATTAGTAATTAAGGGCACTGCTGTACCTTCATCATCCATATCAGATTCAGAATTAGCTTCTCCAGAACTGTTAGCGAAATAGTCTGAATCATCTACTGAATCTTCACCCTCACTTTCTGATGTCTTTTCTGCAAAAGAAGCACCGGCAATTTGCTTCACAGTAGAAGCATTCAGTAGGTTACACTAAATTTTTTTGTACGATTGTGTCCATTTTGGTGTCTGGTTCCTCCTTGTTCTCTGATAGGGCATGGACGCTACATGCATCTGCCTGTCTGTCATGCGATAATGTTCTGCCTGGCAGGCAGATGACGCTTTCATTGGCTCACATACTATAATTCCCTCTCTATTACACATGCCAATTCTGGAGCAGCAGGGGAAGTTTTCTTCCTCTGGGGACTCTCTCAAAACCTGAAATGATATTTTAGTTGTAAAATAAATAAAGCATTTTATTTTCCTGCAAAATATATAAAAAAAGAAATTAAAATCTTTTCTAAAATTTACCACAATTGTAACCTCAGGTGTAATATAGATCCTTTATTGTTGAATGGACTGTATTAAAACCTGTTTGCATGCTATTAAAGGATGTTTGCAATGGCTTGCAATGCATTACAAGACTAGCCGCGTTTTTATAACTACATATTATTGTTATTACTATCTTGTTTTCTTGTTATATTGTTATATTGTTTTCTTCCTCTAGGGACTCTCTCAAAACCTGAGATGCATTCTGAAAAAAGATGGGGATTACGTTAAGGTCGTCTGGATGTGAATGCATGAACAAGCAGCTTCATGCAACTCATCCTACACTATTCAAGATAGAGACTTTAAACTTTAGGATATGATTGTGGATGGTATTTAGATGTGTACAGCATTTTAGAATTGTCATAGTGGGAGGGGAGATGGTGGGGGACACACTTTCATATATGTATAATTTGGGGTAAGGATAAGCATGGGATAATTCTGCTTTGCTGTAGACTAGTAATTGTTATTGTTCTTATTATGGTTAATAATCAAACAGTTGTAACAAGAGCACACACTGCTGATAGCCATCTAGTCCTACAATGTAAGACGTCGACCCTGATAGTTCTGATGGGGTCGACCCCCACTCCCACCCAGGAACTACCAGGTTCGATATCTTGAATTGTATGACTAAAGGCTACCTAAATCACTTACTAGTTCTTGTCAACTACTAGAAATTTGGGGCATAAAAGATCACAATATGCTTTAAGACACGGAAAAGACAAGCTCATTTTTAGTGTTTGTTGCGGTCGATGTTGTTGTCGCTGCAAGATAAGCACGAGTAAATTATGTGTACGTTTTAGATTCGGTTTGCTTATAAACTGAGTGTCTATCTCTCATTTCAATGACGACAAAACAAGATGATGATGATCACGACAAGGATGATGATGACATGTGTCGTTTATGTTGCGGCTTAGTTTGTTGTTAACAAATAAAAAATATATGGAGTTCTTACCTACGACTTCTGCATTTTCCTGTATGTACCCCTTGGGCTCGTGTCCATATATTTTGTATTCGCGAAAAACTTGTGCTTTCTACTTTGGAACGTAATTAACAATAGTTGGAACAGCATTCTCTTTGAGTTCAGATCAGGAATTTTTGTACCCTAGTCTTGTCATCATCTCCTAGTTCTTCTCAAATTCAGCAGGTTCGAAATGAATATGACATAATCTTGAATGCTCAGTCGCCCTAAAGGCAGCTCTCTTCAGCTTCTGAATCCAAATTGCGTGAAGTTTCTCATTCTTAGGTAGTCGAAAAAATTTAATTCCTGATCCCTTTACACGTTTGTGTGAGCAGCTGTATGCAGAAGTATGTTGACATTTTTTTCCTCCTAAGACGAGCGTGCACCAGGAATCAGCCTCCTGCATAACGCAGCTGTCAGTCTCTCACCACTGACGTCACACGCGCTTGGTTTCAGAAGATTTACAAAAAGTGTGCATACCAAGCGGGCGCGCTTATTTCTACGGATTGCATAGACGATTTTGGTGTTCGATGATCAGACCTTCAGCAAAGTACAACATGCTATACTATAGCAAATAGGATTCATTCGTTGATAAAATTAAAGAGATCTTAAAATACATTCTCAACTATTTGTTTGCGATCTCTAATAAGGTAGCCCAGCCTGACCTGGAAGTGTAGGTAGTGTGGTAGGTTGGTTGCTTGGGAGTGCTGGCCAAATTGTTAATTTTCTTGCTGAAGACATTATTTTACTTAGTTTGGCATTAGCGGGTTTGCTATTTGCATTTCTAATCAAATGTGTAGACACGGCAACAAAGAAGATAACAAAATTAATTAAGTTCATCACTGTAGTGAAATAATTAACCTATTTCAAAAAGTAAACTATAGTATCTCACGCACCTATTAGTATAAATTCAAATGATTGTTTGCTTACTTCATAATAAATATCGGTGTGCTTGTTACTTTTCTAAGTTGGAGATTGTCCTCACGTTTGACATGCCATTTTGAGGCGATAATAAGTGCTGAAGGGGTGGTCTCTTATAAATAAATGAAACTTTAACATTTCATATTTTACAGCATCTTAGTTTTAAACTTTAACGATATTAATGATGAATTGTGCTATTCACAAACGCTAAATTTTTTGAGGCAATTTATATATAGAAGTCCCTGAAACAGTTTTAAATCTAGCATTCTATAACTTCGATCTCCATTTTAATCGAAAAATTGTACAGAGCTTTAAGAAAACATAATATGTTCCTCTAGTCTTTCAAAATATGAAGCTGAATAAGATTTCAGAAACGTATTTGTGTCGAAAAAAATAATACAGTTTGTGTACGTTACAGTTTTAATAATTGTAATTAGTCCACTGTGAAGATTAAAGAACTATTTTTTTCAATATCGTTATCATTAAAAGTGTTCTGCAAAATTCTTTTTTTAAAAACAGCTAAACTTGAACGAACACCTTTTAATGTCATAAATTGGCACGATGATGTTTATATTCTTTCGCAATTTATTTTTCAAGACAACTGTATTAGTCCATACGTTAACGCCATATAAATTAGAAAGTGAAGAAAAAAAAAATTACTTTCGAATATAGATATATTGTTTTTGCTATTAAAGTTCGAAATAATTATATCACTTTTTTAAGAACTAAAATTTATCACAACTGAATTCATTTGAAATAAAATAAAATTTTCAAACAAATGACAAATGAGCAGTATCTTGGGTATATATACTAGGATCCAAATAGTCCAGTTGCTTACACAAATGCCAATCAATTGTGATAACAAATTATGAAGAAAAAAAAGAAGAGAAAATAAATTGGGTTGAAACAGCGGTTAACCGAACAATCTACCTACACACTACACAAGCGAATGAGATCAAGATTTACATCTAAAAGGGTTTATGTCAATGGCAGGGACGTAAAGTTGATTTAGAAATATGCGAAAAGGATAACAACGGATATATGTATATGTATATATATATATATATATATATATATATATATATATATATATATTAAATGTGATATTTATTGTTTCTAAATATGCATGGGTTAAAAGAGTAAAGTCGAAAAGGGGTCATGATATACACGGTGTATTTAAAAGTATCGTCAAGGAGCGACATACTAGAAACATACAGTTTGCTGATCGAACGAGTTTTACAAGAAAGTTAAGAAGTTGATTTTCCGACGTACATAGAGAAAACAGCATATGTATTTGAAGGGTTTAATAGTACTTTAGAAACCAAATTTTTGGAGTATTTTACTCCAAGTAAAACCAGAAAATGCAACTGGAATAGTGTATTGTCTAAACAAATTGAGGGGTATAATAACACGTATCATGGATCCATAGACATGTCTTGGGTCAAAAGAAGCGAGGAAAAAAGATCAAAAGTATGGATTAAATCATTTGAGTACCTTACAACTGATACATTTGAAATGCCTCAATTTAAAATAGGTGAAACAGTTAGAACTTCATAATATATATATATATATATATATATATATATATATATATATATATATATATATATATATATATATATATATATCAATGAGACAGATGAGATTTGGCAATCTAGTTGTATACAAATTGCAAAAGTTAAAAGGAGGGAATAGTGGTGGGTCATTTTATTAGAAGGAGTTGTCACTGTACGACAAACAATCTGACTTGTGCAAGATTGAAGCAATTTAAAAACAAGGAAACTAACTAAAGGATTGAATAGAAGAAATATGCACTGGTGATAAGGAAAGGTTACAATGATTCTTTAAAAGTCAGGAACCAGCTGAAAAAAAATTAAGAGAACATGGAAGTTGTAGAATTGGAACATAGAAGACATATAATTGGTTACTTAAAAGTTTAAAAACATCTCCTTGAACAAAGCGGAGTAATCTTGATACAAAATTGTGTACGATGAAAATAGTTTTTGAACCAATCTAGTGTAGTTTGTTGGTATTTTAGCAAAAGCTCTGGATCACAATACAACTTTCAATTATCAATAATAAAGAAAAAAAATCTGTTTGTTTGTTCAGACATTTGTAAACAGATCATGATATATTTTGGAAAACAATGTCATGAAAAATATTGTTGAAAAAATTTGATTTAACATTTTGCCTTTTTAATTTTTAACGATTCTGAACAAAAATGAATAAGTGGGATAATTGATGATTTAAAAGGATTAAATGATGTTTATGGAATAGTGATTTTAGCAGGTAATTCAAATGCTAGATTCATTTGTAAAAATGCATGTGATATAAATGAGAACTATCAGATGCCTTAAATTTAACTGAGACAAACCAATTGAACACATGGAAAATGGAACAACGAAACATCAAAAACCAGCGATGGTAAAGCTGTGCTAACATGATGAAATCAAGCTGGTATATAGTGGTGGAAATAATGTTATAAGTCAAAGAATGAAAAGAAAATCGAACGTGAATGTGGAAAGACTGATTATAAAGGTTCATTTTATGCTCACAGAAAAACTAAGTTTCATAATAATTATTTAAATGAAAACAATAGTAGTATAAAAAATTAAAACACGATTTGTTCCACCAGAACCAAAAATTAAAAGAAAATAGCACAACCTTTAATACGTTTTAAAAAAAAGAAAAAAATGAAATGATTGATTAGAAATTATATAATTGTAGATTAAATGCGTGTAGATTTTACTGAGGAGAAGATCAGATATTGTGTGAATTTCGTGATGAAGAAAAACCATACAGAAAAGAGGTGATACGAAAAAGATGAGAGATTATGATTCAATGAAAGTTCAATTAACTATCAGTCACTGAAAATTGGTTTTAAAAAGGAAAATTTCAAATATTATAAACATAAATTTAAAAAAATAGTTCATGAGCTATTTTATATGTTACACGTGTTGCCAGGAAAAAAAGTGCAAATACAAGCTGTGTGTTTAGTCAAATACATTAGTTAATATTGCATGTAGATAAATACCAACCAATTATAGGTGGGTCGTATATAGAATTACCAAAATGGGCAAAGGCAACAAAAGCCCGTCTCAACGTTAGAAATATTGACAATACTTTTTTTGTATGCCATTGAATTGATAATAAGGCAGTACACAAAGACTATAAAACTATAGTTTTCAGAGGAAAAGATTGCAAATGTTTTATGAATGTTAACAAAACTAAACCAACTAACACTGTGTGTCATATTTGTGAAAAGGAAACTACAGACGACAATGTAAGAGATCGTGATCATTTAACTGAAAAGTATAGACGTCCTGTTTGAATTACAGACATCCTAAATACATTCCATTTTTTTTACAGCTTATCTGGTTATAGATCCCATCTAAGTTTAAAAGCACTGAAAAAATAATGATACTGACAAAGAAGGATAATTAATGCCAAATTATGATGAAAAATGTATTTAAATTAGGAAATATTCTGTAGTTGATATGTTTTAAAATCTAGAAAATATATCGTGGTAAATAGAACAATTACATTTGAAGATAGTTATGGGAGCTTTATGGGTGATTCGTTAGATGAAGTTGCACACAATGTAAGGGATAATAAATGTTTTGAAATAATAAAACATTTTAAGGAAATGGAAACACGGTTTCTAAAGAAGGACATTTACCCATATGAGTGTAATGACGACTTTAAAAGTGTCATGGAATTGTGCATACTTTATGTCAATGCATTAAATATGAACGAAAATGCACTCGGGTTTTTTTCCGCGTACAGCAATACCCGAGGGTGGTTTATTTTTCGTCTTTAATTATTTCAAAATACTGAGTTCGGTTCACCCAATGTTGCACGGGGGCCCAGGGTGGCCGAGTTGTCTAAGGCGCTCGCCTTTACAGATCACTGACATCTCACCTCTATCCGCTTGGGGTTCGATTATCGGGCTCGGCCAACGTGGGTATGTGAGAAAGCTTGCCAGTAGCTTCCTGTGGGTCGGTTGTTCTTCCCTGGGTTTTCTCGGGTTCTTCCTCCACCAAATGTTGCAGGAGCAATTTGCCTGCAGTAAGAAACCCGATTACCTCGAGTTCTCTGGCTGCTCATTTTCACCACAATCAGGGTATTTAATAGAGTAAATGATCGATGTATATCACAATACAACGAGTTTTTTTTTCAGGAAGCTGTACACTTTACGGGAGCAATCTTCAGCTGTAGAGGTATGTAAAATATAAATTGTATTCTTTCTTGCTATCCCTTTTATGTGATAGATTTAATGTTTGGGAATTTATTTTAAATTTGACAGAGAGTCAGATTTATGTCATGTAACGCCATACTATCAGATAGACTATAGTCTGTTTCAAGTTAAATAATGTTATAACTGAACTGACGAATTGAATTCGATAATACATTTCATGCATTGAAGTACTAATAATGTTCGAGTTCTCATAATCTAGTAAGATTATTCTTGTCAGACACCGATTCATGTACGAACATGGTTATTATAGTAATAATCTCGTACAGTAGTTCTGATGAAATGATTTAATGTGCAACGAAGCAAATTCATGTGCGCGCATGCGTAATGTATATTATTGTATTCGTACTTAACCATGTTTCATGTACTACACGGCTCAGTCATTATAGTTTTAGTTATTTTTTGGTGACGGGGAGTCGTAGAACTCTGTGGGGTTTCGTGAAACCCGTATGCTGGGGTCGATGGTAACGTTGGCTCAGAGGACGGGATTGGTCTACTCGCAGTGAGGGACCAAAGCTTCTGGATCAGCGGGTCTTTGTGGAATAAGGAGGCTCTTGAGGGATCCTTCGGCAGACTTGCAGGGGGCGGGCCATGCGTGGTAGCTTCTTGACCATTCGACGAGAGCAATGGAACCGGAAATACATCGTGATCGTCAACTGGACGCCACGAGATACATATGTTCCATTTTTTAATTAATATTATTCAATATCACTATAAGAGTGAAATCAATAATTCAGTATCGCTATATGAGTGGAAATCAATAACACATATATCCTACTTGTGCATAAAACATACATTATTCATATTTTTTGCACAAATTCTATACTTTGATCACCCTTGGTGAGAGAATCATACATTGTTCATATGTGTGTATAAATCCTATACTTTGATACCCTTGGTGATAGAATCATACATTGTTCATATTTTTTTTATAAATTCTAAACATTGATCACCATGGTGATAAATCCATATATCAATCATATTTGTTTATAAGTTCCATACGTTGATTCCTGTTTGATTACTCGTTGAAGTTACATATTCTGATTAGTTCCATTTATGAATGATATCGTTTCCTTATATCAGTTGTTGAACTCGGTGCGCATCATTCTGTTAAATCTATTGTAGGACCTTATGCACACGAGTATGTTGTCAGATTCATTCATCGTGCAGTTACATTATAAATAAACATCTCGTTCACAAAAATATTTTCAGTGTCTTCGCTAAGTCCAATCCCAACCCGGCTTTATCCTGTTACAAAAATGTTCAAAGAAACCAAATTATTACAAACAGAAAGATATTTATTCAAGTCTCAGCGGTTAAGGAATAAAACAGAATGACTTCCAATATGTTAATGATGTCATGACATATTTTAAATTGAAGTTTCTTGGTGCTCTTAAGGACCATTACGTTTACAAGATAATTTAATGTTGTACGATATTTTTGAAGATTTTAGAAATGTTTGCATGAAATGTATAAACTAGGCCCACGTCATTATTATAGTGCACCAGGATTGGCTTTTGCTTCTTCTTTAAAGTTAACAGGAATAGAATTAGAATATATAACTGATTACGATATGTTTCTAATGACTGAGTCTGGAATAAGAGGATAAATTAGTATGATATCAAATAGATATGAATACTGATGATGAAGCTAAGGTTGTAAATGATGGAGAACACGATGGGTAAAAACTCAAGATCATGCCTAGATGCTAATAACCTTATAGATTATATACGATGAAAGAAGAAGAAAGACGATTATGGGGTATTGCAACCTCAGCGAAAGTAGTTAGTTCAAAAATTACATGGAAGAAAACAGACCTTGATTTGTTTGACTGAGATAGAAGACATAAACAAGACATTGCTAAAGAAAAAGATACAAATATAAAAGATAAATTGCAAGAACTTCTGAAAATAATGAAATCTAAAGAGCACAAATAGTTGTCCATGTAACAAATATTGAAGATAACTTCAGAGAAATTATCAACAAAATAAATCTCAAAGTTAAAGAAAAAGTACTATTAGATGAAATATTAAAACGGTTACTCAAAGAAAAATATATTACAATTGTTATTGTGTTTACAGCTATTGGTAGGAAAGCAGCAACTCTTGGTCTAACATCAGCAAATTTTGTAAAATAGATTAACAGCAGGAAGCTGTAGCGGTAGCGGCGATAGCAGAGGTGGCGGCACCGCCGAGTATTTTATTTATACATTCAAAAAAGGTATGAAAAATATTGCCGACTATTTGTTTAACTTAGATTTTTTTCTAAAAAGCAGCAGCAGAATTGCCTGGTATAATTCAGTGTATCAAGCTGGCTTTTATGATTAGCCAGAAAATTTATTTATTTAATAGATGATAATGTTATTATTTTATTCTTATATTAATTAGAATGTCATTTACAATTGTACTAAAAGGTTTATTTTGATAATAAAAAGAGTTAAAGATTAGCAAGTTAATCTCTGGTTACTGCAAAAAGTAAATCACATCAGCTCCTGCAACCATATACCTAGTTATAAACGCCTGCTTGTTTGTTTATTGATCAATATCGTTTAAATAATTACTTATTTTAGTTACGGTGTTACTGTAGGTACAACAATTTTGTCTATGTACTCGCTCCTCTATGAAATCAGTATGGAAAAGGGTACGAAAAATATCGGAGCAATAAACACAGCTGTATCAAGCACTTAAAAAATCTGATGAAATTGTAAAGACTTTACCAGAAATCTCAAATACATTGGCCGAACATGATCGAAACTCCTTACACGAAAATTATTCTGACAACTCCTGCCAAGCCAAAAATCTGAAAGGAAAGGTTCCTCTAAATTCCAAATCTGCTAATGCTGAAGATTACAATATACGTTTCATTCTCATATAGTTTCTTGACTCTCTTGATCGAGCCCATAAAAGCTCAGCAAGACCAGATGATATCCATTATCAACTAATAAAACACTTACCTGCAACTGCTCCCAATACAATACTGCACATTTTCAATAACATTTGGGAAATTGGCAACTTCCCGCCGTCTTGGCGAGAAGCAACAATGATACCAGTACCTAAATCTATAAAGGTCCATACCCATCTTTCCAACTATCGCCCCAAATCACTAACAAGCTGTATTTTCAAAACCATGGAACGTATGATACTCCTCTGGTATCTCGAATCCAAGAAACTACTCTCAGACGTTCAGTGTGGATTCAGACGTCAGAGAAGCATATTTGGCCAATTGGTAAAACTTGAAGCATTTATTACAGAAGCTGTCATGAAGAAAGAACATATAGTTAGCATATTGTTTTACGTGGAGAAAGCTTATAACACCACATGCAAGTCAGGTATTATTAATGACCTAATCAGCCCAGGTCTAAGGGGCTGCTTACCAAGCTTTATATGCAATATAAATTTCAGATTTAAAGTAGGCAGTACCCTTTCTGAAAGTTATCCTTAGGATGCATACTTCAGGGCAGCATATTGTCAGTCACCCTATTCAACATTAAAATGAACAGCATATTAATTTCAGAGTTAAGGTTTTCAGCACCGTTTCTAATAACATATTATCAATCACCAATATCAAAATTATCTGCTATAGATCAAAGAGTATGCATACTATCTAATACAGATGAGATTTCAGTCCACCTTTTGGCATAAAATTCGTACTCACTTAGAAACAGCAAAATTCAATGTTGGAAATACTGCAAAGTTCTATGTTTGAACATCACCACCTCAGTTATCCCTCTCCACCCCCCTCCATAATATTTTATCGTTGCCATATCAAAATGTCCTCAACAAACCCTTTCCTTTTTCAGAGGCAATTAAATGACATCAGAATCAGCTATCGCGGCCATACGTCCATGTTTACAAGACGGTTCGAAAGATGGAGACAAGGTTGGAGTTGCAGTTGCAACACCTCATGGCACCATCTCAAACCCGATAATGCCTCCATTTTTACCACATAAATGACAGCCATACCAATTCTTTGAACAACATTTAAACCGCTAAAACAACAAATATCTTGATCTTTTCGGATTCTTTGTATACACATAAAGTCTTGCAAAACCTGAAATTTAACAACCTGTTAATATCCCATATCATACAGAAATATGATTTGCTTGTATTCTGTACTGTTGGATGCCTTGTCACAGTGGTATTAAGGGTCATGAATCTTCAGATTAAGCAACCAAAGCTACCCTGAAGTCACCAGTTTCCGAATGGAAGATTCCATATATTGACCTCAACTATTATATAAATCAACATGTAATGTATAGTTCGGAAAATATGTGAAATGAAAATTCCACAAGGAAGCTTCTAAACGTCAAAACGAATTATTGGAGAGAGGCATCCCTCGCATAAAACAAATTGCAGAGATGAGGTGGTATTGTGTGCATTGCGTGTAGGACACACATACCTGACTCATGCATAGTTCCTGAAGGGTGAACCTCAACCATTGGGCACACTCTGCCAATGTCCACTGACAGTGGGACACGTTCATGTCGAGAGTATCGACTCCACTCCGTGAGACAGAAGTGTTGTTTTGTTGTTTTTTTTTGTGTAAATGCGAATTCGACGAAGGAACTTATGATGATGTAAAGCCCGATAAAATCTGAGACGTACTGAGAGAATGCTGTTTATATGACATATTTTGACCGTATATTTTAAGGATTTTTTATGTTTTGCCTTAATATTTCATTTTACATAAATTTACATATTTGTTATAACTTTACCTTTTATCTTGTAGTACTTCATGCTTACATTCACTTGGAAGGCTTTATATTTATAATGTTTCAGTGAAATTCTTCATTATTGCATTCTAGATTGACACCAAAAAGCCATTATGGTGCTGAGGTGGCGTTCAACCCTAATACATTAAAACTAATTGGCTTTGATGAGATTTTGTTTTGGGGTCTTAGCTACTAGGGTTTTATGCTGTCTGGGATTTTTACGTGGGGTTCGAGGGTATGGCTGTTGGGTTTCTGTTTTAGGGCATTATTTTTTTAGCTACCCTTTGTTTGTTTGGTTTTTTTTCTTTTTTTTTTAAATTAAAGTTTCTTTATTTGTGGATATTGTTCTTATTTCAACTGCTGACAAGTTGTCTGTTATCTTATTTTCATAATTGATTTGGAGTTTGTTTTTGTCTGGTTGTTCTTGTTGGTTTTGTTTTCTTGGATTATTGTTTCTTGTTGCTGAAATTTATTTTATTTTGAACGGTTTGTTGTTAGCATTATGTTGTTTGATTAATGATCCCGAGGTTTTATTGATTGACGTTTGTTGGTTTTCTTGATGTTGACTCTTTTAGTTGGCTCTTGTGGTTGGTTTTCTATTATGTTTTTGGTATAATATTTTAATTGTTTGTGTGTGTTGGCTTGTTGAAGTTTGCTTTTTTTCTTGGATTTGTTTATAAATTAAAAATCATATGAAACTTGAGTTCAATTATAAGTACGAGCTATGTCATGTACATTTTTTTCTTTTACTCTTGTGATCGAGCCCATGATTCTAGGACAGGACCTGATGATATCAGCTTTCTATAACACTTACTTGAAAAAGCTTGCAATACACTACTAAACATTTTCAATAAAAGTTGGGAAACTGGCGACTTCCCGCTGTGGTAGCGAGAATCAACAATGATAGCAGTACCTAAATCTGGAAATCACCATACCGACTCATCCTATGTCACTTACAAACTGAATTTGTAAAACCAGGGAACGAATGAGAAATAACAGACTCCTATGGTATCTTGAGCCCAATAAGCTACAATAAGACCTTCATTGGCGATTCAGACATCAGAGAAGCATAATTGACAATGTAGTCAGCCTTGAAACATTTTTCGAGAAGTTTTCTTCTACAAAAAATCATAAAGCAGCCGTCTTTTTCACTTAGAGAAAGCTTATGACACCACATGGAAGTACGACATAATGAATGACCTATTCATTCTAAGTTTGGAAAGTCATCGCCCTATCTTTATATCCAATTTTTTAAAATAGAAATTTCAGACTTAAGGGAACTACTCTTTCAGAAAGCTATCATTACAATGCAGGTATACCTCAGAGCAGAATATAGTCATACTTTCAATATCAAAATTAACACAGTGTAATGCTTTAATCCAGGCACTGACTGCTCATTATATGTTGACGACTTTTAATCTACTATAGATCAAAGAACATGGATATTATTAAACGTCAGCTAAAGATATTCTTAACTTGGGTTCAGAAATTCGCAGAAGAGAACGGGTTCAACTTTTCGAAATCTAAAACTGTTTGTGTCCATTAATGTCGATTACGAAGAATTCATAATGATCCAAAACTATATAGTAACCATTCTCATATCCTTGGTGCAGAGGAGACCAAATTGTTAGCATTTATTTTTGAGCTTAAACTAAGCTCTGGGTATAATACGAGTCGTGACTAACACAGATTGGGGAGCAGATCGGAAGATCTAAACACGACTGTGCCTGGAATGTGCATGGGCCAGCTGGCAAATCTTACCTGCAGATGCGTGTTGCGATCTTCTGCTTTGTTTGGGAGTATTTAGAACTTTCCCATCAGAAAGCAGTGGCAAATTAGTCGTCACTTTATCACATACGTACGAAATTGGCTCTTCAGTATACTACCAAATGTTCCCCAAATCTATCTAATCCCGCATATGATGTCGTTTTAAAGCCCAAATACCAAATGCTGTTCACTCAGAAACCAAATCTCATTCCCCCTTTTGGCATATGAATTCGTTCTTTACAAGTAGCAAAAGTCCTTCTTGCACATATTGCAAATTCTATATTCTTAAATCACAGCTGTGGTTATAGAAACGTTCCAAAATAATATTTGATCTTTGTGAATTTAAAATGTCTTCAACAAATCCTCTCCTTTCTCAGAATAAATGCAATGCAATCAGATGTTTCTATATTGGCTATATGTCTCTATATACAGACGGTTCGAAAGATGGAGACAACTTTGGAACTGACATTGCCACAATCCCGATCCGGTAACTTGATGAAACCTCCACTTTTACCGCTGAAATTTCAGCCATACTCAAATCTTTGAACTACCTTTAAATCTCTTTTCGGATTCCCTTTCCACAATGGAAGTTCTGCAAAACCTGCAATTTGACAACCCGTTAAAATCCCCAATCTTACGGAAACATGATTTTCTCCTGTATTCTGGAAAAAGTATTCTATACGATTGGCTGCCTAGTCACCTTGGCATTAAGGGTAATAAAAGGTCAGATAAAGCAGCCAAAGCTGCCCTGCAAGATTCCATATATATATATACATCAGCATGTTCTCAATACTTGGCAAAATAAGTGGAATGAAAACTCCACAAACATGCTTCGATCATGAGACTTATTGGAGAGTGACATCTTTCGTATAGAACAAATCGCAGAGATGAGGTAGTTTAGTGCCGAACGCGTATTGAACACACATATCTGACTGATGCTTACCTCCTGAAGGTGAACCTCGACCAAAGTGAAAGCCCTGCCAGTGTCCACACATCCTTGTCGAGTGTATCGACTTCCGCCCTGTTATAAAGACGTCTTTTTGTAGTGAACTAAATGAAGAAACTTTATGATGGTGTAGCACAAGAGAATATCTTGGACAATTTGAGGGAATTATATAACAAATCGGAGCATATATTTACGAACTTTGCATTTTAGCCTTTATCTTTTATCTGATTAACGTGTTAGGATTTAACTGTTATCTTCTTGTACCTCATGTTTACTTTTATTTGGAAGGTTATATCTTCCTAGAGTTTTTATGCAATTCTTTATATTTGCATTTTGTAGAATTTGACTTTAATTGGCACCATATAGTCAGTATTGTCATGACGTGAAGTTAAACCCTACTACTACTACCCTACTACTACTACTTATACTACTACTATTGCCATCTTGCAAATGTTAAATTTCAAGTTTAAACATTTTTTCTTTGTTATCATAATTTTTGTTTACACATTTGGTTGCTCATACGGAAGAAACATAAAATTAGAGCGATTACACAATCTTGTAAGGGTAACCATGTGTACTCTGGGTGAATTTGGTGCCGTGGCTAGAACAACATTGTATGCAAATGCCATTTGTGACTGGTTAACCTCGGGTGGCAGCCAGTTGCACCATGTCCATGTGTTACTAAAGGTATTGAGTAACATTCGTGCGATAATTCCTCCAAACTGTTGCTTTTTGAACTCCTGAAGCATAGGTCAAACGGTCCCCAAATATTTGAATGCTAACAAGTTTTAAAAATTCTGGAAAAATGTTTTAGATGATGATGTTCAAAAATATCTTTTAGACAAACAAGACTCATCTAATTGTTTTGACATTCAATATTAGAAAAAATTGAATTTATGGATACTCAAGGGACATCACGGACTATACACAAGAAGCATATTTTTCTAATTTAAATCTGTAGATGATACTTGCTAAATATAATATTGCCATAAACAGAGAAACAATGCGTCAGGTTATTTTTGCGTCATGAAAATTAATGTACTTTTCCGTGCTCAGCAAATCCCTTGGATAATCAATGTTAAAACTATTTTGTTTTGTAAACAGTGTCAGCGTTTCAAGAGGATGGCATTAGAGGCCCAGAAGGTACCGAACTTAATTTGAACTAATGTGCAGCCTGAGATTGACAAACTAGTCAGTTCTGTTAGAAAAATATACACACACTGCACACAACATTACTTTGACCTCTTTTCTGTTGCTTAGCTTGAAATACATCTTGAGCGACACTTGGCCTCCATAGTTTGACCAGATTGTCCATTTAATACCATGTTTATCGGCTAACAGTTCGGCCTATAACACAGCAAGGTTTTTTTTCTGTCATAAGCTTTGGATAATAGATCGCGGTCTATTAGGATGTTACTAAGACCTTTATTGTTAAAAACTTGAGTGTATACTCTGCCAGTGTCCACTGACAGTGGAACACATTCTTCTCAAGTGTGTCGATTTCCACCATATGAGACAGAAGCTTTTGATGTAAACTTAATGAAGAATCTTTATGATCATGTTCCACCAGAGAAAATCTAGGACCTTTTGATGGAATGCGGTTTATAATTTAAAACAAAATAAGACAATATATTTTGGGGATTGTATATTGTTTGCCTTTACGTGCAATTTTTTAAATACCTTTAACAGAATATTAACATCATTATCTTTTATCTTGTAGTACTTCATGTTTACATTTATTTGGTTTATCATCCAACGTTTTGTGCAATTCTTCCATTTTTTAAAACATTTTTTGGTACTTTACTTTTCATTCGCACCATATATCCATTTTTTTGTTGAAGTGAAGTTAAAACCTAATACATACATACATGCATACATAATACATACACATTTGGTTACCACAGCTTATTTGCAATTGCGTTGGTGACATCGTTTCTACTTATATTTTCTACTAAAAATGAAAGCAAACTTTTTGCGCAGTTTACACATTGGCACTTATTCTTTTTTAGCTTCCTATGAGTTGGAAAATTTCCCATGTCGAATAAAATTACCCAACATTACATTATTGTCAGAAAGGATGTAAAAGTAGCTGGGAATGAGGGTCAAGTAGTTTTCATGATTAAGCACTCGAAAACGTATCCAACTGGCTCAGAAATACAATAATCATCAGTCAAATTCTGGAGTCCTACGCGAAGCTTCTTGCAGGCTTCTTATTTTGTTATTATGATGGTTATCGCTACCGGTTCTCTGTTATACTACAATTATCTCTAGCTTATTTTGATATTAAATTCAAAAGCTACATATCACACGTATTCTAGATTGAGCAACAGTAATTGCATAGCATCGAAAGAATAAGTTTAGTTGGTAAGAAGATGGAAGTCATCAGTATGCCAATCGCATATTCGCATGAACTTAAAAAGAATGTTGCGTAATATTAAAGCATGTGAATCCCATGCTGGCTTTATATTTAATTGTTGAAAATAATGTTTCTGTTTTGAATGTGAACTCCATGCTGACATAATATTTTGTTTCAGACAATGCTTCGCATGATGCATTCTTTTCTCACGTATTAAACGAGATCTTTATAGCGGTGAAAAACCATCTACTCTGTCATGACTAGATATTTCCATTTGGTGGCAAGCTTACAGTGGTTTAACGCCTTGTAGATAAAACGGAATTAAATGAACACGTTTCCAATTCGTAGAAACACCTGCACACTGGGAGGAACGATTTTGGTATGATTCCACTGTGAAATATTAATGAGTGCATGTAGTTTATACGAATAAATGCACATTTTAATTTTGGTTTTCAAATGTAAAATTATAGTACTCTGACCACAAACAACGTCCAGCTTTTAAAATATTCTTTAAAAGCACATAAAGCAAATGCTAGAATCAGGTACCAAACTAATAAATTCTCTTCCACGCTTATAATTTGGTTCCAGAATCTTCCCAGCTGCAAATAGAGTCATTCGGTTTAAGTTGAGGAAACAAACAAACCTCGAGTTCGATTAAATAGATATGCAAATATTTGTATAATCAACTCGCGCGTTTCAGTTGTGTTGAAGAAATTTTCGCAGCATTTTGCCTCATAATTGCAACAAATCATCATTCATATGTGTTAAAAGAGACACATTAAACTTCGCAAACGCTTGCAATCTCTTCTCTGACATGAATAAACTCATCATGAATATTATATAGCTGGAGAGATGTTATCTCCCCTGATTTATATTAGGACTTAACTATTTCAAAACGATCGTAAAAAAGTTTGATGGTATTTCCACTGTAGTTTATGCCACGAGATCTTCTTTATTTTTATATTTTCTGCTAGAGTTCAGGGTCCGTCTAATAATTTTGTTTAAAATCGACTGAACAAAGATTACAAGGCTACAATTCAGAATGATCGCTTCCCAACTCTTCTCACACACACCTGCATGATGTAAGGGTATGGTTCATGTCATAATTATCCTTCTGTCTACATTTAAATTTAGAAACCATAAATAAATTGTAATGGTGACCTAAATGTTTCTGTGTTTACAATAGATGACTTCTTTCCCATCAATTGATTCAAGTTATTTATTAGTTTTATTTATGGACCCAATAAAGCACGTGCAGAGATGTTTTGGATCTTACATTTAAATAGGATGTCTCGTATATTATCACTCGTCATGTTTACTTTGCTCTTCATTTGATAGCATACGCAGGGTGATAAATTATACTTACGTCTTTATATATTTTAAATGATATTTGAAGGCGGTAAATGGTCTGATTTTAACTTAATCAAATTTGAAACAAAGGTGACCAAATTAACTTTACTCTTTGTTTTGACGTAAAATGTAACTTTTAATTTGAACTTATAGATTTTGCTCAGGAATACAAATTCCTACTGAGCCAATGAATTCTTCGCAATTGGTTCTAGAGAAGCATATATATGTGCTGATTGTTAATTCAATTCAAGGCTAAGAAATCCATCAATATTCCGATCAATATGTTAACACAGTAATATCTTTTAAAGAGACATTAATTTGTTTGATAGAGCATTATGAAATAAAAGAGAATATCTTGACATAATAAACAATAAAATTTGATCGAAATCAATCAAAAATGTTTTGAGTTTTTAAAGATTTAAAGATTTTGTCAGGATGTGTAACTCGTCTCAAAATTAAGTCGTTTTCTTGATTTTACGACTTCACAGACAAGGAAAAACAATTTAAAATATTTGTCATATTCTATAACAGAATATAAGAAACTTGCTTTGAATGTTACTTTTAATAAAGTAGATGTAACCTTGCATTCATTTTTAAATCAATACATTTGTAAATGAGAATGAGTGCATGTAGTTTATATTACGAATAAATGCACATTTTAATTTTGGTTTTCAAATGTAAAATTATAGTATTCTGACCAAAAACAACGTCCAGCTTTTAAAATATTCTTTAAAAGCACAACATTTCAAAAATGTTTGTGACAAATAAATATGGCACGTCAGACATATTGCTGAGATTTAAAGAAATTCAACTAGTTTTGGGTAAATCATTGAAAGTGCAATTTTGAATGCTGCTTAAATTATCAAAATAAACATTCAAATTTTTTTCAGTATCATCAACACGATTTTTGTCTTCAACATTACAACAAAATTACCATTAATTTGCATTAAAAGAAACAATTAAACTTTAAAAACATTTGTAATATCTTGTATTACATTATCAAAACTCTGGACGGATATTTTCTTCCCTTGATATTTTCAAAACTTAAATATCTCAAAATTTTCTTCGCGTATTGATTATATTAATATGACCTCTATATTTGTAATCTTAATTTGTATACTTCCATCTCACTTTAATTATCTTTCAAATTGTTTACAAATAGTTATCGACTGAATACAGACTACAAAGCTTCTATTCAGATTGGTGCCACAACCAGTTTGATGTAAACGTGCGATACCTTTTGTAATTTCAATATTATACTTCGACATAGATTTATAGTAGGAAAACGTGCATACAACTTTAACGATGATTCTATAGTTTCAGTTTTCACAGTTTATTGATTTCCCTATGAATTATTTCAAGAACTGTTGTATATATGGTCCCTGTGCTGAGAATGCTTGCAATTGACTTTAAACAAGATGCCTCGGTGGTTACCACACGTCAAGTTTACTTTGTTCTTCACATGTTAAATAATTGCAGTGCTATAAATTGCTCTCACGTCTTAAAATTTTAATGATATTTGAGGACATAAAATTGTCGTAACAAGATTATTTATGTACGTGTCAAAGGTAAGTGTTTAATCAATACGGTTGATGTTAAAAAGTACTACAATTTGGCCGTTTGATCAAACGAATGAGAGTTTATGTAAATTTTAACACAAACACTTTTTAATTTTTTTTAGCTATAAAAATTTTTGGCACAAAATACGTGAATATTACTTTGAGCTAAAGATAACGAATTTCATTTTCCCACGGAAGTTTCTTTTTTTTTGACTTCTGACGTCAAATCAAATTATTCATTAAATAAATAGATTCATTGAATGTCAAAATTTCATTTTAGCAAAATCTCCTGAAATCGATTCCAGAAATGCACACATGTTTGCAGTGTTTCCATATAAGTATAACCAAGACCAATTCATGCTTACACATTGGTCGGAACAAAGCGTCACTGTAGCGTTAAAATTATAAATTGGACAATGAACAAATTTCACAACGTAATTTATTAATCTTACACCGGCATTATCCAGCCTCTTGACCATTTCAGTATAAATGCAGGCATGGCAGTAAATATGAAAATATTTTTTAAAGGACGATTGTGCCATTTCTTACTTTCAGGAGAGTGATTAGACCATCAGTCTCCTGCTATTGAATCATACACAGATAGTGCAAGCTTCTCTAAATGGGGTTGCGGCGCATGTGTGTGTGTGTGTGTGTTGGTAAATGAGTGGCCTTTTCATGGCCCAGATATTAGGAGAGATTAGACACCACAGTTGTATAGCCCAATCCCATTGTTCTTTCCATCTTAATTCAGGGAAGTTCCATTTTAATGCCCCCATTCATTAGGATAGATTAGACACCACAGTTTCATAGCCCATCCCCATTGTTATGTACATTAAAATTCAGGGCATTTTCATGGGAAAGAAGATTATTTTCTGTGTAGAGGATCTATAATGGCAGATACATGATGACGGGTTATTTTTACATCTTACCTTTTTGTTTTGAAGCGTTGCATTTTCTTAAATAGAAATTTCTAATTAATTGGCTTTGCTTTAACGAACGAATGAATGTGCTTTCCTTTAACGAACAACGGACTAAATAAAACCTGAATGCAATTCAATTTAATTTACAATTTGTAAAAGGATTGCTAAACATTATAGTGTTCATTTCCAAGTTTAACGTCAGCATTCGTGGATATTTAGCTGCTTAATTCAAACTATACACATAATTTAATTACATTTTTATTTGAGGATGGAAATGGAATTCATAAAGCTTTATTTGGTAATTATTAGTGTTAATTTAGAACATTGCGGGAGCAAATACCATATTATAGATTCATTCCAAACCTTTTGCTGTTATAGCTTAAATCTCATTAGCTGCATGAGCTATGTGAAAAATCTATTTTGCTGTCAAAAGTATCAGAACGTTGTCACCCAGATTGTTTCACTGAGCTGAAACAAGTCTTGTACTTCGTCTGTACAACCTAATCCACTTGGATATTCACAAAATGGTTTCAGCATTTCCCTATATGTTAGAACTGAGCCATAGTTGTAATCAGACTATTATATCGCAAGAAAAAAGGCAAGTAGCAGATTTGCGACAGTCTATCTTTATTAATAATCAGAGTGAGACAATAATTAAAATTACTATTATGTAAGGCATAGAAGAAAACCACAGCTATAAAATATTTAGTGTTGTCAAGTCAATAGTTTTGAGGACGCCCTCAAGGTGGGCGCGATGAAATGAATCTGCCGAACGTAGCAAAGAAAATATGCTTCCTACTGACGGGGACGAAGAAATCTGGGTCAGCTGATCCTCATTGTTTTGATAATACTATACTGTCGATTCAGATTAAGTATAGCAGCGGTGGCTTTCGTCAGGGTGTACCATACAACTCCAGGCGAGCCTTGCTCGAAGGTAGTGTTTTGCAGTAGAGACAAACGCTACGGACAAAGAAATGGTAAAAGCATTGGTCTAGATGTTTCAAGACAAACTAGAAAGCTGATCTATACAGTTTTGTATTAAATAGCGTTGTTGTTCCTCTGAAACTAATTGTTATATTAGACCAAGATGTGGAAGAAACTTGTCTAATTTGTTGATATTGTAATTTCGTGCGCCCCCAAAACGTCTATTCCTCAGACTTCCTCACTATATCAAAATCCTTTCGTCATATCTCAAGATTTCGACAGATTTGAAAATGTTGTCCAAAGTAAATATTTACCTTGCTGTATATCTTGTTTTATATATTGCAGACACGAAGACTTTAAAGATGCTGAAACAGCTTTGGAAGTTCAAGTATGGTTCACGAGAGTACCTGTTCTCTTCAATGGTTCTCATCTTCATAATGCTTTCAGTGGTCTATTAATGGTCATGCGATCGCGGCTGATAACTTTCGCTTTTTGTGCCAGTTTAACTGTAACTGGCAATATCACATCCTAGTCGCAACACGTATTCACTCGTAATACCACAAAAGAACTTTCTGACATTGAACACACACACACACGCACGCACAAAGACACAGACACAGACACACACACACACATATATATATATATATATATATATATATATATATATATATATATATATATGCAACCGAAAAGGTTCCATCAAGCAAATGACGTTAAAGAACACAACCAAGACCTTTTCTTCTACTTTGGGGGCTGATTTGCAAATGCTATACTCTTTTGGTATCTTTTCTTACCAAAAAGGCTCAGGATGGTAGAATAAGAAGGCTAGGGTGCCCGTCTCTGATTTTGAATCCATTCGATTCTTTTCTGATCTGCTCCACTCCATTGAAAAACCAAACGAAATAATGATTTTCTCGGGTTCTCCCTGCGGGCTCGGGTTTGTAGAATATGCCCGATGCATCCTCCTGCATGTCGTCAGACGTGACTGTGTGAAGCCAACCCTTTTGCCTTGGGTTGCGTGCAGTGTCAGTGGTGGAGATGACACTGTTAGTTCAATAGAGGAGAAACCGATGGTTGACATGTCGATGCAACACACTACTTCGGCCACAGTTTTAGCTAGACGAGTGGTCAAAAGGGCCTACATCGATCAAAACCAGGTTCTGTCAACACTTTAGTCTCTAATTCTTTGAGGTGCTTTAACTGCCAGAAATATGGCCACCACAACGATAGCTGCAAGAGGAATCCAGTCTGTACCAGATGTGGACTGGAGGGTCATGATGGATCGTCCTGCATAGAGAAAGTCTCGTCTGTGAATTGCAAGGGAGAATATTTCTCGTACTCTAGAGACTGCCCTAAGTGGAAAATAGAGGAGGTCCAACGCGTGAAACAAGAGAAAGGCATAAGCTTTCATGAGGCCAGGAAATTTGTGGAAACCACAGCACCACTTAATACAGCCGGCAAATCCTAAGCCAACGCAGCTAGAGTGGACAAGAAACCTTCCACAAATTATGTCTGTACTCAGACAGATATTACATGGCCAAAAAGCCAAAGCAAGTTCACAGTGTTGATGCCACCAAAATCCATGCGAGCAAGCATCCAAATAGAGAGTCAAATAGATAACGCAAATAATCAGTGTGACAGTGTAGCAAATAAGAAACCCAACGCTACACATGAAAAACAACTTAAATCCAGCCCACGCAAGAGCAGCAAACCACTGACAACAGTGCATACAGAAAATGTGAGACGTATAAGATATCAAGTTATTTAACGAGCAACCCGTTAGATTCAGTCACCAAAAGAGCAGCATTACGTTAGTGCCAGTGGAAATGTGCATGCTCTAAACCAAAATATGTATTGTATCAATGAATCTACTGGACTTTCAGAAGGATCTGACAATCCCATCAAGCTCTTTAATGAGTTTGGAAGTCTAGAAGGTATGGACATCGGAGAGCCCCTTGATACCGCGCTGGGGAAATCTCCCAGATATCCCGTACTTCTACCACTTGCATAAATATGTCTGACGAGGTTTATAGGCAAATATTGATCAAATAAGTCTTCTACTTACAGAACATCAGCTATTACCTGTCTCTCTTCAAGGGATCTTTTCAAAAGAAAACGAAAGAGTTAATATTAAAAATTTCATAATCTACAACAATGTTTTAAGAAATACCGATACGGCTGCTGGAGGAGCGCTCATTATTCTAAATAGCAAAACTCTTCCCAGGCAAAATAAAATCAATACCATATTACAGGGTTTAACCGTTCGTGTATAGATACATAAAAATCTTACATTTTGCTCAATATCTCTCCCTACAAGCACTCCAGTCAATCATTCTGATCTTGACAATATCATTGAAGAGTTATCAGCATCTTTTGTTTAACTTGTCAAGTTTAACGGCTGCCATACACTTTGTGGCCGTAAAAATATCAACGAGAGAGGGAAAGAAATAGAAGACTATGTTTCAAAACATAATGTTTGCCTTTGTAATAATAAGTCGTATGCCTAAATGCATTCATATCATACTCGTCCTTAGATCTGATTGTCTGTGATCCATCTCTTTTACTCCACTTCTTTTGAGAAGTCGGTGACGATCTTTGTAGTAGTGACAACTTTCCAATACACTTAAAAAGTAATATCTCACAGCTCAAGGGCTAGGGAAGAGATGGAAACTTAACAATGCAGATTGTGAAACGTTTCAATCCTTCTCTGATTCAAATTTAAACAGTTGATTTTTTCGAAAACATGCTGGATCCAATACTCTTATTTACAAAGATACTCCAAGATGTCGCTGGGATACAAATACCAAACACTTAGGCGACTCCTAAACGTGTCAGCAGCCATGTTTGTTTTTATTCTTGCAAGGAGCCATTAAGGAACAGATGAAGGCCTTAGAAATGTTAGTACCAATCCAACAGCTGAAAATCTGAATAAATACGCATATACCAAGCTAGAGAGAGTAAAAGGAAAACCTAGAGATCCTACGTATCTAGGTCGAACTCTCGTTCCTCGGTTAAAACAGTATGGAATATGGTACGGAAAATCATAAAGAAAATATACACAGCTGTATCAAACACTTAAAAACATCTGTGGAATTGGCCACGGCCCCACCCGATATTTCAGATATATTGTCCGAAGCACTCTCCAAAAACCCCTATAAAGAGAATTATTCTGAAGGCTTCTGTCATGTCAAAATCTAAAAAAGATTTTTAAAAAAATGTATTATCTGCTACTAATGCTGAAGATTATAAAAAACCTTTCGGCTCAGACAAAACTACAAGACTCTCTTGATTGAATCCATGACTCGTCAGAAAGATCTGCCGATTCCAAGTACCAACTACTGAAACACCAACCTGATACAGGTTTCAATACACTACTAAATATGTTCAATAAAATTTGCGAAACTGGCAAACTCCCGATGTCGTGGGGAGAAGCAACAGTGATGCGAGTACCTAAACGTGAAAGGATCATATCGGCCTTTTCAACTACCGTCCCATGACACTAGCAATCTGCATTTGCAAAACCATGGAACGAATGATTAATGACAGACTCTTCCAGCATCCTGAGTCAAGGAAAGTACTATCAAACCTTGAATGTGGATTAAGACACCAGAGAAGCATAATTGGCCATCTTATCAGGCTTGAAGAATTTATTCGAGAAACTTTCATAAAGAAAGAACATATAGCAGCGGTCTTTTTTGACCTATCGAAAGCCTATGACACCTCATAAAAGTACGGTATAATGAAAGACTTATTCAACATAGGTCTAAGAGGTCGCCTACCTATCTTTATATCCATTGTTTTACAGATCGAATTTCAGATTTAATGTATGTTCCACACTTTTGGAAAGTTGTCCTCAGGATGCGGTTGTACCTCAGGGAAGCATATTGTCAGTCACCCTTTTCAACATTAAAATTAACAGCTTAGTAAAATGCCTTAACCCAGAAACAGACTCCTCATTATATGCTGATTACTTTTTCATATGTTATAGATCAAAGAGTATGCATACTATTGAACATGATAAATATATATGCTTAAACAGAGTTCAGAAATGGGCAGAAGAGAACGTCTTAAAAATTGTCAAAATCTAGAACTGTATGTATGCATTTCGGTCAATTACATTTATTCATGATGACCCAAAAATATATATTGATGGTTATCTGTTCCCATTTTGGAGGAGACCAAATTTGTAGCACTTATTGTCAATTTCAAACTTTTTTACGAATACTAGATACCTCAGGGATAAATGCCAAAAAGCCCTGGATAGTATTCGAGTCATGGTAAACACAAACTGGGGAAGAGACCGGAAGGTCTTACTCAGATTATAGAGGTCTTTAGACAGATCTAAGCTAGCCTAGGGCTTGACTGTGTACGGATCAGCTTGTAAATCTTACCTGCACATGCTTGACCCGACAGACAATCAGGGACTTCGACTTTGTCTGCGAACATGTAGAACCCCCCTTCAGAAAGCCTCCATGTCGATGCAAATGAACAATTGTTTTACCTCATACGAACAAAACCGGCTCTTCAATATACTACCAAACTAAAAAAAATCTAGGCCCAAATACCAAACCTTATACATTTAGAACCCAGACCGCATTCCGTCGTTAGGCACACGATTTCGTCTGCACCTACAATAGGCAATGGTCAATGTTGCAAATAATTGTGTTATGTATAATGTTTATATAATATTATAAATATTTTAGGAAATTATAAATGTTTCTTGACTTTAATATTTGCTTAAATCTTAATGTTGTTTATCAGAAAAAACATGTTTAACTAGTGTCCTTAAATTAGGTTGTTTACTTCAGATTTGAGCTAAAGGGTAGTTTTGATAAACAAGATGTTTACTGAATTTGAGGTCAAGGTTGATTTTGTTTACAAATAAAACTGGAAAATCCTTCGAGTAATGTGTAAAGATTCATCTCCATACAAGTAAAATTCCATTAAGATGACACATATTCTAGAACATTCTGTCATGTGACCAATCTTTATATATACCATGTTTAGTGGACAGTTTTTCAGTTTTTGACATTACTATCAGTCTTGTAAAGAGCTATTACAGTTGTGGAGAGTCATTCCAAATTCTAAGAGAGGAATTATTTAAAATATTCATTGGATTATAACAGTGCTCATAGACTTTTGGATTTTGGATTTTTAATTGATGATTTGGGAATTTATGTGAACTTATTCAGAGATATTTTGGAGTGCTTCATTTTGACATCAGCACATTAAAGACTACTAGTAAATCAGGACTTTGAAGACCATTGGCACATCATAATTTGGAATATTCTATATTTAGGACTTGTGATTAGAACACTAATTCTTATTGGATTATTTGGATTTTAATACACATTACTGTAAGTGTTTTTTTATTTTTCATCTTGATTATTTAGAAATAAATTGTTTGTTGATTTTTACTTGATTTGTTGGTTTCACTTTCTTTCTGTTACATTTTTCTAGACCATAGAGTCGTAACAGAAATTGGGGGCTCGTCCGGGATCGAATTTCTTTTAAGCATATTACAGATATTGAAATTATTCTTAAAATTCATATTGATTTTGTCTCGGAATTTTTGTTGTTGTCTTTAGCAAAGATTTTAAATAGAGATTTTTTGTGTGTGAAACCAACAAGCATTCACAATGGCATTAATGTTCAGAATTTCATTTCAAAACCTACCCAGGAGGGGTTAGAGTGTAAGAGAAGGGATGAGTTGCTCGAACTTGCCAGAAAATACAGTCTGTCTGAGGTGAAAGCAACATTGACAAAACAGGAGATAAAGATTATTTTAATTCAATATTTAGTAGGAAAGGGAATTTTGGATAATAGTGCTTTAAGTTTGAAGAGAAAGCCTGTATCTGGTTCTGACAGGAAATTAAGGGAATTAGAGTTAAAGAACCAGATGGATTTAGAGTTAGCAAAGCTTCAGATTCAGAGAGAGAGAGAGAGAAAGAAGAGAGGCAAATGCAGATGGAGAGAGAGAAAGAGGAGAGGCAGATGGAGAGAGAGAAAGAGGAGAGGCAGATGCAGATGGAGAGAGAGAAAGAGGAGAGGGAGATGCAGAGAGAGAGAGAGAGAGAAAGAGAAGAAAGGGAAATGCAATTTAAATTAAGAGAATTAGAACTGGCAAACGGAGCACACTCCACTCCTTTAAACACAAGTTCAGGTTTTGATGTTACTAGATATATTAGGTTAGTACCCCATTTTCAGGAAAAAGAAGTAGATAAATACTTTCTTCATTTCGAGAAAATTGCTGAAAACTTGAAATGGCCCAGAGAGCATTGGACTTTGTTATTACAAAAGTGTACTTATTGGCAAAGTTCGTGAAGTCTACAATTCACTGTCAGTACAACAAAGCACTGATTATGTTGTGGTTAAGGAGTACATCTTGAAAGCTTATGAGTTGGTACCAAAGGCATATCGACAAAGGTTTAGGAATTGTAGAAAAGAAACTGGACAAACTCATGTCGAATTTGCAAGGGAAAAAGAACAACTATTTGATAGGTGGTGCTCAGCCAGGAAAGTTGATCAAGATTATGATAACCTCAGACAGCTCGTATTAATTGAAGAGTTCAAGAGGTGCATCCATAGTGATGTTTAGACCTATCTTGACGAGCAGAATGTGGAAACTCTGGAAAATGCTGCTCGTATGGCTGATGATTATTCATTGACTCACAAAATTTCATTTTGCAATAAGTCGTCCTCTCAGCAGTTTTTTGGTAAAAAACCATTTCAATCTCATACGACTACTTCCAAATTTCACAACAGCACAACAGTTAGGAATCAAATATCTGATAAGACTGATCAAAAATCTTTATCTCTTCCTACGTGCATTTATTGTAAAATGAAAGGGCACGTTATTTCTGATTGCTTCAAGTTGAAAAAAGAGCAACAGAGTAAAGACAGAGCTTTTCCAAATGCTCTTATTTCAAAAAGGTCAAGGTCACGGTCTTGTATTGAAAGCAATACATTTGTTGGGTCAAACAAACCCCAGTCTGATTCTATTTTGGAGGCTTATGAACCATTCATGTCAGAAGGTTCTATATCACTTATTTTATTGGTGATTATGCCAAGCCTATCCCAATTAAAATATTAAGGGACACTGGAGCTTCTCAGAGTCTTTTATTATCAGGTACTTTGCCTTTGTCTGAAGAGTCTTCTTCGAGTGAAAGTGTTCTTATTCAGGGAGTAGAGTGCGGCTTTGTAAATGTTCCTCTTCATTGTGTCAATTTGGCATCAGACTTAGTTTCCGGACCTGTGACTGTTGGGGCAGTGACTTCTTTACCCATAGAGGGTATTCATTTATTAATAGGCAATGACCTAGCTGGAGATAAGGTTGTGGTTAATCCACTTGTAACTGACAAGCCTTGTTTGGATCCGAAAGTTGATCCTGTCGAAATTGAAATCCCTGATTTGCACCCTGCATGTGCAGTTACTAGAGCTATGGCAAAAAGAACTCTTGAGAGTGATGTTAATCAGGATATTATTCCTTTTGCTGACACATGTATTGGTCAGGCTTTTGATGAGGTCACTTTTTCCTCAAGTATTGATCAATCAAACGGTATTGATCACATTGATCCTCTTTTGGCAACGCATTCTCTTTGTTTTAATCAGGGTGACAAACGACAATCCCTTGTTGTTGAACAGGAGCAAGATCCCGAGATATCTTGTTTGTTTCAGAGGGCTATTAGTGAAACTGACGCCACACAAGTTCCAGTGTGTTACTTAGTGAAAAATGGGGTCCTTATAAGGAAATGGAGACCACCTGAGGTACCCGCTGGTGACGGGTGGTCAGTGAGCTATCAAATTGTTGTTCCTAAGTCATATCGACAGGAAATTCTTAATCTAGCCCATGAAACTCCTTTGGCTGGTCATTTAGGAGTCCGTAAGACTTATCACAAGATCTTGAATCATTTTTATTGGCCGAAACTCAAAAGTGATGTTTCTAAATACTGCAGATCTTGTCACACTTGTCAAATGGTAGGAAAACCCAATCAGAAGATACGTTAGGCTCATTTGCAACCTATTCCTGCATTTGATGAACCATTTAGTAGAATAATGGTAGACTGTGTTGGTCCTTTACCTAAAACCAAGTCAGGCAACCAATACTTGTTGACCATCATGTGTGCATCTACAAGATTTCCAGAGGCAATTCCTCTGAGAAATATAAAAACTAAAACTATTGTGAAAGCTTTGGTGAAGTTTTTGTACACTTGTTGGTCTTCCCAAATCTGTCCAGTCGGATCAAGGGTCAAATTTTATGTCTGGAATTTTCCAACAAGTTATGCATGAATTAGGCATCCAACAGTTTAAATCTTCTGCCTATCACCCTGAAAGTCAAGGTGCTTTGGAAAGATTTCATCAAACTTTGAAGAATATGATTCGATCATATTGCTTTGATACAGAAAAGGATTGGGATGAGGGTGTACATTTGTTGTTGTTTGCTGTTAGGGAATCAGTTCAAGAGTCGTTGGGTTTTAGTCCCTTTGAACTAGTTTTTGGTCATACTGTCCGTGGACCATTGAAATTATTGAAAGAGAAACTTCTTTCAAAGGAAGATTCAAAAATTAATCTTCTTGATTATGTCTCTGATTTCGAATACAAGTTGTCAAAGGCCTGTGAAGTAGCAAGAACTAATCTTCACACTACCCAGTCAAAAATGAAATTAAGGTATGACAGAAATACACAGAAAAGGAGTTTTAAACCTGGTGACAAAGTTCTGGCTCTCTTTCCCATACCTCAGAATCCTCTTCAGGCTAAATTGTACGGTCCTTATACCATTGAAAAGAAAGTAAATGACTTAAATTATATTATTAACACTCCTGGGAGACGGAAACAGAAACAACTTTGTCATATAAATATGTTAAAGGAATATTTTGACAGAGATAGCCCAGCTAATTATTCAGTTAATTTAGTTGTACCTGTCCCACACAGTGAAGATATCAACGATGGAATACAATCAGACTATAGTGACTCTGGTATAACCAATCTTCGGAATTCAGAAATCTTGAACAATCTAGACCAGAAACTTTCACATCTACAACAACAGGAAAGAAATGAACTAAAACAGCTATTACATGACTATGAGCACTTGTTTCCTGATGTTCCAACACTAACAAGTAAAATTTATCACGACGCTGACATTGTAGATTCTGATTCTGTGACACAGCATCCTTATAGGATAAATCCTCTCAAACAGAACTATTTGAAGAAAGAAATTCAGTATTTACTGGAAAATGTTTTCATAGAACCAAGTAAAAGTAACTGGAGTTCACCATGTATTCTTGTTCCCAAGCCAAATAATACATTCCGTATGTGTACTGACTATAGAAAAGTCAACAGTGTCACCAAAACTGATTCATTTCCAATCCCAAGAATGGACGATTGCGTTGATAAAATTGGAAATGCGAAATATGTCACCAAGTTTGACCTTTTAAAAGGATTCTGGCAAATTCCACTGACAGAAAGGGCAAAAGAAATTTCAGCATTTGTAACTCCCGATAGACTTTATCAATATAAAGTCATGCCGTTTGGAATGAAAAATTCGCCTGCGACGTTTCAACGTCTGATGAACATGATAACATCTGGTCTTGATAATTGTGACGTTTATATCGATGACGTCATTATCTACAACAACACCTGGGAAGATCATTTGGAAACCATTCGAAAATTCTTTGATCGACTCAGCGATGCGAATCTGACAATTAATTTGAGCAAAAGCGAGTTTTACCATGCTTGTGTCACATTTTTAGGACAAATTGTGGGACAAGGTCAAGTTAAATCTATAGAAGCTAAGGTCAAAGCTATCTCTGAATTTCAAGTACCAATTTGTAAAAAACAACTGATGCGATTTCTAGGTATGGCTGGATATTATCGGAAATTTAGTTCCAATTTTTCCAAAATTGCTGTACCTTTGACAAGTTTATTGAGTAAGAAAACCAAATTTCATTGGTCTGACAAGTGTCATGAATCTTTTGACAAGTTAAAGGCCATGCTTAAGAATGCACCAGTTCTTTCTGCACCAAATTTCAGCCAATCATTTAAATTATCTGTTGGTGCAAGTGATGTAGGGGTTGGTGTAGTATTGATTCAGAAAGACAAAAGTGGTGTGGATCACCCTGTGTGTTATTTTTCTAAAAAACTAAACAAGCACCAGAAAAAGTATTCCACAATTGAGAAGGAATGTTTGCCTTTGATATTGGCTTTACAGCATTTTGAAGTGTATGTTACCTCGGCTCTTTCTTCAATTATTGTGTACAGTGATCACAATCCCCTTACTTTCATCAACAAAATGAAAGATAAAAATCGGAGATTGTTGAGATGGAGTTTAATATTGCAGGAATATGGCATTGACATCAAATACATCAGTGGAAAAGACAATATGATTGCAGATGCACTCTCACGTGCGTAGAAATGTTATATTGCTTGATGTAATTTAAGTTCGGTATCATACAACATTTTCTTATGTAATTTTGGTTATTATAGTATTAGATGAATATTGAAAAGAAAGCTTTATTATATAAATCTTTCTTTTTCTTTATGAGGGGAGGTGTTATGTATAATGTTTATATAATATTATAAATATTTTAGGAAATTATAAATGTTTCTTGACTTTAATATTTGCTTAAATCTTAATGTTGTTTATCAGAAAAAACATGTTTAACTAGTGTCCTTGAATTAGGTTGTTTACTTCAGATTTGAGCTAAAGGGTAGTTTTGATAAACAAGATGTTTACTGAATTTGAGGTCAAGGTTGATTTTGTTTACAAATAAAACTGGAAAATCCTTCGAGTAATGTGTAAAGATTCATCTCCAAGATCCCGAGATATCTTGTTTGTTTCAGAGGGCTATTAGTGAAACTGACGCCACACAAGTTCCAGTGTGTTACTTAGTGAAAAATGGGGTCCTTATAAGGAAATGGAGACCACCTGAGGTACCCGCTGGTGACGGGTGGTCAGTGAGCTATCAAATTGTTGTTCCTAAGTCATATCGACAGGAAATTCTTAATCTAGCCCATGAAACTCCTTTGGCTGGTCATTTAGGAGTCCGTAAGACTTATCACAAGATCTTGAATCATTTTTATTGGCCGAAACTCAAAAGTGATGTTTCTAAATACTGCAGATCTTGTCACACTTGTCAAATGGTAGGAAAACCCAATCAGAAGATACGTTAGGCTCATTTGCAACCTATTCCTGCATTTGATGAACCATTTAGTAGAATAATGGTAGACTGTGTTGGTCCTTTACCTAAAACCAAGTCAGGCAACCAATACTTGTTGACCATTATGTGTGCATCTACAAGATTTCCAGAGGCAATTCCTCTGAGAAATATAAAAACTAAAACTATTGTGAAAGCTTTGGTGAAGTTTTTGTACACTTGTTGGTCTTCCCAAATCTGTCCAGTCGGATCAAGGGTCAAATTTTATGTCTGGAATTTTCCAACAAGTTATGCATGAATTAGGCATCCAACAGTTTAAATCTTCTGCCTATCACCCTGAAAGTCAAGGTGCTTTGGAAAGATTTCATCAAACTTTGAAGAATATGATTCGATCATATTGCTTTGATACAGAAAAGGATTGGGATGAGGGTGTACATTTGTTGTTGTTTGCTGTTAGGGAATCAGTTCAAGAGTCGTTGGGTTTTAGTCCCTTTGAACTAGTTTTTGGTCATACTGTCCGTGGACCATTGAAATTATTGAAAGAGAAACTTCTTTCAAAGGAAGATTCAAAAATTAATCTTCTTGATTATGTCTCTGATTTCGAATACAAGTTGTCAAAGGCCTGTGAAGTAGCAAGAACTAATCTTCACACTACCCAGTCAAAAATGAAATTAAGGTATGACAGAAATACACAGAAAAGGAGTTTTAAACCTGGTGACAAAGTTCTGGCTCTCTTTCCCATACCTCAGAATCCTCTTCAGGCTAAATTGTACGGTCCTTATACCATTGAAAAGAAAGTAAATGACTTAAATTATATTATTAACACTCCTGGGAGACGGAAACAGAAACAACTTTGTCATATAAATATGTTAAAGGAATATTTTGACAGAGATAGCCCAGCTAATTATTCAGTTAATTTAGTTGTACCTGTCCCACACAGTGAAGATATCAACGATGGAATACAATCAGACTATAGTGACTCTGGTATAACCAATCTTCGGAATTCAGAAATCTTGAACAATCTAGACCAGAAACTTTCACATCTACAACAACAGGAAAGAAATGAACTAAAACAGCTATTACATGACTATGAGCACTTGTTTCCTGATGTTCCAACACTAACAAGTAAAATTTATCACGACGCTGACATTGTAGATTCTGATTCTGTGACACAGCATCCTTATAGGATAAATCCTCTCAAACAGAACTATTTGAAGAAAGAAATTCAGTATTTACTGGAAAATGTTTTCATAGAACCAAGTAAAAGTAACTGGAGTTCACCATGTATTCTTGTTCCCAAGCCAAATAATACATTCCGTATGTGTACTGACTATAGAAAAGTCAACAGTGTCACCAAAACTGATTCATTTCCAATCCCAAGAATGGACGATTGCGTTGATAAAATTGGAAATGCGAAATATGTCACCAAGTTTGACCTTTTAAAAGGATTCTGGCAAATTCCACTGACAGAAAGGGCAAAAGAAATTTCAGCATTTGTAACTCCCGATAGACTTTATCAATATAAAGTCATGCCGTTTGGAATGAAAAATTCGCCTGCGACGTTTCAACGTCTGATGAACATGATAACATCTGGTCTTGATAATTGTGACGTTTATATCGATGACGTCATTATCTACAACAACACCTGGGAAGATCATTTGGAAACCATTCGAAAATTCTTTGATCGACTCAGCGATGCGAATCTGACAATTAATTTGAGCAAAAGCGAGTTTTACCATGCTTGTGTCACATTTTTAGGACAAATTGTGGGACAAGGTCAAGTTAAATCTATAGAAGCTAAGGTCAAAGCTATCTCTGAATTTCAAGTACCAATTTGTAAAAAACAACTGATGCGATTTCTAGGTATGGCTGGATATTATCGGAAATTTAGTTCCAATTTTTCCAAAATTGCTGTACCTTTGACAAGTTTATTGAGTAAGAAAACCAAATTTCATTGGTCTGACAAGTGTCATGAATCTTTTGACAAGTTAAAGGCCATGCTTAAGAATGCACCAGTTCTTTCTGCACCAAATTTCAGCCAATCATTTAAATTATCTGTTGGTGCAAGTGATGTAGGGGTTGGTGTAGTATTGATTCAGAAAGACAAAAGTGGTGTGGATCACCCTGTGTGTTATTTTTCTAAAAAACTAAACAAGCACCAGAAAAAGTATTCCACAATTGAGAAGGAATGTTTGCCTTTGATATTGGCTTTACAGCATTTTGAAGTGTATGTTACCTCGGCTCTTTCTTCAATTATTGTGTACAGTGATCACAATCCCCTTACTTTCATCAACAAAATGAAAGATAAAAATCGGAGATTGTTGAGATGGAGTTTAATATTGCAGGAATATGGCATTGACATCAAATACATCAGTGGAAAAGACAATATGATTGCAGATGCACTCTCACGTGCGTAGAAATGTTATATTGCTTGATGTAATTTAAGTTCGGTATCATACAACATTTTCTTATGTAATTTTGGTTATTATAGTATTAGATGAATATTGAAAAGAAAGCTTTATTATATAAATCTTTCTTTTTCTTTATGAGGGGAGGTGTTATGTATAATGTTTATATAATATTATAAATATTTTAGGAAATTATAAATGTTTCTTGACTTTAATATTTGCTTAAATCTTAATGTTGTTTATCAGAAAAAACATGTTTAACTAGTGTCCTTGAATTAGGTTGTTTACTTCAGATTTGAGCTAAAGGGTAGTTTTGATAAACAAGATGTTTACTGAATTTGAGGTCAAGGTTGATTTTGTTTACAAATAAAACTGGAAAATCCTTCGAGTAATGTGTAAAGATTCATCTCCAAGATCCCGAGATATCTTGTTTGTTTCAGAGGGCTATTAGTGAAACTGACGCCACACAAGTTCCAGTGTGTTACTTAGTGAAAAATGGGGTCCTTATAAGGAAATGGAGACCACCTGAGGTACCCGCTGGTGACGGGTGGTCAGTGAGCTATCAAATTGTTGTTCCTAAGTCATATCGACAGGAAATTCTTAATCTAGCCCATGAAACTCCTTTGGCTGGTCATTTAGGAGTCCGTAAGACTTATCACAAGATCTTGAATCATTTTTATTGGCCGAAACTCAAAAGTGATGTTTCTAAATACTGCAGATCTTGTCACACTTGTCAAATGGTAGGAAAACCCAATCAGAAGATACGTTAGGCTCATTTGCAACCTATTCCTGCATTTGATGAACCATTTAGTAGAATAATGGTAGACTGTGTTGGTCCTTTACCTAAAACCAAGTCAGGCAACCAATACTTGTTGACCATTATGTGTGCATCTACAAGATTTCCAGAGGCAATTCCTCTGAGAAATATAAAAACTAAAACTATTGTGAAAGCTTTGGTGAAGTTTTTGTACACTTGTTGGTCTTCCCAAATCTGTCCAGTCGGATCAAGGGTCAAATTTTATGTCTGGAATTTTCCAACAAGTTATGCATGAATTAGGCATCCAACAGTTTAAATCTTCTGCCTATCACCCTGAAAGTCAAGGTGCTTTGGAAAGATTTCATCAAACTTTGAAGAATATGATTCGATCATATTGCTTTGATACAGAAAAGGATTGGGATGAGGGTGTACATTTGTTGTTGTTTGCTGTTAGGGAATCAGTTCAAGAGTCGTTGGGTTTTAGTCCCTTTGAACTAGTTTTTGGTCATACTGTCCGTGGACCATTGAAATTATTGAAAGAGAAACTTCTTTCAAAGGAAGATTCAAAAATTAATCTTCTTGATTATGTCTCTGATTTCGAATACAAGTTGTCAAAGGCCTGTGAAGTAGCAAGAACTAATCTTCACACTACCCAGTCAAAAATGAAATTAAGGTATGACAGAAATACACAGAAAAGGAGTTTTAAACCTGGTGACAAAGTTCTGGCTCTCTTTCCCATACCTCAGAATCCTCTTCAGGCTAAATTGTACGGTCCTTATACCATTGAAAAGAAAGTAAATGACTTAAATTATATTATTAACACTCCTGGGAGACGGAAACAGAAACAACTTTGTCATATAAATATGTTAAAGGAATATTTTGACAGAGATAGCCCAGCTAATTATTCAGTTAATTTAGTTGTACCTGTCCCACACAGTGAAGATATCAACGATGGAATACAATCAGACTATAGTGACTCTGGTATAACCAATCTTCGGAATTCAGAAATCTTGAACAATCTAGACCAGAAACTTTCACATCTACAACAACAGGAAAGAAATGAACTAAAACAGCTATTACATGACTATGAGCACTTGTTTCCTGATGTTCCAACACTAACAAGTAAAATTTATCACGACGCTGACATTGTAGATTCTGATTCTGTGACACAGCATCCTTATAGGATAAATCCTCTCAAACAGAACTATTTGAAGAAAGAAATTCAGTATTTACTGGAAAATGTTTTCATAGAACCAAGTAAAAGTAACTGGAGTTCACCATGTATTCTTGTTCCCAAGCCAAATAATACATTCCGTATGTGTACTGACTATAGAAAAGTCAACAGTGTCACCAAAACTGATTCATTTCCAATCCCAAGAATGGACGATTGCGTTGATAAAATTGGAAATGCGAAATATGTCACCAAGTTTGACCTTTTAAAAGGATTCTGGCAAATTCCACTGACAGAAAGGGCAAAAGAAATTTCAGCATTTGTAACTCCCGATAGACTTTATCAATATAAAGTCATGCCGTTTGGAATGAAAAATTCGCCTGCGACGTTTCAACGTCTGATGAACATGATAACATCTGGTCTTGATAATTGTGACGTTTATATCGATGACGTCATTATCTACAACAACACCTGGGAAGATCATTTGGAAACCATTCGAAAATTCTTTGATCGACTCAGCGATGCGAATCTGACAATTAATTTGAGCAAAAGCGAGTTTTACCATGCTTGTGTCACATTTTTAGGACAAATTGTGGGACAAGGTCAAGTTAAATCTATAGAAGCTAAGGTCAAAGCTATCTCTGAATTTCAAGTACCAATTTGTAAAAAACAACTGATGCGATTTCTAGGTATGGCTGGATATTATCGGAAATTTAGTTCCAATTTTTCCAAAATTGCTGTACCTTTGACAAGTTTATTGAGTAAGAAAACCAAATTTCATTGGTCTGACAAGTGTCATGAATCTTTTGACAAGTTAAAGGCCATGCTTAAGAATGCACCAGTTCTTTCTGCACCAAATTTCAGCCAATCATTTAAATTATCTGTTGGTGCAAGTGATGTAGGGGTTGGTGTAGTATTGATTCAGAAAGACAAAAGTGGTGTGGATCACCCTGTGTGTTATTTTTCTAAAAAACTAAACAAGCACCAGAAAAAGTATTCCACAATTGAGAAGGAATGTTTGCCTTTGATATTGGCTTTACAGCATTTTGAAGTGTATGTTACCTCGGCTCTTTCTTCAATTATTGTGTACAGTGATCACAATCCCCTTACTTTCATCAACAAAATGAAAGATAAAAATCGGAGATTGTTGAGATGGAGTTTAATATTGCAGGAATATGGCATTGACATCAAATACATCAGTGGAAAAGACAATATGATTGCAGATGCACTCTCACGTGCGTAGAAATGTTATATTGCTTGATGTAATTTAAGTTCGGTATCATACAACATTTTCTTATGTAATTTTGGTTATTATAGTATTAGATGAATATTGAAAAGAAAGCTTTATTATATAAATCTTTCTTTTTCTTTATGAGGGGAGGTGTTATGTATAATGTTTATATAATATTATAAATATTTTAGGAAATTATAAATGTTTCTTGACTTTAATATTTGCTTAAATCTTAATGTTGTTTATCAGAAAAAACATGTTTAACTAGTGTCCTTGAATTAGGTTGTTTACTTCAGATTTGAGCTAAAGGGTAGTTTTGATAAACAAGATGTTTACTGAATTTGAGGTCAAGGTTGATTTTGTTTACAAATAAAACTGGAAAATCCTTCGAGTAATGTGTAAAGATTCATCTCCAAGATCCCGAGATATCTTGTTTGTTTCAGAGGGCTATTAGTGAAACTGACGCCACACAAGTTCCAGTGTGTTACTTAGTGAAAAATGGGGTCCTTATAAGGAAATGGAGACCACCTGAGGTACCCGCTGGTGACGGGTGGTCAGTGAGCTATCAAATTGTTGTTCCTAAGTCATATCGACAGGAAATTCTTAATCTAGCCCATGAAACTCCTTTGGCTGGTCATTTAGGAATCCGTAAGACTTATCACAAGATCTTGAATCATTTTTATTGGCCGAAACTCAAAAGTGATGTTTCTAAATACTGCAGATCTTGTCACACTTGTCAAATGGTAGGAAAACCCAATCAGAAGATACGTTAGGCTCATTTGCAACCTATTCCTGCATTTGATGAACCATTTAGTAGAATAATGGTAGACTGTGTTGGTCCTTTACCTAAAACCAAGTCAGGCAACCAATACTTGTTGACCATTATGTGTGCATCTACAAGATTTCCAGAGGCAATTCCTCTGAGAAATATAAAAACTAAAACTATTGTGAAAGCTTTGGTGAAGTTTTTGTACACTTGTTGGTCTTCCCAAATCTGTCCAGTCGGATCAAGGGTCAAATTTTATGTCTGGAATTTTCCAACAAGTTATGCATGAATTAGGCATCCAACAGTTTAAATCTTCTGCCTATCACCCTGAAAGTCAAGGTGCTTTGGAAAGATTTCATCAAACTTTGAAGAATATGATTCGATCATATTGCTTTGATACAGAAAAGGATTGGGATGAGGGTGTACATTTGTTGTTGTTTGCTGTTAGGGAATCAGTTCAAGAGTCGTTGGGTTTTAGTCCCTTTGAACTAGTTTTTGGTCATACTGTCCGTGGACCATTGAAATTATTGAAAGAGAAACTTCTTTCAAAGGAAGATTCAAAAATTAATCTTCTTGATTATGTCTCTGATTTCGAATACAAGTTGTCAAAGGCCTGTGAAGTAGCAAGAACTAATCTTCACACTACCCAGTCAAAAATGAAATTAAGGTATGACAGAAATACACAGAAAAGGAGTTTTAAACCTGGTGACAAAGTTCTGGCTCTCTTTCCCATACCTCAGAATCCTCTTCAGGCTAAATTGTACGGTCCTTATACCATTGAAAAGAAAGTAAATGACTTAAATTATATTATTAACACTCCTGGGAGACGGAAACAGAAACAACTTTGTCATATAAATATGTTAAAGGAATATTTTGACAGAGATAGCCCAGCTAATTATTCAGTTAATTTAGTTGTACCTGTCCCACACAGTGAAGATATCAACGATGGAATACAATCAGACTATAGTGACTCTGGTATAACCAATCTTCGGAATTCAGAAATCTTGAACAATCTAGACCAGAAACTTTCACATCTACAACAACAGGAAAGAAATGAACTAAAACAGCTATTACATGACTATGAGCACTTGTTTCCTGATGTTCCAACACTAACAAGTAAAATTTATCACGACGCTGACATTGTAGATTCTGATTCTGTGACACAGCATCCTTATAGGATAAATCCTCTCAAACAGAACTATTTGAAGAAAGAAATTCAGTATTTACTGGAAAATGTTTTCATAGAACCAAGTAAAAGTAACTGGAGTTCACCATGTATTCTTGTTCCCAAGCCAAATAATACATTCCGTATGTGTACTGACTATAGAAAAGTCAACAGTGTCACCAAAACTGATTCATTTCCAATCCCAAGAATGGACGATTGCGTTGATAAAATTGGAAATGCGAAATATGTCACCAAGTTTGACCTTTTAAAAGGATTCTGGCAAATTCCACTGACAGAAAGGGCAAAAGAAATTTCAGCATTTGTAACTCCCGATAGACTTTATCAATATAAAGTCATGCCGTTTGGAATGAAAAATTCGCCTGCGACGTTTCAACGTCTGATGAACATGATAACATCTGGTCTTGATAATTGTGACGTTTATATCGATGACGTCATTATCTACAACAACACCTGGGAAGATCATTTGGAAACCATTCGAAAATTCTTTGATCGACTCAGCGATGCGAATCTGACAATTAATTTGAGCAAAAGCGAGTTTTACCATGCTTGTGTCACATTTTTAGGACAAATTGTGGGACAAGGTCAAGTTAAATCTATAGAAGCTAAGGTCAAAGCTATCTCTGAATTTCAAGTACCAATTTGTAAAAAACAACTGATGCGATTTCTAGGTATGGCTGGATATTATCGGAAATTTAGTTCCAATTTTTCCAAAATTGCTGTACCTTTGACAAGTTTATTGAGTAAGAAAACCAAATTTCATTGGTCTGACAAGTGTCATGAATCTTTTGACAAGTTAAAGGCCATGCTTAAGAATGCACCAGTTCTTTCTGCACCAAATTTCAGCCAATCATTTAAATTATCTGTTGGTGCAAGTGATGTAGGGGTTGGTGTAGTATTGATTCAGAAAGACAAAAGTGGTGTGGATCACCCTGTGTGTTATTTTTCTAAAAAACTAAACAAGCACCAGAAAAAGTATTCCACAATTGAGAAGGAATGTTTGCCTTTGATATTGGCTTTACAGCATTTTGAAGTGTATGTTACCTCGGCTCTTTCTTCAATTATTGTGTACAGTGATCACAATCCCCTTACTTTCATCAACAAAATGAAAGATAAAAATCGGAGATTGTTGAGATGGAGTTTAATATTGCAGGAATATGGCATTGACATCAAATACATCAGTGGAAAAGACAATATGATTGCAGATGCACTCTCACGTGCGTAGAAATGTTATATTGCTTGATGTAATTTAAGTTCGGTATCATACAACATTTTCTTATGTAATTTTGGTTATTATAGTATTAGATGAATATTGAAAAGAAAGCTTTATTATATAAATCTTTCTTTTTCTTTATGAGGGGAGGTGTTATGTATAATGTTTATATAATATTATAAATATTTTAGGAAATTATAAATGTTTCTTGACTTTAATATTTGCTTAAATCTTAATGTTGTTTATCAGAAAAAACATGTTTAACTAGTGTCCTTGAATTAGGTTGTTTACTTCAGATTTGAGCTAAAGGGTAGTTTTGATAAACAAGATGTTTACTGAATTTGAGGTCAAGGTTGATTTTGTTTACAAATAAAACTGGAAAATCCTTCGAGTAATGTGTAAAGATTCATCTCCATACAAGTAAAATTCCATTAAGATGACACATATTCTAGAACATTCTGTCATGTGACCAATCTTTATATATACCATGTTTAGTGGACAGTTTTTCAGTTTTTGACATTACTATCAGTCTTGTAAAGAGCTATTACAGTTGTGGAGAGTCATTCCAAATTCTAAGAGAGGAATTATTTAAAATATTCATTGGATTATAACAGTGCTCATAGACTTTTGGATTTTGGATTTTTAATTGATGATTTGGGAATTTATGTGAACTTATTCAGAGATATTTTGGAGTGCTTCATTTTGACATCAGCACATTAAAGACTACTAGTAAATCAGGACTTTGAAGACCATTGGCACATCATAATTTGGAATATTCTATATTTAGGACTTGTGATTAGAACACTAATTCTTATTGGATTATTTGGATTTTAATACACATTACTGTAAGTGTTTTTTTATTTTTCATCTTGATTATTTAGAAATAAATTGTTTGTTGATTTTTACTTGATTTGTTGGTTTCACTTTCTTTCTGTTACATTTTTCTAGACCATAGAGTCGTAACAGAAATTGGGGGCTCGTCCGGGATCGAATTTCTTTTAAGCATATTACAGATATTGAAATTATTCTTAAAATTCATATTGATTTTGTCTCGGAATTTTTGTTGTTGTCTTTAGCAAAGATTTTAAATAGAGATTTTTTGTGTGTGAAACCAACAAGCATTCACAATGGCATTAATGTTCAGAATTTCATTTCAAAACCTACCCAGGAGGGGTTAGAGTGTAAGAGAAGGGATGAGTTGCTCGAACTTGCCAGAAAATACAGTCTGTCTGAGGTGAAAGCAACATTGACAAAACAGGAGATAAAGATTATTTTAATTCAATATTTAGTAGGAAAGGGAATTTTGGATAATAGTGCTTTAAGTTTGAAGAGAAAGCCTGTATCTGGTTCTGACAGGAAATTAAGGGAATTAGAGTTAAAGAACCAGATGGATTTAGAGTTAGCAAAGCTTCAGATTCAGAGAGAGAGAGAGAGAAAGAAGAGAGGCAAATGCAGATGGAGAGAGAGAAAGAGGAGAGGCAGATGGAGAGAGAGAAAGAGGAGAGGCAGATGCAGATGGAGAGAGAGAAAGAGGAGAGGGAGATGCAGAGAGAGAGAGAGAGAAAGAGAAGAAAGGGAAATGCAATTTAAATTAAGAGAATTAGAACTGGCAAACGGAGCACACTCCACTCCTTTAAACACAAGTTCAGGTTTTGATGTTACTAGATATATTAGGTTAGTACCCCATTTTCAGGAAAAAGAAGTAGATAAATACTTTCTTCATTTCGAGAAAATTGCTGAAAACTTGAAATGGCCCAGAGAGCATTGGACTTTGTTATTACAAAAGTGTACTTATTGGCAAAGTTCGTGAAGTCTACAATTCACTGTCAGTACAACAAAGCACTGATTATGTTGTGGTTAAGGAGTACATCTTGAAAGCTTATGAGTTGGTACCAAAGGCATATCGACAAAGGTTTAGGAATTGTAGAAAAGAAACTGGACAAACTCATGTCGAATTTGCAAGGGAAAAAGAACAACTATTTGATAGGTGGTGCTCAGCCAGGAAAGTTGATCAAGATTATGATAACCTCAGACAGCTCGTATTAATTGAAGAGTTCAAGAGGTGCATCCATAGTGATGTTTAGACCTATCTTGACGAGCAGAATGTGGAAACTCTGGAAAATGCTGCTCGTATGGCTGATGATTATTCATTGACTCACAAAATTTAATTTTGCAATAAGTCGTCCTCTCAGCAGTTTTCTGGTAAAAAACCATTTCAATCTCATACGACTACTTCCAAATTTCACAACAGCACAACAGTTAGGAATCAAACATCTGATAAGACTGATTAAAATCTTTATCTCTTCCTACGTGCATTTATTGTAAAATGAAAGGGCACGTTATTTCTGATTGCTTCAAGTTGAAAAAAGAGCAACAGAGTAAAGACAGAGCTTTTCCAAATGCTCTTATTTCAAAAAGGTCAAGGTCACGGTCTTGTATTGAAAGCAATACATTTGTTGGGTCAAACAAACCCCAGTCTGATTCTATTTTGGAGGCTTATGAACCATTCATGTCAGAAGGTTCTATATCACTTATTTTATTGGTGATTCTGCCAAGCCTATCCCAATTAAAATATTAAGGGACACTGGAGCTTCTCAGAGTCTTTTATTATCAGGTACTTTGCCTTTGTCTGAAGTGTCTTCTTCGAGTGAAAGTGTTCTTATTCAGGGAGTAGAGTGCGGCTTTGTAAATGTTCCTCTTCATTGTGTCAATTTGGCATCAGACTTAGTTTCCGGACCTGTGACTGTTGGGGCAGTGACTTCTTTACCCATAGAGGGTATTCATTTATTAATAGGCAATGACCTAGCTGGAGATAAGGTTGTGGTTAATCCACTTGTAACTGACAAGCCTTGTTTGGATCCGAAAGTTGATCCTGTCGAAATTGAAATCCCTGATTTGCACCCTGCATGTGCAGTTACTAGAGCTAGGGCAAAAAGAACTCTTGAGAGTGATGTTGATCAGGATATTATTCCTTTTGCTGACACATGTATTGGTCAGGCTTTTGATGAGGTCACTTTTTCCTCAAGTATTGATCAATCAAACGGTATTGATCACAGTGATCCTCTTTTGGCAACGCAATCTCTTTGTTTTAATCAGGGTGACAAACGACAATCCCTTGTTGTTGAACAGGAGCAAGATCCCGAGATATCTTGTTTGTTTCAGAGGGCTATTAGTGAAACTGACGCCACACAAGTTCCAGTGTGTTACTTAGTGAAAAATGGGGTCCTTATAAGGAAATGGAGACCACCTGAGGTACCCGCTGGTGACGGGTGGTCAGTGAGCTATCAAATTGTTGTTCCTAAGTCATATCGACAGGAAATTCTTAATCTAGCCCATGAAACTCCTTTGGCTGGTCATTTAGGAGTCCGTAAGACTTATCACAAGATCTTGAATCATTTTTATTGGCCGAAACTCAAAAGTGATGTTTCTAAATACTGCAGATCTTGTCACACTTGTCAAATGGTAGGAAAACCCAATCAGAAGATACGTTAGGCTCATTTGCAACCTATTCCTGCATTTGATGAACCATTTAGTAGAATAATGGTAGACTGTGTTGGTCCTTTACCTAAAACCAAGTCAGGCAACCAATACTTGTTGACCATTATGTGTGCATCTACAAGATTTCCAGAGGCAATTCCTCTGAGAAATATAAAAACTAAAACTATTGTGAAAGCTTTGGTGAAGTTTTTGTACACTTGTTGGTCTTCCCAAATCTGTCCAGTCGGATCAAGGGTCAAATTTTATGTCTGGAATTTTCCAACAAGTTATGCATGAATTAGGCATCCAACAGTTTAAATCTTCTGCCTATCACCCTGAAAGTCAAGGTGCTTTGGAAAGATTTCATCAAACTTTGAAGAATATGATTCGATCATATTGCTTTGATACAGAAAAGGATTGGGATGAGGGTGTACATTTGTTGTTGTTTGCTGTTAGGGAATCAGTTCAAGAGTCGTTGGGTTTTAGTCCCTTTGAACTAGTTTTTGGTCATACTGTCCGTGGACCATTGAAATTATTGAAAGAGAAACTTCTTTCAAAGGAAGATTCAAAAATTAATCTTCTTGATTATGTCTCTGATTTCGAATACAAGTTGTCAAAGGCCTGTGAAGTAGCAAGAACTAATCTTCACACTACCCAGTCAAAAATGAAATTAAGGTATGACAGAAATACACAGAAAAGGAGTTTTAAACCTGGTGACAAAGTTCTGGCTCTCTTTCCCATACCTCAGAATCCTCTTCAGGCTAAATTGTACGGTCCTTATACCATTGAAAAGAAAGTAAATGACTTAAATTATATTATTAACACTCCTGGGAGACGGAAACAGAAACAACTTTGTCATATAAATATGTTAAAGGAATATTTTGACAGAGATAGCCCAGCTAATTATTCAGTTAATTTAGTTGTACCTGTCCCACACAGTGAAGATATCAACGATGGAATACAATCAGACTATAGTGACTCTGGTATAACCAATCTTCGGAATTCAGAAATCTTGAACAATCTAGACCAGAAACTTTCACATCTACAACAACAGGAAAGAAATGAACTAAAACAGCTATTACATGACTATGAGCACTTGTTTCCTGATGTTCCAACACTAACAAGTAAAATTTATCACGACGCTGACATTGTAGATTCTGATTCTGTGAAACAGCATCCTTATAGGATAAATCCTCTCAAACAGAACTATTTGAAGAAAGAAATTCAGTATTTACTGGAGAATGTTTTCATAGAACCAAGTAAAAGTAACTGGAGTTCACCATGTATTCTTGTTCCCAAGCCAAATAATACATTCCGTATGTGTACTGACTATAGAAAAGTCAACAGTGTCACCAAAACGGATTCATTTCCAATCCCAAGAATGGACGATTGCGTTGATAAAATTGGAAATGCGAAATATGTCACCAAGTTTGACCTTTTAAAAGGATTCTGGCAAATTCCACTGACAGAAAGGGCAAAAGAAATTTCAGCATTTGTAACTCCCGATAGACTTTATCAATATAAAGTCATGCCGTTTGGAATGAAAAATTCGCCTGCGACGTTTCAACGTCTGATGAACATGATAACATCTGGTCTTGATAATTGTGACGTTTATATCGATGACGTCATTATCTACAACAACACCTGGGAAGATCATTTGGAAACCATTCGAAAATTCTTTGATCGACTCAGCGATGCGAATCTGACAATTAATTTGAGCAAAAGCGAGTTTTACCATGCTTGTGTCACATTTTTAGGACAAATTGTGGGACAAGGTCAAGTTAAATCTATAGAAGCTAAGGTCAAAGCTATCTCTGAATTTCAAGTACCAATTTGTAAAAAACAACTGATGCGATTTCTAGGTATGGCTGGATATTATCGGAAATTTAGTTCCAATTTTTCCAAAATTGCTGTACCTTTAACAAGTTTATTGAGTAAGAAAACCAAATTTCATTGGTCTGACAAGTGTCATGAATCTTTTGACAAGTTAAAGGCCATGCTTAAGAATGCACCAGTTCTTTCTGCACCAAATTTCAGCCAATCATTTAAATTATCTGTTGGTGCAAGTGATGTAGGGGTTGGTGTAGTATTGATTCAGAAAGATAAAAGTGGTGTGGATCACCCTGTGTGTTATTTTTCTAAAAAACTAAACAAGCACCAGAAAAAGTATTCCACAATTGAGAAGGAATGTTTGCCTTTGATATTGGCTTTACAGCATTTTGAAGTGTATGTTACCTCGGCTCTTTCTTCAATTATTGTGTACAGTGATCACAATCCCCTTACTTTCATCAACAAAATGAAAGATAAAAATCGGAGATTGTTGAGATGGAGTTTAATGTTGCAGGAATATGGCATTGACATCAAACACATCAGTATAAAAGACAATATGATTGCAGATGCACTCTCACGTGCGTAGAAATGTTATATTGCTTGATGTAATTAAGTTCGGTATCATAAAACATTTTCTTATGTAATTTTGGTTATTATAGTATTAGATGAATATTGAAAAGAAAGCTTTATTATATAAATCTTTCTTTTTCTTTATGAGGGGAGGTGTTATGTATAATGTTTATATAATATTATAAATATTTTAGGAAATTATAAATGTTTCTTGACTTTAATATTTGCTTAAATCTTAATGTTGTTTATCAGAAAAAACATGTTTAACTAGTGTCCTTGAATTAGGTTGTTTACTTCAGATTTGAGCTAAAGGGTAGTTTTGATAAACAAGATGTTTACTGAATTTGAGGTCAAGGTTGATTTTGTTTACAGATAAAACTGGAAAATCCTTCGAGTTATGTGTAAAAATTCATCTCCATACAAGTAAAATTCCATTAAGATGACACATATTCTAGAACATTCTGTCATGTGACCAATCTTTATATATACCATGTTTAGTGGACAGTTTTTCAGTTTTTGACATTACTATCAGTCTTGTAAAGAGCTATTACAGTTGTGGAGAGTCATTCCAAATTATAAGAGAGGAATTATTTAAAATATTCATTGGATTATAACAGTGCTCATGGACTTTTGGATTTTGGATTTTTAATTGATGATTTGGGAATTTATGTGAACTTATTCAGAGATATTTTGGAGTGCTTCATTTTGACATCAGCACATTAAAGACTACTAGTACATCAGGACTTTGAATACCATTGGCACATCATAACATTCAAGGATACATCCGCGAATTCGGGATATTCTATATTTAGGACTTGTGATTATAACACTAATTCTTATTGGATTATTTGGATTTTAAGACACATTACTGTAAGTGGTTTTGTTTTATTTTTCATCTTAATTATCTAGAAATAAATTGCTTGCTGATTTTTACTTGATTTGCTGGTTTCACTTTCTTTCTGTTACATTTTTCTAGACCACAGAGTCGTAACAATTGTGAAATTCTATATTCGTAAAAAATTAAATATACGAATTCGAAACAACTCCTCTTGTTTTTCAGAGGAAATTGAATCAAATCATATCCTCCTATCGTTGCCCTGCTTTCCTGTACACAGACGGTTCAAAAGATGGAGACGAGGTTGGAGCTGCCATTGCAACTCCTCGTACTATCATCTCGAGCCGGTTACCGGATAAAAGCTCCATTTTTACCGTTGAAATTACATCGATTCTCAGATCTTTGAACTACATTGAAACCTCACAAAAACAAATTGTATCATCTTTTCGTATTTCCTTTCAAACTGAAAGCCTTGCAAAACCTGAACTTTGACATCCCCTTAACTTCCCAGCTCTTACAGAAACATAATTTGCTTATACAATCTGGAAAAAAGTATTTTGTACTGTTAGCTGCCTAATCGTTATGGTATTAAGGGCAATGCAAGGGCAGTCAAAGCTATCCCGCAGTCACCCGATTTGAAATGGAAAATTCCCTATACTAACTTCAAATATTATCTAAATCAGCATGTTGTCAATACTTGGCAAAATATGTGGAAGAAAAATCCAGAGTCAAGCTTCTAAACATCAAATCCATCAGTGGAGGGTGGCACCTCTCTTATAGAATGAAACGCAGAAGAAAGGTGGTATTGAGCCGATCTGCTATCGAACACACATACCTTATTGTCAGGTGCATCGTCTTCCACCCTTTAAAAAGTTTTTGATGTGAACCGATGAAGAAACTTTATAATGATATAATACCAGAGAAATTCTTATTTTTATTTTTTATTTTTATGAAAATGATGCAGAACCAGCAGTTATTCCAGATGAAACAGTGGAGAAGTTAAAAGAAAACAAAATAAATAAAGTTTCAATGAGGCTGGAATTTCCGTTTGATTACAAGGTAGAAGGAGATTAACTAGCTAGATTCACAAGGATATGGATTAATTAGCTAGGAGATTAACTAGTTGATCTTATAGCCATAAGGTAAAGTAGTCATCTTATTCTCCAAATAACGTTTATCATCGTATGGTGAAAAAGCAACCTTATTTATTGTGATATTGTATATCTAGTGGTGGTATGATCTAATTAAAATAACTCATTTCTCCTGTGCCAGTTCTAGATGATTATAGGTTACTTCTTAGTCCACAATATTCTTGTATTTGTACGCCATTCATCTCAACTTTACACAATCCAACAATTTTCCTGTTTAGCTTATGGTGTTCCATATAGGGTCTGCAATCGAAGCGGATGTCTTGAACTTCACACCGGCGAATTCTACAAATGAAGCTTTTGTATTCCTTTATGGTTTCTGGAACAGCTTTGAAATTTGTTAGGATGAATGTATTTAAGTCTGGTCAATCTTGCATTTGGTCACTTGCAGCTTAAGTATCAAATATTTTATTTATGAATTCACTAAGGACTTTTTCACACCAACTGATTTATTGGTGGATGATTTTGTCCCATCTGGATTAAAAACTGACTGGCAATTATTCGTGGAGGAACTTAGTCTACAATTGTGGTAGTCTTCTTCGCTTTTTCTTTTTTCCTTGCTTTTCGTTTTCATACTGTTGCATGATGTGTTTTTTTGGTGCCCCTTTAGTCCTCTGATTGTTGACCCTTTCGATCAGTTTATTCTGTTGATGAGATATTTTGGTCCTTATATCGATTCAATGTTAAGCCAATTACTAAGTGTCATACCCAAAAGGCCCTCTCTATCTGCATATTTGTAGAGCATGCATTTTACTATCTCTTCTATGGCTGAATCTACCATCTCTTGCTGCACCTCTGGATTCTCCGTGTGATATACATTTCTTGGAATGGGGTCAAAACTTAACGACATTCCCTTTTCTCAATGTATCAGACCAGCTGTTCCTACAATATGGCCCGAGTCATTATTACTGGCCTTTTTCCTCCATGTACCTTTTGGATATATTGACTGCTATCTCCTCGTCTATTGTCTTATCTTGCATAATCTTCGACATATCTTCTCCTGAGATGACAGACTGGATTACTTTATTCACTTGTCTCAGTGCTTAGTGTGGTCCAGGTCGAATAAATTTCTTTGCGTCTCGGTGGTATATCTCCCGAGTAGCGTCTAATCTGAAGCTGACAATGATACCATTGTGAGATGTACTGAATAGACCATGCTTCAATTGTCTGTGAAAGTGACTAGAATTTTAATGTTCTACCAAAAGCAGTGTACAAAATCCAACATTACTGGAAGCTTCATTCAAAAATCAGAAGGGCGGTAAAGACCTCACGCTGGCCAGAAGTAAGCTGTATCCATATTTATCTCCTAGTCTTTATGCAACGGCGATGGCTACAATGTCATCATAATGCCTTATTATATCAGTATGCAGAGAAATCGTTGTATCCTGAATAAATATTTTCTTAATTAATTCTCTCAACCATTGTCCCTATCTCACCTCAAGTTGGCTGACAGAAAACTCGTGGTCACGCATATTTCGCTCTCACTCCCTCTGCATTTGAATCCAAGAATGTCAAGAGAACCGAGATAGCTACTAATTAACTGCAGTCTTTTTCAACATCATTATATTTCATAAGAGTGGCGGCGATGTTGCATAGATGTTGATATTCAAATGTGCTATTCTCATTACTGCAAAGCACAGCTTGATCTTTGTTTGTCATAAATGGTATATGTATTTCTTCATGGTGGGCCTGAACATCTTGGAGAATATTTGTATCAGCATTATCCACTTTTATTCTAATATTTGAATATGCTTCCACCCGTCTTCCTTCTCTTCTTCTTCCTCTCCTCCTCCTTCTTCATTATGTTCTTCATCATAAATGGGGTGTACATTCTTTTCATCTATATCGCTGACATCAATATAAGGCAACACATCACATGATACATCTGAACCAGACGGGATGTTTTCAGTATCCTCAGCTTTATTTTTTATATATGCATTACTTTCAGCTGCAGTAGTGGAGGTAGTGACACCCGAAATGCCCTCGATTTCTTCATTGGAGATGTTTAGAGGGAAATTTTCTTTTTACGATCATAATAGATACTCCATTTTTTCCACGTCAGGTAGGGCCATGGATGCAAAGCTTTAGATCCAAGTTTTCTTGCTGAAAATCCGAATTTTCCATCAAAGCCACGTTGTCTAGAATTTCTGTGAAGGACTGTAATGACGTACTTCTAGTCCAGATGTATTTCAGGCCCTACATAGCTTGCTTCTCAAAACGTGCAAAAGCACGCTTTTTGTCTGAGGTCAACTTAAGTAGCACCCATTCTCGGTCTTCTTTGTTTTAGTTGGGATAGTTCCTTGCATACGCAATCTTTGTTTTCTTTAAGTAGTGGAAGATGCCATGTTAATGCATCTTTCAAATTCATTGGAATGTCTTTTTGATTGTGATGGGCAGGATGCAGACTTGATTTGTTTTCCTTTCTCCAGGCTGAGGGTGTGTTTTCATGGTGAGATGCACACGATTCTCCATGAAAAATACAAGATGGCAGTCTTTGAGACTAACCAAATGTTCAGATGAACAGACGTCGCTTGCTTTTACATAACATAGTAGATATGGTTTCAAATAGGTTTTAAAGTGACATATTTCTGGATCGGCTGATTTGTGATGTTATGGTAGTTAATGAACAACTCAAATGTGATAATATCTTTTATGAGGTCACTGTAAGTTCTGTTGAGTATGTTCAGTGACGACTCAAAATGGCAATATAAAGAGGCCAGTTTTGAGGTGTTCAAATCACTTTAGGCTGTCTTGGTTCAGTAGGTTTTGTTCTAATAAACACTGGAATGGTATAAGAACCTGAAGGCGCCATTCTCTCATTGTTTTAAAGTAGTTCACATCTAAGCGGTCAGAAAGCCAATGTTTTGTTTTTTTCTCTTTTAAAACATTGAAAACAAAATGAGTGAAGAATTCTGCATTCCTCTGGAAGATCTTACGTGTATTAAACGAGTCTTGTGGTTTTTTGTAACAATTCTTTTTTTAGTTTCATTAACAATTCGTTTTATTTCTCTTCTGGTTGGAGAGATCCTAATGGAGACTGTAATATCCTTCTTTCAGATTTTGGTACTTTTGTATCATGTAAATTCTGTGCCATTTTCATAGTACTATTTTTCTTTAAGTCAACATTTCGGTGAAAAATAATTCGTGATTTTTGGAGTTGTCTGCAGTTTTCCATTTATAAAATTAGTGTGAAATTTGATTTTCACAAAAGAAAAAAGCAACGAGCCTCTTTTTAGGGCTTTTTCACATTTACTTGTAATTTTGTTTGCTTGTATGCTCAGATTTCGTTATCTTCTCAGCAATAATACCACTGAGATATCATTATATTTGAAAAATCTTTACATCCCGTGTCGTGATTTCGACGTTGTATTTCATCAATAGACTTAATTTGATAAGAAATATAACATATAATTGATTTATAATGTAAATATGAATAGTACGATGATTGTTATGACTATTAATCAGGGTATACTTTAAAACATAGCAGACGGGACGTGATGTCAGGACTGCTTCGCTAACTCGACTTCGCCAGGACTGTTTCAGTGATATAACATTTTCTTCCGGATCCCAACCATTAAAAAATTTATCATATCCTTTCCATTTTACCAGGATATATTTTTCCATTTAATTTTTTTAAACCTTTTTTGAAATTTGCTCACTCTTGAAGACATCATCTTGCTTGTTGTATAGAGATAACTTCTCCTCCAAAAATATTCCCTCAATATTCTCTCCCTTTAAGTCTTCTAATTTATATACCACAGGGTCTACTAAAATTACTTCACTGATTTAAAATATCTTCTGTGAAATTAGTAGAATACCTTTTAGCAAAACTAGACTTATATTTTAATATCCTGACTTTTGTATTCTCCTTTATGTTTGGTCATTCTGTGGTAAACTGTTGTAAGATAGCCAAACAATAATCAATACTTTTGACCTGTGGGTGGGTTTACTGGCTTCAATTGGCGACATGTCTATATGTTTTGTAATATATATATATATATATATATATATATATATATATATATATATATATATATATATATATATATATATATATATGCTCCTTTTGTTTCATTGTCAATATAATACTTTAGTGCAGCATATATTTTGAATTACATGGAGGGTGTGTGTGTGTGTGTGTGTGTGTGTGTGTGTGTGTGTGTGTGTGTGTAAAGTTAGTTTCGTGATACAAGCATGAAATTTGGCATGCTGCTAGGGTATGCCCCAAGGAACACAAGTAGATATAGAGCCATCACAAATGTTTCCTGGGACGGAAATGGCAGCCATTTTCCATGATGGCCGTCGTTCATTTAAATATTGCCATAAATCTGCTATACCGGATCCACTTCTGAGGCTGCAAACTTGCTTAGGTTGTTTTATTTCAATTATATTTTAACTTATAACAATTGTACAAGAATCATATATGATTATATAATTGATATATTTTATATTATAAGGTTTAAACATATTCAATGTTGTCGTTTTATTTTTTTTTTTGTTGTTTTTTTTAGGTATATTCTCATATCTTTGTGAGTGACAACGTCCAAGATACAAAAGGCTGTGGATCCTTAGCAACCTGGGACATCAAGAACAGTGTTGTACAGACGGAGAAATGTGTTCTGTATCAGGAGGACACAGCATAGATACTGAAGCTTACAGCTGATTCAAGACGTGATACAGTTGGAGCAGGTTTCAAGACACTAGCAGACCATCTCATTGGTTTCAACAATATTTAGTTGCTTGCCAAGACCAATACAGTTGTCACGATTGGATGATAGCGAGGGCACTGAGACAACGTTTCAGCGTCACAAGGCCACATTTCACAATTCGTGTAGACTGCGGTTCAACAAAACCAAACTTCAACGTGCTGTGAAGAGGAAACCGCCTGATGAAGAAAACGCATATGTGCCCGAGAAGTATACTCGTCAAAACATGAATCAAGCACCCCCTTCTTTTTTTGTGACGGACCTGCAGCTGGAGAGCCATTAGGTTAAGTATCAACATTTCAGCCATATCTAGGAGGCCCGCATGGAGAACAGTTGGTCACCAATGTTCTGATTGACAGACCTGGCAAATCTATAAATCACCAGACTGAAACATTTTGGGACCGATGTGACTGGGCGTGTTCAATCAACCGACCTAAAAGAATCGAATCGTGGGTTACTTGTAAGACATGGAAGCCCACAAAGAAAGCGACAACATAGTACTCGTTACCAACCAGGACATTGACTCTGATCTACAAAATGCATGTGAGTAGGATGCTGGCAATGATGCTGCCCTTCTCTCCAGGGCTGCAAACATAGTCAGCAGAGACATGTTCAAAATTAAAACAAGATGCAGTGGCTCATTTGACTCAAAATGCCAGGAGGAGTTTGTGCCTAATTCACTTTCGGCACTAGCGGCTATAATCCTGAATGGCACAGGCATCAAAGCAGAGTCAAACTACACATCAGCTCCTCAATACACTCGCACACTCTCGCAGCTGTTGATGTCAGAAGACAGTTACTGCTGCAAGGACTATTAGGCACAGCCAGGAACGAGAAACACCCCTTCTTGTGTATCTAGGTTTCATGGTTCACACGAAGACTCGCAAGCGTGATCTAACGGACACTCTGTTCCACCTTGTACTGTCCATCTCATACGACCTGGTGATAAACGTCTCCACTAACCTTGGAAACAACATCTGTCAATACTATGAGATGGAGAAAGCTGTTAGCCCTCCTAAACTCAGAGAAGGCCTCGTCACTACCAGTGCAGTAGACAACATCGACCATAATCCCAGTTCAACCGGTGCAAATGACTCCATCCACGGAACTGGAATATGCCTATTCCAAAATCCAAGTGATGAGGTCAGTGGAGTGCAATGGACTGTAAGCACCACTCGCGATAACACCCAAAGGTGCTGCCAAGCAGACTGTGACTCACCTACCAGAGTCATACACCAGTGTGTCACCTGTTACTCTGTGTCGAAAAAAAACCAACACCTCTGCCAAAGTTAGAAGGTCCGTACAAAGCAGACTGTCAGATTTAATTACTGTTATTCTTCCAATAGGAGTCAATATTCCTTTTGACCATTGTGTGAGGAGTGTTTGTACTTTGAGGATGTATTTTTGATAATTAATATCTGTCATTTCATCTAAATTCGCTGAAAACTCTATACCTAAAACACTAAATTTGGATTCCCCCAAATTAATTTCCAACGAGCGCGATGGAATAAACTTTACTAAAATATTTTAGTTTCTATCCATATTACTTTGGTTTTATCAAGATTTATTCGCAAGCCTGATTTTGAAGCAAAACAATTCTGATAGATTCAGAGCGGAATAGTAAGATTTATGAGAACTGTCAAGGATCAGGGTGGAATCATCTGCAAACTGTGTAACTTTACGTTCTTTATTATTGACTACTATATATTTAATATCTCTATTACCTCCCGTCATAATTGACAATATCTCTACACAAAGCAAAAAACATGTATGGTGAGATAGGGTCTCCTTGTCTACATCCCCTTCTTACTGCAAAGAAATCTGATATAAAATCATTCTGCATAATTGCTGAAGATATATGTGTTATGAATAGCTTAATCCATTTTTGTATAGAATTCCCAAAATTAAAATACTTTATAAATTTTTCTTGTAAAGTCCATGATACTGTATCAAATGCTTTTTCAACATCAATACATTTTTTTGAATAATGTATTAAATCATATATTATTCGAATGTTGTCATAAATGTATCTACCGTTAATGAATCTAGTTTGCGATTCTGATATTATTGTGTTCAACACCTTTTTAACTTTCTGATATATACATCTTGATGATAATTGATAGACTACATTTAAAAGGGTAATAGGGTGCCTTTTTTTAAAAAACTCTCTTGGTTTATCTATTCTCGGTAAACAAATACTAATACCTTGTCTCTTACGGATTGAAAGCTGTTATTTGTCATACGTTTCATTAATTGATCTCTAGATGAAGTATGTTATGTCCTTTCGAAAAAGTTTTTAAAAATTCCACAGTAAATTCATCAGATCCTGAAGATATATAAGTTTTCATCGTTTTGAGTACACTAAATAGCTCGTCTATTTGTATGTCTCCTTCCAAAGAATCCGATTGTTGTTTGGTTAGTTTTAGGACATTATACTCTCTTAATAATTGGTCCAAGTCTACATCGAATATGTCTATTGATTCTGAATAGAGGTTACTGTAGACTATTTTTGATCTAATAAAACATTTCCTTCTGATGCTTATATCTTACTAATCGTTTTATTTAGAAAGTTTCTATTCTCTAAGGCACAAACATATTTTGATGGGGGTTTTTTTTGCCTTTTTTAATCCACCGCGCTCTTCTTCTAATAGCATTCCCTTGTCGATTATCGTTTCTTAAATTTTGGAGCTCAATTCTTGTTTTCTTTAATTTCTCTACTATTTGCATAAAAGTCTTTTTCTAGCTTATTAATTTCATTAACTAGATAATGTTCCATTTTCCCCTTTTCTTTTTCTTTTATGTAGCAAATGAGATAGTTGTGCCCATTATTTCCATTGGTAACACTTCTAAAAATAGACCCTTATCAATAAAAAACTGGATATCGGCCACATTCATCAAGATTATATACAGGTAATGCGCATTGTCTTTTACTCTGTTAATTGTATCTTTCACTTTTGTGGCATAATCTGGATCCTCTAAAAGACTCTTATTACATTTTCCGTGTCTAAAGTTATTAAGTTGTATTTCGAGGGTAATAATTGAATGATCCGACCTGTAACCTAATGTGATTCTTATGTCTTTTAATAAGTTTGTTAAACATTCAGAAATAAGAAATAAATCTAATTTAGCTTGCTTTATTTGATTTTTCCTACGCCAAGTGTATCTTCTTAGATGTGGTCTAAGGACTCTCTAATAGTCAACCATGTTATGTTTCCGATGCGTTTTTTCAATCTTTCTCCAGCTCTTGGGTGATTAATATTTACATACACTTCCAAATAAAAAGTCGGATCCAATACTAATTTGAAGTCGCCACATAAAATACTAATTGGGTTGTTAAACTCTTCAATTATTTCTTCCATTCTGTCAATAAAAATTAGGATCATCTGAATTAGGGTCATACAAGTCAATAAGTGTTAATTTATTGTTTTCTATATTCAATTCAATTCGCAGTAAATACCCACCAATCTATTTTCTTTCTCAATGTAATTTAAATTCAAAATTGTTATTAAATAGTATGCTTACCCATCTTAAATTTCACTCACGAGAGTTAAAAATACATCTATATCCCCTTTCTGTCTTAATATATTTCTCTTCCTTTGTTGTAAAATGAGTATATTGTAAGCAGACAATACTATATGTTTTACCTTTAAAGAAATTCAAGACATCCTTTCTACATATCAATATATTGATATATTAAGGGCCGATACCCTCCCTAAAATGAATATCAAAGTACTTTGGTTTTCATTACAATACGGCAAGAACAACAGAGATCTAAGGCAGTGTAGAATAAATGAAAAGAAAGGGAAAAAAAGACAGGAGTTCTTGAAAATCAAAGATAAATAAGCCAAAAAATAAGAAAAGTTAATAAAGAAAAACATCTTCCTTCCACGCAGTAATTCACTATTTAGTAAAATGTGACTTGTCTGTAGTAGTCATAAACATGCTCAGTATTCCACTCTATGGTGTATTGCAGTTGAGTAGACGAAAGGCAATAGAAAAGAGGTTATCATTTTTGAAATACTCAAGAATTGTGCAAGTTGAATAAGAACTTATCATTCCAGGTCAAACTCCAAGTACCTTTCACCTCTGCGTGGAATAATTTGCTGAGTCCATGTGCTGCTGTAACATCGTGCACGCACTTGAGCTCATACATGTAACTGTCACATGTGCAAGTTATATCGGCATTGTTTACATTCATTGAAAGTCTATTGTGTGGATAGCAACTATTTCAAAGAAAATGATTCCGACATATAAAGAGCACAAAACAATTAAGATAAGCAATGCTTCAAAATCATGACAGAAAAAATATTTAATGAAAAAAACCTTCCTAATAGTTTAAAATATATCTTATATGTTTGCGACTTTTGGCCTTATTGTGCAGCAAAGGAGTGAATTCAGTGTAACGTTATGTAGAACATCCATCAAGGGAGTGAATTCAGTGTAACGTTATGTAGAACATCCATCAAGGGAGTTAATTCAGTGTAAAGGTATGTAGAACATCCATCAAGAGAGTGAATTCAGTGTAACGGTATGTAGAAATTCCATTAAGGGACTGAATTCAGTGTAACGGTATGTAGAACATCCATCAAGGGAGTGAATTCAGTGTAACGGTATGTGGAACATACATCAAGGGAGTGAATTCAGTGTAACGGTATGTAGAAAATCCATCAAGGGAGTGAATTCAGTGTAACGGTATGTAGAACATCCATCAAGGGAGTGAATTCAGTGTAACGGTATGTAGAACATCCATCAAGGGTTTAGGAAATACACCCAAATAAAGAAACAAACTTTAATCAAAACCTTAACGCAAAGTATTGACGACGGTGACACTGACACCAGGTTTATAGGGGTGAGCGAGCATGTTGTGTTACGACTCTATGGTCTAAGAAAAATGTAACAGAAAGGAAGTGAAACCAACAAATCAAATAAAAAATCAACAAGCAATTTATTTCTAGATAATTAAAATGAAAATCAAAAAGACACTTACAGTAATGTGAATTAAAATCCAAATAATCAAATAAGTCGAAGTGTCGTAATTAAAGTCCTAAATATTGAATGTTCCGAATGAATGGCTGTATGCTTGAATGTGTTGATGTGTCAACGGTCTTAATGTTCTGATGTTCAAGTAGTCTTTAATGTGCTGATATACCAAAATGAAGAACTCCAAAATATATTTTAATAAGTTCACATAAATCCCAAAATCATCAATTCAAAATCCAAAATCCAAAATTCTATAAGCACTTTTATCATCCAATGAATATTTTATATAATTCCACTCTCAGAATTTGGAATGATTTTCCACAACTGTAATGGCTCTTTAAAAGACTGATGGTAATGTCGAAACTGAAAACCTGTCAATTAAACATGGTATATATAAAGATAGGTCACATGACAGAATATTCTAGAATAATAAATGTGTGTGTGACTTTGGACACATAACTCTTAAGGAAATTCTAGTTTTATCTGTAAACAAAATCAACCTTGACCTCAAATTGAATAAGCATCGTGTTTATCAAAACTATCCTTGAACTCAAATATTAAGTAAACAACCTAATTCAAGGATAATAGTTAAATATGTTTTCCTGATACACAACATTAAAGTTTAAGCAAATATTAATGTGAAGAAACATTTATAATTTCCTAAAATATTTAGAATATTATATGAACATCGTACATAACAGTTGCAGAATTTATTCTCTTAGCGTTACAATGATGAGAACCTGTCAATGGGTTTAGGAAATATACGCTAATGAAAAACCTGGAGAAAAAAACAAAAAAAAAACATTAAAAGATGTTGACGACGAAAAGTAGCCTCCACTGCCGGAGAAGGGACTGCTATGTCTCGCTTCCCACTAACGTGGACTCCTCAGAAAGTAGGAGTCTTTTCCGGCGACGAAGAGTATAATCACAACATGCTAAATATTCCAACCAGTGTATTATAGTTGAGTGCACAAGAATCATTATACAATTTGTTACCATATTCGAAGGATTCATCAATATTGGGAGCTGAATAAAACAAAGTTATTATACGATTTGAAAATCAAAGGATATTTTACCTCTGTGTGGAATATTGCGCTGAGTCCATGTGGCGCCATCACATCATGCACGCATGGTAGCTCATACATGAAACTGCCGTACGTCTACAATGCAGTGTTTGCATACAAGAAAACTTCTATTGCACACAGATGTACAAAAAATGTGATGACATATCCTAGTTAGGTAAAAACTAAATATTTTAGTGAACAGATCATGTATTGGTCCTAGTGGTCAGCTCTTTGCACGTGAAACACTGCTTGACCTTGAATAAATTGCACAGTAGCTCTATGAATTAACGATACATGGCTCAATGACGGACAAATCATTCAGCATAAAGCTCATGTTAACTAGCAGTAATCAAAATTAGCTATCCGAATGAAAGAAGTGCCGACAGAAATTTCATCTTTGCAATCTGTTTAAAATAGTACTTTCTAAAAGTATCACGAAAGGCGCAAACCATACGTACGCTATATATTGCAAGAGTTTTGTAAGCAGCTACAGTGTAACATTTTAAAAATGGCGATATAGTAGAAAGTTTACGTAGAATCAAACGAGTGCTGAAAATGTCTTAAGAAACATATGATGTTTAGAACAGATTTATTTGCATGGTGCCACATAGAGACTGAAAATCAATATTAATGACTCTGAGGGACATTAATTAAAATAATGTAATGATTTGTCTTATTATTACTTTCTCCTTTAGTTGCCTCTTTTTATTCACATAACTATGATCTGGCATGTTTGTTCTGAGATACAGTTCTGTTAATTTACATCCAACTTACTACACAAAGGCTATCAGATCAATAATGTACTTCTCTAGATATGGTTTTACATGTCTAGCCCATGTAAAGATATAGAGGATCTTGTACTAGTGTTCACTGCATACACAATTTATGAGACGAGTTGAATCATTCGTATCTTTGCTAGCCTTGATGAGCTAAGTTTTAAAATAAATCAACACGCTTCATTAATTTTATATGAATATCACACAAATGTAAGATTGTATTAATCACACGAGGAAACAAAGGAGAGTGAGTGAAAGCATCTGCATTTCATAATTTACATCAGTTGAAGTTAGAAACTGAATCCGACACTTCTCAAGTTGTGCTAACGTTGTAACGTCGCATGGTGACGCTTTTATTTCGTATGACGTTATGACATAATATTTGCGTTTACCTCCCGTTTACTTTTGATTTATGTCTCCTGAATGGAGATCTGATGAGCATGAATTTCAAGACGCTTAATTATAATATTTGGGTTTTTAAAAAAGCTTTTCAAAGATTAAGGTTTTATGAAGATCGCTTCTAATATGCGGTCACGAATGTAAAATGCGAACACAGACTACTTTAAATTGCCGATTCACGTATTATGTAACAGCAAGCAGCAGCGTTTCTACAACTTTACAAGTATAATCTTCCCACGAAATCGTATTCCCCTTACATAATTACATCTGATCTTCTCTCTTTTCTTCCTTAATATTACTGCACCACATCTTATTGACACTGATGGAAATGCAATGGTCATATTGACAGTACTTTCTTCCTTAATATAACTGCACCACATCTTATTGACACTGATGGAAATGCAATGGTCATATTGACAGTACTTTCTTCCTTAATATAACTGCACCACATCTTATTGACACTGATGGAAATGCAATGGTCATATTGACAGTACTTTCTTCCTTAATATAACTGCACCACATCTTATTGACACTGATGGAAATGCAATGGTCATATTGACAGTATTTTCTTCCTTAATATAACTGCACCACATCTTATTGACACTGATGGAAATGCAATGGTCATATTGACAGTACTTTCCTTGCATTTAATATTATATGAATTAATTATACAGCTGAAAGTATATTTTCTCCCCTAAATATTTTAAAATCTCAAAAAGTAATTAACAGATTTTTTAATGTGATTTCCAATATTGCTTATGCCAAGAGTTCTTTGTTTTTTATATTTATTTCTAGAGTCCAGAGTAAGTTTAATAATGAGGTTTTACATTATTTAATATTAATTATCGACTGAATAAAGGTTACGAGGTTTCTATTCAGATTATTCAGAATGGTCCCTCCTCTTTCCCTCACCCATGCAAATACAAACAGATGCATGATATTAAGGTATGTTTCATATCTCAATTTCCATATCATCTTTAAGTCTGCACATAAAGATAGAAACCTGGAATAAACTGAAATTGGTGTTCTTATAGTTTCTGTTTTTACAGTCAACTTTATCTCTATCAATTGATTGAAGGTCTTTATTATTTTTATTTATGGTCACAATAAAGCACGTCTTGTATCTGTGCTGAGAATTTATGAATTTGACATTTTAACGATGCTTCGAATGTCAAGTTTACATTGCTCTCGATGTGTTTACAACTGTAGGGGGATATATTATGTCAAGTTTACTTGTTCTCCGTGTGTTTATAACTGCAGATTGATAAATTACACTCACTTCTGAAAATATTTTAAACGATATTTGAAGACCATAAAATGGTCTGTTTTTCACTTAATCCCAACAAACTGGAATATAATTTTCAACAAAGGCGACCAAATTAACTTTCCTTTTCATAGTCGTTACTACAACGAAGACTATATGAGCTAGGCAAACAGGAAACTAAGTGATGAAAGATTCAACAAAGAATTGAACCATGACCCGACCACAGAACACACAAAAACATAAACAACAACAATAAAGGAATACTTTATCCTCGAAAATCCTAGGTCAAGCAGATTTTCCCTCCTTCATAACATATAAAAACCAGAAAATCCTGGTAGACCAATAATTTCTGGTAATGATCACCCTACTGAGAAAATTTCTAAATACCTCAATTTTCTCAAATGAGACCCCGTTCTAATGAGACCCCATGTCTCAACACTTCCATCTTATCTTCATAACACCACCGATTTCCTGGCTAAAAGTAAACGCCGTTAAACTTTACCACACAATACTCTGCTTGTCTCAGTGGATATAATTTCCCTGTGCACAAATATTCCTCATGATGAGAGAATAATAATATGCGAGGAAGCCTGTGAAACAATACGAGAGAAGTAAGGACCAGCTGGCTATCTTGTCAAACTATTGAAACTAGTACTTAAACTAAATAACTTCAAATTCAATGGAAAACACTACATGCAAATTAACGGCACTGCAATGAGCACAAAGATGGCCTCCTCGTAAGCAAATATTTTTCTAGACAAACTGGAAGGCAGACTCTTAGTATTAGTGCCGTGTATTCCACTCCAGGGGCTACGTTTTATTGAAGACATTCAACTGAAGTCGCAACACGGAAAGGAAAAGCTGGACGATTGTATTAATAAAGTAAACGAATTTGACCATTCAGTCAGGTTCGCAGCTGAAATTTCAAAAACAAACATTCTGTTTATTGCACAAAGCAGCAAAAAAAATAAAAAAAATAAAAAAAATAAAAAAAAATAAAAAAAACTCCTCACAGATGTATAGTTACTCCAAACCAACAGATTAATATCAATACGTGCTCTTGTTCAGCTGCTACCCATCACATTGCATTCAAAACATCTGACGAAGAGGCATTCGAAAAATGATCTAATAAATTGTCTCCACACCTAGTCAAGCGGAACTATAACAGAAAAATTGTGGATGATGTCATAGAAAAGGCGAAAATGAAAACTCGGGACGACCTTTCACTGAACAAAGTAAGGGAAATGTTGAAAACATACCATTCGTCCTGGCTTTGACCCAGATTGCCTCCAGTAGGTAAATTCATTGTGCAAGCCCTACAAAATCTTGTTAACAAATAACACAATCATAGCATACCGCAGACCAAAATTCTGAGAGACATCATCATCAGAGAGAAACTAAAACTCCCCATAAATCAAATTCCGAATGAATCATCCGAACCGTGTGCGAGTAAAATATACAAGACATACCAAAACATGATAAAAACTAGTGCTTTCTCCAGCACAGTAACGGGCGAAAAATTCATAGCAGCGCCATCTCAAACAAAACACAAAACTTTATATATTTAATAACATGCAATTTGTTTTCGATCTAGTATGAGGGGGAGACCGAAAGACTAAACAGGATGATGTATTTGCCTCGATCCGACAGGTAAACCAAACAATTTTCAAGAAGCCCTGTCGCGGAACACTTTTCTTTCCCTTACCACCATTTTAGTGCCATTATCTCGACTGAAGTAGCCCACAATCAAACTGAAACCTCCAAACCAGAAGAGCAAATGAAACTTATTGGATTCGCCGCCGCAGAACTCTCAGTTCGTGGGATTTTTGCGCAATTCATAGCTTGTACAATTTTAAAACTTTAATTTAAATTTGCACAAATAGCCTTTATTGTGCTGAGGTGCCATTAACGCTAATAGATACGTATCATCTCATTCTTGATTTTGGAAGCACGTCATCTTTACTCTTTGGATTATAACTTGTAGAATAGATGTTTTTCGGAACGAAATGTTGGGTAGCCATACATCGACATCATTGCCATAACCTAACATGTTTGCTCTGTTTCAGATAGTTAAATGGGTCACCTGCGGGTAAGTTAAACGCAAATAGTCTTCTTGTCTAATTGTAATGTCTGATTTGTCACAGTGCAACTAGATCAAAGTAGACAATGTGATGCTTTTTTCGGATATATCAGAATTAGATTCTTTAATTTTGGCTTCACCGTAACAAAACAATATGTAAACAGAGATTTATTTTACGTTTTTCGCGTTTGTAATTATTATTTGTTCCTATCGTCCACCTTGCTAACGGAATTCGTAGATCTCGAAAGCGCTTGGCTAGTTTCTCTGACTTGCTGCACCGTGCTTTGTTATGATAGTTTCCGCCAAATTTTCCCCGTGCATTTGGAAAGATTGTTTATATATATATATGTGTGTGTGTGTGTGTGTGTGTGTGTGTGTGTGTGTGTGTGTGTGTTTTCCATCACGTATGCACTAACAAATGTTATTTTGATTACTACTCAGTTTGAACTTAATCAATTTTGTATTTTAAAAGAATGTAAGTCCCTTTTAGTCTTGAAAATCATACGGATATAAATAAGCACATGACTACTTGGACCTAATCAGTTTGCGTCGTTGTAAACTTGTATACAGTTTCAGATTCATCAAAGTCTATTCAAATACGTAAAAGACACATTCCTCAGTAATGAATATTTTAGTCTAACAGAAAAGGTTCGTGACAAATTTGTTCAGGAATGAGGCCGCTCTCTTCTTCAACAGATCCCGTCTTGATTTACGACTGGAAAATACATTATTTGATAAGATACAATTACAACCTTTTGACAGTTTCGCACAACAACTAAGTCGGTATACAACATTCTATACATACGTCATTTGCAAACTACCAATTGCTATCAAAACCTGTAACACGTGTGTAGACACTATCGTAACACAATGTGATCACAAGTAGTATAAAAAGCTGTACCGTCCCGATATCCGCAATGCTAACTGTTAACCGTTTGACAAAGCAGTTTTAGTATACGAGCTATAACATTCATTATTAGGATGAAACATTTCTTGATCTTCAGCCTTTTATGCACAGTACGTTGTTCCAAAGATCAAGAGACCAGCAGCTCTTTGCTGGACGGCGCGAGTGATGGTGACATCAACTCTGTAAAGCTTCGTCAATCGGAGGAGAGGAAACGATGTTTAGAACTGGAGAATGACGTTCAACTACTGACCCTGAGATATGCGCAACTGCACAGAATGATGAATCAAGGTTAGTCTCCAATAACTCCACACACTGATTAGTCTTCCTTTTCCTCGAAACACCATTACAAATATTCCGTGTTCCTCGTGGGTTACTACTAATTCTTGCAGTCTTTATACCAGTGATCCAACATGAGGTTTTTTACCACCTTATTCATGTTTTAGGTGGGGAAGGATCTATTGAAAACTGTGTTCTTCACGTGGTGATTTTCAATAAATTGGTTCGTTTTGTTTCCTTGTCTTAATTTCCATATATAAGCACCAGTCATTTTTGCATCATTAAAATTGTTTGGCAGAAGGAAATCATTTGCAGAGAAGAAAGATACATTATGAATAACATCTTTCAGTCATTATACCAGTGAAAGCAAAGAAGATTGTGCAGTTTCTGATCGCCATTTTCATGCCGACAGATGTACTTATATTAATGGGGAAGGGGATCATATCTCAAAAGCTATATCATTCAAGTAGTGATTTTCAATAAATCGGTTCTGTTTCTGTCGTCGTTTTAGCTCGATTACATAAGCAATAGTCATTTTGTGCATCATTATAGTTTTGTTGCGCAAGGAAATCTTTTCCAAAGGAAACGTAAACATGATTAATCATATCTTTCTTGGACTGCACGTACGAAACATTTGCCAGACTCACTTTTTAAGGCAATATCGTCGGTTATTTATATTCTTACAAGGCTCACCCCATCATTCAGCATTTCGTGATTTGTTATCCATGAGAAATATGTAAAAGTATACTTGGACACTACGAAATATCGCCCATCAGTGCGTGAGTGTATTAGTCCGCGTGCAATGTTGCGTAAATTGTCTAACATAGTTCTGTTTTTTTTTTTAATTAATGTGATACGACTTCGAATCATTCGAATATGTGCTATATAGTTTAAATCGCAATCTACTGTCATGTGATAGAGAGGTGAGGGTGGAAATGTGGGGAAGGATGGTGCATGTGGGATAAACAACAGAGTTTTGCTACAGATTTATAACTTATACTTTTTTATGTAAATCGTTTCATATTAGATAATTCTTCTACTTAGAAATATTCCCATAGAGAATGTTACCACTTTCTATAAAAGTTCCCATGTTGCGAGTCAGTATACTCTTTTATAGCTTATATCGATGAAATATTTTTTCTTTCGTAAGTATCGCTTCAAAACTCCTTCCTTACGATTCCAATGCCCAGATCGCTGTCGGTAGTATGAGAAGGAAATGCCATAAAAGGCTTTTTTATATTTTCAGCTATGTCTCCAGTTGGATTTGTTGCAAAGCTTTCTAGCCACACGACTATTCAAAATGGCGAAGTTCTGAAATTAGACAAAGTAGACATGAATGAGGGAAATGGTTACATTCCCGCCCTCGGTGTATTCCGTGCTCCTGTAAGGGGCATGTACATGCTTTCTATCACAGTGATGACTCGGGGAGGAGGTTTACCAGTGCATGCCATTTTAATGAATGGCGACAAAGAACTGACACGTCTTTTCGCGGGGGACATTTCTAGTGGCCGAATGGTTGGTGCGGTGTCAGTACCAGCCGTTCTGTCGAAAAACGACAATATCTTCATCAAAGCTTTTGTATCGCATGCAGGATTTTATGGAGAATATTTTACGTCTTTTTCTGGTGTACTTATTCATAGAATGGCTTAATATATGTTTATAAAATAATTTAAATGTTGGAGTTTCTAGAAGATTACACATACCATTCGATAAGCTTTTGTTTCCAATACGATAGCTACTATATTATTTCTAATTTTACCCCCAAAACATTCAATTATAATTATTTACTGTTTATAAATATGAAAAAACTCCATTTGTTTAAAGGCAAGTTAGTATATGAAGCATATTCATTAAGTTCGCAACAAATGTACAAATTGAAAAGGATATTCTTGATAATTTAAATAGTTTGTTGAAATAAAATCATGCATGGGGATGAGTTTTCGGTATGATTTGTTCTCACAACTGCTCTTTTAGGTTTTATTAATTATTTGTAATAGATAATTATTTCCCCTCACCCTTCACAAATCAACAGTAATATAATTCTTAGCCTGTCGCTATCATTGCACAGGAGCTCTATGAATTTACGGTACATGGCTCATTGACGGACAAGTCATTCAGCACAAATCTTATATTAACTAGTAGTAATCTATATTCGCTCTCCAAATGAGAGAAATACAGACAGAACTTCTCTGTGCAAGTTGTATAAAATGCTACTTTCTAAATGTATCACGAACGTCGCAGACCATATTTACGCTCTATCTTGCAAGGATGTTATATGCAAGAGCAGTGTAACATCTTAAAAATGGCGATATAGAAGAAAGTTATATACAAACGAGTGTTGAAAATGTATTAGGGAACAAATGATGTTTAGAACAGATTTATTTGTATAGTGACACATAGAGATTACAAATCCATATTAAAGACTCTAAGAGGCAATAATTAGAATCTGAGAAGATATGTGTTATAATTATTTTCTGTTTTAGTTGCCTGTTTTTATTCACATAACTATGATCTGGCTTTCTGGTTCTGAGACACAGTTCTGTGAATTTACATCCAACTTACTACACAAAGACTATCAGATCAATAATGTACTTCTCTAGATATGGTTTTACATGTCTAGCCCATGTAAAGATATATAGGAACTTGTACGAGTGTTTATTTCATACGAAATTTATGATATGATTTTGTTCATTCATATTTTTGCTAGCCTTGGAGAGCAAGGTATTACAATAATTCAACACGCTTCATTAATTTTATACGAATAGAATACAATGAAAGATTGTATTAATCACATGAGGAAATAAAGGAGAATGAGTGAAAACATCAACCTTTAATATATTGCAGTGTTCACTGTTGGTTCACTGTTTATGTCTCCTGTATGAAGAGCTGATGTATCCCTACCCCATACCAAACTCGTTCCTTCCGCGGACTCGAAATAAAGCACGTTTGTAGTTTTTTGTATTTTTTGCAAAGGGGTACAGACAACCTGAAAACTAACAAATTATTTTCTAATATTAGAAATAACATCTACGGTAAAAAATCGAACCATTTTCAGATACATCTCTATTAGAAAATGATTTTCTAATATATTAGGAATGGATTTTATAATATTAGAAAATCAAGAACATTAAAAAAAATTCTTATTTTTGTCCATTATGGCTTGCCATATGTATCATCATAACCTGAACGTGCATCATTATAATTTAAACTTCGATATCTTTGCTTGGAAATCACTTACTCACTTTGCAACTCTTCGGTCTTGTGTTTGATACCGGCTCCATCATGTTCAAGGTCAAGTGATCGCCCATCTCAGGCTGATTGCTTCCTCCTGTTTATCAGGTTTCCTTCACCTCAAAAACCTCACGATACCAATATCTGAGTTGTTGACAGATTGCTTCATAATTTACCAAATCTTTTTGTAGAATTAACGTAATCATGAAACTATAAATGTAACTCGAAGATATGGATGCCCTAGCCAAAATGGTGTACTTAAAGATAACTCGATTCAAAATGCAATGTCAGATTTGTAAGTTAAGCAGGAAAATAAATCTTTCAACTGTTAGCTGAATTATGTGAAAGCTAAATCTAACAGTCGAGTTTTGAATCAAACAAAGGAAAATCAAACGACCTTATATTTTCGAATATAAACAATTGTATTATATTCTCTTTCAATATATGAAGTCTTTCACAATTTGTGAGCGGAAACATAATTCATGATGCAAGGTCAAACTTCTAAGTTAGTCAAACGTTACCATAAATGAATTAAATTAAATTTTACCTATGTTTTCTCAAATAGAACATTTCCCGCTAAATTCGGTTTCGATCAAAGTTTATGAGTGAACTCAGAATTCATGGTGCAAGGGCAAACTTATAGGTCAAACAAGGGTTTTAACTGAGTTCCCATATATATATATATATGAAAATTGAAATTGGCCTTGTCCTTTTTAAAATAAACTTTGATACTAAATTTGGTTTAAATCTATGAAGTGCATCGAAAGTTATTGGGCAGACTCCAATTCATAATATATGAGCAAATTTCTAAGTCCCAAAAGGGCCGTAACTCAGTCCAATTTTAAAAGAAAAGATAGAAATCCGACCTGCATTTATCAAATTTTGTTTAAATCCATGATGTCTTTCAAACGTTTTTGAGCGGGAACGAAATTTGCCACGGACAGAATGTGACGAGAAGTGACATGACGGGATTGGACAGACATAGATAACATTTGCCACCTACCTACCCCCTCCCCCCCCCCCCAAAAAAAGCAGGATCATGCAGAGAAAATAATATATAATTTTGTTAGAATCTTTTATCTTTTTCAACTATATGTCCTTATAATAACTTTTATCTTTGCTTTATTATTTAAGACCTTAACAGAAAGAATACGACAATGCTACCCAAATACATGTATACTTTCTATTAAACTAAGCAAGCATAATCCCGACATCAATAACTAATACAATACCAATGCTGATAAAGAACACTGAAGTTACGTCTTTTTGCAATACATTGGGTTTACGGTGATCGAATTCACTGGATTACTGATCAAATAAATTTAGCTTGAATTTACAAATGGCTACCAACACATTACAATAACTCACAAACATATTAAATTTGCCGTTTTCTATAAGCACATTTCAATCGACTCACAAACATTTTCAAATGTGTCATGTCCAACAAAGACCTGTCCTTGGAAAAGACACTGGTCTTATTTTCCAATTATTTTAAAGTAATGGATAAATGTGAAAACTACAATGATTTTAAAGTATGAACATTATCAGTCAGAGAAAATACCAGATGGAGACAAAACTTGTTATTACATATCATTTTGTCGAGGAATCGTATTTTTTCCATTACATTGGATCGCCATCATAGGGACATTTTAGACATCACCCCTTTTGATCCAATTTATGGATGAATGCGGATTAATGAATTTGTTCGGAAAATCACGACGGAAAGGTCTCCCAAATTGTCTCAATGTAGAATCTGAGAAAAACAATTATTTGCATGCATATTCAAAGAGATCTAGATTAACAGAGCAGAGATTACTAAGTTTCACAGCATAATGTTATGAACACATGTTTAGAATTTTATATAATCCAGTTCAGATACAAATCGTGCATTCTTATAAATAAGAAAAGCAATTTTAAAATCTGTATTGGTATAAAATACATTTCACATGAACGAGATGAACATGTATGCAATGAATGGCAACTCTCTCATCAATAATTGCTGTTTGTTTCGTTATTCTTCTTTGGTGTTTGTTTCACAGGCACTGGAGTTACACGTGCTCCATATCTAGCTTGGGAGATTTTGTTAATGTAGTACAGAGCTACCATGGAGAATATTAAGCTGTAAGAAAATATATAAATTCACATAAATTGTCAGACTATGAATTTTAAAGCTTATTATTGTTTTATACATGAATATAAATTTAGAGGACCAGAACGCTTTCATTCCCGTAATATTTGATAGTATGATCACTCAAATTTTGTTTGAGTACAAAACGTTCTTGCACTCGTCTTGTTCCTCCTTTGTCATATACAGACAAATATACAATTGCTCATTATTACAGTTTGACATGTAAAGAATCCAGGATTAAACTAGAATCAAAGTCTTAAAGTAGAACTTCAGAGGCCGATTTCCCTTTCTTCCTATCTAGCTACCTCTCACATCCCTTTCAGCCAAAGTGCCAGGAATCACAATACTAGAACTGTTGTGTATACTATAAACAACTCGCTAAATACGTCACAAAGTCTTAAGTCTTGTTCTCTACTGGTGTTGGAGACGTCAATTGACATTGTAAATGCACAACATAGTTAGAATCATTTTATCCCTACACGTCTGAAACTTTCCAAAACTTATAAATAATATGACATTTTCAAAGCTCACTGACTATAAAATCATGCTACTGCACAAAGCTTTACACTAATAGCAGATCAGTTCCTTCTGGAAGAATGCATATCAATTTATATTTTAAGGACAACCTACATTATCAGCCCGGATCAGCTACAGTAGTGTTTCATTGCACAAGGCATTTTACTCCAACTGAATTGGCACTAAATAACCTCTTTGTGAAATTACCATTAACTTTATAGATCAACAATGTTCACTTGGTTTTATTTTAAGAAATCAAATTGGAAGAGGGAGATAACTTTCGTATACAGCTATCAACTGGTGAAGATGTAATTCCCCTTTATTCTTTAACAATCTGGAAGAAGAAGAAATTGTTTCCAAAAGTAATAGTTCAGACCAGTAATAACTCATTTTGTTCACATATATGTATGTCCAAATATCTCCATTATGACCATTTTAACAAAATGTTTCTAATGCCTATAAATATAGTCAAAATTTCATTTCTTATATGTTATATACCCATTTTCTATCACTTATAAACTTTAACCTGAATTTTTTTAACATGGCTTTTTCGCCTTTATTTTCTACCTAAAACACCTGTACAGGCAAAAAACCATATGTTGGTTTCTTAGGCAGCATATTTCCTAATAATACATTTATGACAAAGTTATTTTGAGATGCACATTGGGAAAGTGTTGGAAATAAGTACATGCTTATATCTGATACAGTACACCCTATCTTGAAAGGTCACTGTTTTAAGAAAACACATGTTATTGAAAATCAGATTCATTAAACACATGTAAGTTTTGTTTCGTAATGTAATGACCTCTTTTTGCGATCATCTGTCTCCAGGAACTATTTTTTTGACATCAATGCTTTTCTTCCGAGACAAGTTTAATTGTATATCAGTTTTGTTTCCCTATGATGTATGCAAGCGTTTATTTCCCTTTGACGTGTACATGTATTTTATATACAGAAGTGTAGTTATCTCATCTATTTACAGTAGAAGACTTTTTTAAGACAAGTAATACTTACTACGTTGTTGCACACATACTGTGGACCTGGCATAAGGCTACCATGACAATCGCCTTACCAAAAAAAAGTACTGGAAAAGAAAATAATCTTTTAAAAGTATCTTATATTCAACCTATGTCATTAATTAATAACATTGAGCATAAGCTCTGTGTTTCTGATGGTAAGCGTCCTGACTTTGAATAATAAGTAATGAAAAATATACATTACCTTTGGTTCTATTGGGGGTTTCTCTTGTGTTTTAACTATCCATACGGGTTTTCTTTATCTGCAGTGCAGATTGTATTGTTTCTTTGAGAATTGTAAAACTCCGTCGCTCATTATTGGAGTCCTGTAACAGTATTGCATAACATAATTTTACATCTTTTTATTGCTAGGATCGTTTGAACCCTATCCCCAACAGAAAAGTATTGTAAACCTAACATAGATGAAATGGACAGGGATTGGACTTATAGTCTGCTTTTCATTGCTGCATTGGTTGGTCTTCGTCTCAAATGTAGCCTATATTTTGTTTGTGAAGGAACGGAAATATTTTTTTTTAAATGTAAGATAATAACATTGTAATAGCACTCTCTGTCTTATTTCTTAGGATACCCAACCTCATGACCGACACAGCCACTAATCTCCCCTAATCCGACACAGCCACTAATCTCCCCAAATTAGAAGACTTGTAACTATACAACAGGCCTTTATTTTATTAGCTGCTACATGTGTTATTTGTTTTTTCACTGTGTATAATTTATACACCGTTGCACACCTTAATCTGAGCAGAGCAACATCAGATCTTCGATAACACTCAGGTGACATAAGAATTATATAATTTTCTTTGTTTTAAAAAAAAAAAACAAAAAAAAAACAAACAAACAAAAAAAAAACATCGGTGGAACGAAAACTTGCTATTTATCGTAAATCGTCAGTCCCTATCTATTTTTTTATAATTGTCGTGGAGGTATTTAACTATTAATGTGTGTTATAAAGCTAAAAACGTCGATGAGTGTTTGCTTTTTACTAAATGGCCTTGAACAAGTTTAATATGTGTTCGCCACCTCCCTCAACCGAAACCGCGGACGTTCTCGCGGGATTTTTTGTCACTTGGAGGACCTTCGACATGCGCACAGAAAATGTTAAAAGAGTATATTTGTATATTTCAAACTCTTCTTTCTATGGCTAACTCGTTGTACTGCATCATACATGACATTTTCAGGTGCATGCAATTTTGACCTTAAATCTGTCAAACAACCAAGGTTATCAACTTTGCTTTAAAAGGCGCGGTAGGTCAATAGTCACAATACTCAAACATAAGGCAATGTCGGAAACAGATGCCACGAAAAGGTTTTTGGGTCTTTCTATTATATTCATATAACGATACCAATCCTGCTAAGTATTCAATTATTGACTTTTAATTTACGCAGTAATGCACATATCAGGATTTTGTTGTAAAACTAATCACAATTTGAAATCATTGTCGTTAAGATGACATGATTCACAAAGATTTTCATTCTGGGGAATGATTCAGAAACATGTGGCCTATTTTCATGTTCACCAGGACAAAGCACATAATTCCACATAATGCTAGCAGATTTTGGGTACAGAGATCGTGTATTTATTTTTTATGGCTCAGATTTCGTTATAAGGTAGTGTATAACGATTTTTTACAACGCAGATTCATGAAATTTTTCTGGTTACCTGTCGAATAGTTGTCAATTTACAGTAATCTATTAAATGAACAATTTACTAATGCTGCCATGCTCTCAGGGGTATTCCCAGTCACCGACGGGAACCGACTAGGACAGACGGAAAACTTCGGGAAGTATCTGGAAAATAAATTATGCAAAAAGTGGCCAACAAGAACTAAATTTAGGTTCAGCAGGATCAAAAAAGTGGAATATACCACATTATTAATTTGTACTGTTCAAAAGTATTTCCGAAATTAGAAAAGAAAATGATAACTGGAGATTCTGACGTTATTTACTTCCGTCAATAAATGCGGGACCCGTCCTGCATAAATCTTTCTGAGCTTCAAATGATTCTTCAATATATTAAAAAGAACAGCTGACGAATTAATGCCCGTGATAAAGAAATATATTCCACTATGTATCGAGCATCTTCATCAATTGCCTCCTTCAAATCATCCAATTCCCGCTCACCAATCGCAGTCAACGGTCTTATAGAACGTGGGCCATCTTTCATGGGTTCGCGACCATTTTTAAAAGGCTGAAACCGGCTCTATATTGTAGAATATGACAGAGAATTACATGCGTAACTTTAATCCAAGTTGGTCTTGTTAATAGTTGGAGAGTACCCTAAGAGTGCCCAGATTTTACAGTATGTTCTTTGCTCAGTAGCAGAATTGTTATCCTTCTCCGACATTTTACGTCACTGTCATTTACCTATGTCTGGCGTACCATACGTGCAGCTGCAAATCATTTTGTAGAACGTTATTTTGTCTATCGATCGGCATTACATTTATTGACAGGTTGAAAGAAACAAAAAGTTATATAAAATATTCAGAACTTTTCAAATACCTTCTTATAAGTGTGGACAATAATTTCAACGTCAGCATTTCAGCATCTATGGTTCATACATGCGGAAGCTTTCACATAAATGTAATTTGTCATTTCATTCATTTTGAATGCATGCACTTTAATCGCCAAGGGAACATTTTACGGTTTCAAAACATGTAGGTGAGAAAATATGCCCTTTGTGAGTCAAATATTATTTTTTCCTGATTGGATTAAGCAATAGAACATTTGACTAGTCGAAACTCTGAAAACTTGTCCACATCATTTCCTCACAACATAAACATTCCACCCCCAACCCGACCATCCTGTAGTTGGCACAAAAAATAATGCGTAGTCAAGGTCAAATTTTCAATTTTATAAAGTTAACAATTTATACAATGTTATAATCGCAGATTCGAGAAGAATAAAAAAGAAAATCAGTCAAGATGTACATGACAAGGAATTATCTTTGCAGATTCATATTTCGAGTTTCTCGAGTCTTCAGACAGGTCTGGTTTAGATTCAAGTTCTAGTTCCAATAAAGAATTATATTCTGACTTTAATGTTTATCTGGTTCTAGCTACGATGTGGATTCTAAATGTGTAAATCTCGTGAGAAATCTCAGAAGAGTATTTTACACAAAGAAATGGTCCGGTATAAATATAAAAAATCATCAGGTTAAGTCAATATTTTCTCTGGTTTATTCGACTCTCCAGTATGAACTTAGTTTCAGAAGGTGTTATTTTCAAGAAATTACATCTTAAAATGTTTATTACTGGAGGTTAATAAATTATTTAAAGTACATATTTCGTTTTCTTTCTTCCAATGTCTCCCTCTTTGATCTCGGGGATGTAGAATAGACCAGATGCGCTCCCCTAAATGTCATGAAAGGCGACTATAGTATTCGCCCACACCCCCGTCAGTTTGTACCCCGCTTGCGATTTTGAAAACGAAAAGCATCGAGGATATAAAAAGAAAATGCACAAAACTTACTCATTTAATTCATTGATTTATAATTTCTAACTCCACTGTCACCAAGAGGTCGCTAACATAGTCATCTTCTTCGCGTTTCTAACCAAACGGAAGTTTTCAGTGTAAACGAGGAGCCTGCTCACTGTCATTTTCCGGTTGATGGAAGAGTCAATTTTCAGTGAAGGACTGGATGCAAGGCCTACACATACATAGAAGGCAAACACTGTGTCGTCTGCATCCAGTGTATGCAACGTCTAATTTTAATATTGTTAAAAAAAATTTAACAGGTGGAAATAAATATGTTCTTACATCTCAACGTTACCGAAATTTACGAAATTATATGGAGCTTACGGAACACAATGAACTGTATCACTCCTGTTGTGTGAAAAACACAGACTCGCCCACGCAGATATGGACGCCGTGTTTGTGTTGAAGTTCCGTTATGTTTGAAACGCGAAGAAGATATTAGAGACCGCTTGGTGACAATCGAGTTAGAAATGATAAATTAATGAATGAAATGAGTAAGTTTTATGTATTTTGTATATTTTTGATGCTTTTCGTTTTCAAAATCGCAAGGGGGGGGGGGGCAAGCTGACGGGGAGGTAGCCAAATGCTATAATAGAGGTAGGAGCCGGGGGTGTCTCAGTGGTTTGCGTGCCGGACTTGCGTCCGAAAGGGTCGGCCACCGTAGTGTGTCTTTGTTCAAGGCATTTTACTTCAATTTCCTTGGAGCAAAATAATCTCTTTGTGTTGCTGTGCCATATAACAGCAAACCGCACTCTTTAGCATCATAATCGCCAGATTCAAACCTGGAACCTCTGGCGCCAGAGGTTAGTGTGCTAACCACTTGGCCACAAACCTCGTGCAAACTGAAAGCAGAAGCATAAGGTCGTTTGAAATTGGACAAAAAATAATGCAGTCTGATTAGATCTCTTGCACGTGGTCAGATGATTTCACTGAACTTGTTTACTTTTATTTTTGTTGGCTTTTACGGCACATTGTACACATTATTGGCTATATCATGCCGATGAAATGATAGCGAAGTGCCTTTCCCAAGAACACACAGAGGTACCTGATCTAGGCTAGCCCTAGCGGGTATCTAACCCGCGAACCTTGGATTACGAGTCCAACGCTTTACCAACTTAGCTGCCGCGGCACCATCACCGCATTTGAGACCAATGTTAGCCAGGCATGTTGCAAAAATAAAAACACTAAAAATGTGGTTATTGCTTTAAGGATATGTATTCAGAATTTAATTTTGTTCAGAATTTAATAGGATTAACCGATTGATTACTTTTTGACGATGCATCTACACGAAATGTTACATCGTGCCGATGAACTGGAGTAAGGCGCTTGCCATGCGATACACGAATGCGCCTACCCAGCCTGGACTGAGTAGGATTCGAGCACGTACTGAGCTATTGCGGTTGTCAGATTTCAATTGGAATAAAGCTCCTATAAAACAGCTGACCATCATACATGTTTCAAAAGTTACATGCGGAACATTAGGCGCATTCGTGCGTTATGTTGGAGAAATAATGGTATTCAGTTGGAACACCCTGTGGTTTCTTCTGATACGTCCACAAGGATTGGATAACAAAATAGTAATATACTACATAGAAGATATTCTTTATCGATCATTCTTGTGAAAATGGAATGGAAAACGTTTATCAGATGCATCGTTTATTGAATACGTTAAATCTGACAGCAGTGTTTAAGGCAATCGTGCTTCATTAAATTACACAGTTAACACGAGTTTAACTGTTGAAAAATGGATTAAAGCTCAAATGTTTTCATTATATCTTTACAGTGTCGAGTATTGTTCAGTTCACTTAGATAATAAATTGAAATTTTTTTTTTGTTTTGGTTTATGATTCAGATTATCATGACAAAGAAATTACTAATTGCTAATTCTACATGTACCTCCTGATCAATTGGCCATGTCTAAAATTCGCATATCATTACTGAATAACATTTTGGAAGTCAAATGGCGCCATATTTGATCACTCCAGTGCATACAGTCTTACACTTTCCCAGCATCTAATTCTTACTTTTTAAGTCAATATTTGTCTAGAACAGCCGAGGACAATCCTTTGAAAATTATAAAGAAATATGCCTCAAGCTCGATTCACTTTAAGGTTAAATCGCTGATCTCACCACAGTCGATGTACATGCAAGAAAAATTGGCGTCATGTTTTCTTCCAATTTATTTTACCGCGCAAGTGTGAAAGATCTGCAGTGATTGATAGGTAAATTGAATCCTGTATTGAGCACGTGTACAGCAAGACAAAACATTTATCTTTTAATTAATCAACTGGCTCAGAGTCCTAATAGTTCATCATTCTATACGCTCAGTAACTTAAACAAGACTTTTAATGAAAAGATGAAACACAAAATTGCCACCACACAAAATATAGGTGATGGAAGTAAAATGGCCCCATTGTTAACTTGGTCAGGATCAATGGGGATATGCTGAATGCCTAAAAGCAGTATTCTAGCTCATAAGTTACATATCGATACTATGGAGATTTTGATTACAGTTGTTGTCTAAAAGCTCTGGAGTCACTGGCTGTTCTTGGGCACACATAATTCAAAAATTCCTTGTAACATGATACAGACACATAGAGACTGGAGGACAGATGTAAAATGAAATTACTTATACTGCGTCGTAATCAGAAAAATTGTTTGTTTTCAGATAAAACGTAAATATATGTATTTAAAATGTTTTATAATATTTATACTTCCAGAATACCTGCCATTCTAGGTGACCATAGTTTCTTACGTTATTGCCGGATATATCTCGGAAATAAATCACACAACAGTAGAAAATTCTTGGTGTTATAATATGAAGTTTTTTAATTCTAAATCGCGGGTAAAGTACTGATTTCTGATGTCATTTTTACATTTTGTTATAAATAATGTACATTTTTTAATTTTAAGAAGACCTTAAAATGGTTGATACAATTTAATCACATAAATTAGAGCAATGTTCAGAGCCAATTTTATCTTTTCCTTCCTTTTATCTTATCGAATAAACTCAGCTGTCACTGATGATGAATTCAAATTGTTCAAAAAGAATTTAATTTCATGTACTTTGTGACAAGAGAGGAAAGTTCTGTTTACCGAAAACGTGAGGAGATCCCTGGAACGTAATCAGCCCAGTCATTCATTATATGCAAATAATTATATGGATGCTTGCATTTATTAATCAATCAGAAACTGTCTATGACAAACTTTGCCCAGGACGACTACCACAACCTTTGCAACAAAATACCATCTGGATTGGTTGTAATATTACTAAGCTGATAAGATGCAATTTTGGACTTTACGACAATTTCACCAGACAAAAGCAAAGTCGGCAAACAACGCTGTATAAGTACATCATTTGCAAAATAGCAGTTATTATTCAAATCGTTTGTAACTCGTGATTACACTTAATCTAAGAATATTATCATAACAAAGTTATGCAAAGACATATAAAAAGCTAAAAGCTACCAAGTAAAGCTGCTACTCTTTTGTCTAAACAAAGAAATAATCGGCTTATTTTTCAAGCCCTTTTTGATCATGTCAGAAATGATTCATCTGGAGTAGATGGAGTTTGGGGAGTAGGTGAAGTAAGAAGAGGAGGTGAGTAGATGGAGTTGGGGAGAAGAAGGTGGAGAAGCAGGATAAACAGCACTTTGTACCAAATTTGCTATGGACAAAGCATATATCGATACAGTCATTGCAATCGCTGCATTAATAACTAGTATGGTTAGACCATTTTCTTTGAACAGTTGTGTCAGTCTTTCACCTAACCGTAATTTGTGCTTCACTTTTAAATTTATATTTTTCGTTTGTTTTTCTGAAACATCTCTCCAACTATAGTTAAATGTCTAACTGTATGGGCTCGTTTACTCTGAATACTTTTCAACCGTTCTTGTAATACAGCCTTTGTGTTTCGGTCTTTTTCCTTGCTAATGTCTTTCTTTTAGCTCTTCAATCTGTTTTTGATACATTTAAAAGTCTAATTTCATATGAATTCTATTTTTTATTTGACAACTTCTACAGCATTTACATATCCCCTTAATTTTATTTTTTCTTCTGTAGTGAATAATCTTTTCTCTTCAGGTGGAAGTTCTTCTCTTTGAATTTTTTGTTGTTGTGTTAATTCTTGATTATAGTCTCTGATTCTCTTACCAGCTGGTCAAATTATTCATTTCTGTCTAATGTTATCAACTCTATTTCCGCGGCTAATCGTATTGGTTGTCTGATACCAATTTACAGCTTAATATGATATTTCCGTTGTTCTCTGATGTTTTACACTTGATGGTGCAAGTAGGAACAGTTATATGTTCCCTGATACTTTCCTAGAGATCTTCCAGTTTTTGTGTGGATATAAGTCTCCTTAATCTTATCACAAACTCATCTTGCTGGGCGGAAGTAGAATCTAGTGGATCGTATGCTACATGCTTGTATTTTAATTAGTTAACAAAAGAAGATCCTTGCTATTGAACTAAGAGATAATCTTGCACCAAGATCCTTGCTATTGAACTAAGAGATAATCTTGCACCAAGATCCTTGCTATTGAACTAAGAGATAATCTTGCACCAAGATTTATTAGGGTAATTCTTAAATCAACTAGATTACAGAATCTATTTATGGATTATATATATATATATATATATATATATATATATATATATATATATATATATATATATATATATATATATATATATATACTGCTCCTCTTGGGCTTCTCGCAGGATTTATAAATGATATATGTTTGGGTTTTTAAAAAGTAAGCCAGTTCCCTGTCCTTAAATGTCTTGATTTATTCTTTTTTCCATCCTGTCTTTTCTCTCTTCTTTCACTCCATGAATGATAACTAATATGATGGTAGGGATTATGATAATGGTAAGGGTATTGTAGCTTTGTTTAAAAAGGGGATGGTAGGGAAGTTATAGAGGGGATAAGGCTTCTACTTTATGCAGAAGGGGATCATATGGAATTTATATGGGGTATAGGGAAACAAATGTAAGCTGCATAGTAAATGTTGGGTGTTGACAGTACATAACTAGGTACTGAATAGTAGATCTATATGTATTGGTCAGTCAGAGTGTATGTTAAACCAATGAATGTTTTTAACATTCAGTTTCCCGTTAGAGACCACAGAGACCCAAACATGTTAAATTCCCGTTAGAGGTCGTAGTGTCATTCCCATGTTAAATCTCCCTTGTACCCCACAGAGCCATTCCCATGTTAAGTTCTTTTTTGGGCTCGGAGTGCCATTTCCATGTTAAATTCCCTTATAGCCCATAATGCTATTCCATGTTAAATCCTCTTATGCCCTATAATCCACAGACCCTTGTCGTTATAACTCTACAAATATGATAGCCTAATGTTAATTTACCGTTGTATCTCCAAGTGCCGCAACAAAAACAAAATAAAGACTAAACATTTTTAAAAAATGGCGGCCTAATGTTAAAAACCCATAGATCCCATAGAGACGTATATTCCGAAGACCCTTTTAACATAAGATTCCCATAGACACCCATAATGCCTACCTATTGTGTTCCAAAATATTTTTTGTATTCATGAAAACAAAATCTGTTGATAAATGGTCGAAACACCTTCTGATGACAAGTTAAATTTATTCAAATAAGGTTCTATATTTTATATTGATTAAGAGTATTCATAATCATCTCTTGTATAGTCTGCAGGCATTTAAAAATCTTCATGAGCTTTGTTATTTTCTGCCACTTTCGCACAATTTAAATTGCAGATAAGCAACTTTACAAAAAGGTTTTCTTGAAGATAAGAATAAAAGTTGTCCCGTCCCACTTGCCCTAAAATTGAAGAATGCAAGCAAGAATAGAAATGTATTATAGCAAATGGAACATACAAAGAGATAACCGATAAAACCTTAACTAACAAGGAGTTGGAGCAAATGGATTAAAAACAAATCAAGAAAACATATGAAATATTTGTAAATGTAAGATCAGATAAAATATCAAGGTCATTGTTAAATGTTGCTATCCAAGCAGCAGCATCTTCGATTAGTACATTTTTACCAGTTGTTGATTTGAATACAAAATTACATGAAATTCAATGGTATTAGATACGTCATTGGGTGTCTATCATTCAAGTTAGGATTACCACTATCAGTCCTAAGTGTTCGTTTAATAACTATTAAGACATTAATTTTCATAAAACCGAAGAGGAAAAAGAAAACACAAACAATCATTTTAAAGAAATGTGTACTGGACGTTTTACAATCGATGAATTTGTATATTTGCCAGTCATGTTGCCTGTCGTCTCATGAGTATTGTCCCTGTGATGATTTTTACAGAAAACATTGGGATTGTACATCACAAATGCAGTTAACTTTCCTAGAGATATAAACTCGGGTAGTTTTCATATTTTGAAAGGTAAAAAGCTCTCTGAAAACATTAGAAATCCCGGGAAGATCACGTGCAAAAAGGTGAGCTCATTTGTGTGGCTTGTTAAAGAAATTCAATGATTCACCTTGAGATTTTTCAGAATTTCTACATAATATTTGACACATATTACCACCTTGCTCCATGCTAGAAACTGTATCAGTTATCATTCTGATCAACACAGTCTGATTGGACACCTTTGTGTAATTCAGCCATTTCCAAATCAAGAATACTTAAGCCTAAAATAAATATTTCATGCAATCATTCTTCATTTACATTTACGAAAAACATAACTCTAACTGATGAGAAAAGCATTTCACCTCACAATAAAATCGTTGCAGTGGTTCTTTCTAAGTTTGACAGTTGTAGAATCTCTTTAAATACTCCATTAAATATTCATTTCTTTCAATTTACGCTTTTACATTTGCATGAAACGAACGGTTGTTATCGTTAGAATGTGTTTACCTACAGGCTATCAGATAGCTCAACCAGATTTTAAAATATCATTCTGCAGAAATCGTAGCGGTGAATAGGATTTTCTAAATGAAAACGGAAATCCATCATTTAAAACCTATCACTACACTAATTAAGTTCCTAAATATTTTCTTCATTTTTCCACGTTTATTTTTATTAATTCCAGTTCATTAGTTTTAAGTTCATATGCACTAAGACTATCTTACGGATGTGAGGCACTAACATGAACAGAACAGAAATCAGCATTGATCATGTTGCCTTTTCTGAAATTAGTTGTACTTGAATGAAATAACTGGACTTTTTAGTGTAAGTGACCATTCTGGAACCGGCCGAATTACACATGTTTGCTTTGTTATCCTACGCAAAAGCCTAGGAGGCTGAATTCGATAAACATTTTAGTTTATATTAAGGCTTTAATGCTGTTTTCTATTAAATGCAAGTAACATTGTTCCCTGCTTAAAAATAAGTCAGAGAAAAACTGTTAAAGAATATATTAGGGACTAAAAAAGGATACGATAACAGCTGATTGGCTCAATTAGTATAGTGATACCTTGAAGGGATAAAGAATATTGCACCTATGTAATACATTTGCTTTTTGTGTATATGTAGCCTCATTGAAGAATAACTGTGAATTTTGATTGTATTCTATCTGGAGAGGTTTGCTCCAGATTATAATTAATCATACATGACAGAAATCTCAGTGGAGTGTCATGTGAGGTCATTGGTGACAAATGTAAGGTCCAAAGACAGACATTCACTTGCCATACGCATACAAAAGCTTCCTTGATATGTTTGAGCTAGTTAGAATATATTTCTACAAACTCATCAATATTTTAGTCCTAAAAACCAATTTTTTCTAAATTTTGGTATATTTTTTAATATTTAAATTTTTGTTAAAAATGAAAATGTTACAATTTTGGTCAAAATCTCCACATAAGTTGTTGATTGGGAAGAAAAATCACCCAAAAGAGTATAAAATGGTAGTTTTACTTTCTTAATAAATGGATCTGAAAAAAATATATTAGTTGTATGCAATTAAGATGAAATATGAGACGTTTTGAGATCTATGAGCCATTTCCGGAAATGCAAAACTGCATAGATAATAGTTGCCTTAACACTGCCATCCACACTTTGGAATAGGAAAGAGTGTCATAAATTCATTTGATGTTCATTTCCTTGTGTATTCATGTAATATAGTCATCTGTCTTACTCAAGTAAAGATGTATAGCTTTCAATTTCTTTCATTACAACATGCCAACGTTAAATTTTGCCGAAACAAAATGTCACACAATACAATGTGCTTTTGCAGAGGAACATTTGCCTGCTAATAAAGGATCGTATTTTAGTATAGGTCTTTTGAGATTTCTCAATTCAGAAATTACTTTCCAGTTGTAAAAGTTCCTAAACTTACTTTTTAAAACTAATGTCTCCCTACTCAAAGCAAATCATTCTTCAATTGCTTTATTTCCAATAAATATTATATATAGTACTCATATTCATCGTAAAATCTTATCTATAAATGCATTTAAGTTTTATTCTACTTTTTGACATTTTTAATATTTCAAAGTCAACATTTTCTTAAATTGGTTTGCAAAAAGTTGTTGTTAAAATATTTTCTTCGCAAAACATAAGGAGGAATCGATGTACCTGAGGTATTGCATCCACATTTCCTTCAAACTGATCCTGCCGCACGGTCACTATGGATGTGAAGCATGTGAACAATTAATTACGCTTCGATTAAAGGGAATATATATATATATATATATATATATATATATATATATATATATATATATATATAGATATTTGTGTGTGTGTGTGTTTTCCATCACGTATGCACTATCTAATGTTGTTCCGAATACTACTCAGTTTGAACTTATTAAACTTTGAAGAAAATAAATAAATAATAATCCCTTTCAGTCTTGAAAGTCATATGGATATAGATAAACACCTGGATATAGATAAACACATGGCTATAGACAAACACATGGATATAGATAAACACATGGCAACTTGCACTTAATCAGTTTGCGTTGTTGTAAACTTTCATAGTTTCAAATTCATTAAAGTCTTTTGAAATAAGTACTATACTCGTTTCCCGGTGATAAACATTTTAGTCTAACAGAAAATGTCAGTGACAAATTTTTCAGGAATACTGCCGCTAACTTCCTCAAAACATAGACTGAAAAATAACTTCGTTGGTAAGACGCAGGTAAGAGCTTTTGACAATTTCTCAAACAGCTGAGTCCGTAAACAACATCCTATATAAAAACGTCATTTGCAAACTACCAATTGCTTTTTACATCTTTCACACGTGAGTAGACTATGGTTACAAATGGTATATAAAAATGTTCAGTCCCGATATCCGTCATGCTAACTGTTAACCGTTTGATAAAGCAGTTTCAGTATACGAGCTATGACATTCATTATTAGGATGAAACATTTCTTGTTCTTCAGCATTTTATGCACAGTAAGTTGTTCCAAAGATCAAGAGACCAGCAACTCTTTGCTGGACGACGCGAGTAATGGTGACATCAACGCTGTTAGGCTTCGTCTAGCGGAGGAGAGAGAAGGACGTTTACTATTGGAGAATGACGTTCAACTACTGACCCTGAGATACGCGAACTGTACAGAATGATGAATCAAGGTTAGTCTCCAAAAACTCCAAACATTGATTAGTCTGCCTTTTCCTCGAAACACCACTAAAATAACCCATGTTCCTCGTGGGTTACTACTAATTCTTGCAGTCTGTATACCAGCGAGATTCAACAAGATTATGCGGGGGGAGGGGGGAGGGGAGGTTACAACTCTTTTCATGCTGATAGATGTACATGTCTTAAGGATGCGGAGGGGGTGGGGGAAATCTTCAGAAAAGTATATTCTTGAGGTGGTGACTTTCACTAAATCGAATACGTTTCTCGTCGTTTTAATTTCCGTATACAAGCTCTAGTCATTTTTGAAACATTATAATTTTCTTGCAGAAGGAAATCTTTTGCAGGGGAGAAAACATTATTAGTCATATCTTTCAGTCTTTATACGAATGAACTTCAACAAGATTATGCGGTTTCTGACCACCCTTTTCATACCGACAGATGTATATGTCTTAATGGGGATGGAGGATAATATATAGAAAGCTACATCCTTCAAAGTGGTGATTTGTACTAAAGTGATTCGGTTTCTTTCATCGTTTTAGCGCCGTTTACATAAACAATAGTCGTTTTTTGCATCTGTATAGTTTGTATTGCACAAGGAAATATTTTGCAGAAAAGAAACGTGATTTATCATGTTTTTCTTGCACGCATACTTAAGAGTGCAGGTACAGAAAATTTGGCCGACCCAGTTTTCATAAAAAATCTCGTCTGTTTTTTGCATTCTTTCATTCAGCCCGTCGTTAGCCCTTTTGTGATTTATCATCCCTGTGAAATATGCAAAAGTCGGCGTAGATGCTACGTAATATAAACCTGTTCGTGTGCATGTAATGTCGTATAACTTATCTAAGATCGTTTTTCAAACCTAATGGGATATGGCTTTGGATGATTTGAAGATGTGCTGTAAAGTTTAGAATCTCACCCCATAACCAGGGGGTAAATTGGTGAGGGTGAAAATGAGAGGAAGGAAGGTACACGTGGGATCAACAACAATATATTAATCTTTTCATAATAGATAATTCTTTTCATTAAATATTCACATAGATAATTCTAACACTGTATATATAAAGTACTTCATGTTGCGAATCACTATACCCTTTTGTAGCGTCTCTCGATGAAATACTTTTTATGTGATAACTGTAGCTCTAAAACTCCTTCCTTACGATTGCAGTGTCCAGGTCGCTGTCGACAGTATTAGAAGGAAATACCATAAACGACTTTTTTCATATTTTCAGCTATGTCTCCAGTTGGATTTGTTGCAAAGCTTTCTAACCACACAACTATTCAAAATGGCGAAACACTGAAACTTGACAAAATAGACATTAATGAGGGAAATGGTTACAACCCCGCCATCGGTGTATTCCGTGTTCCTGTAATGGGCGTGTACATGTTTTCTATCACCGTGATGACTCGGGCAGAAGGTTTTCCAGTACATGTGAGGTTAATGAATGGTAACGAAGAACTGACACGTCTTTACGCGGGGGACGTTTCGAGCTGTCGAATGGTTGGTGCGGTTTCAGTTCCTGCAATTCTGTCTGAAAATGACAATATCTTCATAGAAGCTTTTGTAACGCATGCAGGATTTCATGGACACTACTTTACGTCTTTTACTGGTGTACTTATTCATAGAATGGCTTCATCAATCGTGGTTTAAAATTCACATTAAATGTTTGACTTTCAAGAAATGTATATGTATCCTTTTAAAAGTTTTGCAACTTGTCTATTTTTTATTTCATAGATAACTATTCAATAATAATTATTTTCTGTTTATAAATATGACAAAAATCTCCATGATTTTTTAAGCAAATTAGTATCTGGAGAATATTCATTTTGACTGCGACTAATGTCCAGATTAAAAAGGATATTTGTCCAAATTGAAAGAGTTTATTGAATTAAAGTCATGCACGAGAATGGCCTTTTTAGTATGAATGTTTCTCACAACATCTCTTTTGGGTTTTATTCATTATTTGCAATAGAACATTATCCTTCCTTCATTCAGAACGCAATAATAATAATAGAATTTTTAGCCAGTCGCTGTGCAAGCCGGACCGAGATACCGTTAGGTGCACGTGACTATTCGCTGCGCAAGTCGGTAGAACAGTCGTGGCCCATACTTAATCTCTTTCAACCAGGCTTTCGCGTAACTTTGAGAAATCTTCTCAAAGCGAGAGTCTGGTTGAGGTATGTGCAGCTGACTGATACCGATTGGCGTCGCTCATTTCATGTTATTTCTTTCTTTTTTGTTTTTCTCGGATGAATGCCCTATCTATATTGTAAAGTCCACCGACACTAATTGTGCATAGGCAATAAATGTAAACATGTCTTTTGTATACTTTAATGTACTGGCACAAAAGTGTTAATCTTGTTCAAGCGGACTCTCGTGCGACTCAGAGAGCTCTAAGACAAATTGATTGTTACCGATAGGTTTCGCTCATTTCATTTTTCTTTCTCTTTTCTTCTCTCCGAAAAATGAATCATCCATACCTGCACATGATACTCGAAAGAGGGTGTTGCAGTGTAGATAGATAAATATAAGTCGATTATCGATATAGAATTGAACTTAACTTTGTTCTCTGCGGAACAAAACAATCTCTTTGATTGGAGAAGCCAAACAGGTACATATTGACAAATTAGCGAAAAAACTAAGATCTAGCACTACATCTTCCAAAGACTGACGGTAAGGCCTTGCGGCGTTCGTCAGCCCTCATAGTATTCATTATATGACATACCTTCAACACAACGGTTTGATAATTACCAAAGAATTTTACGAAACTTAAGCACTAACGATTTTTTTTATAGATTAAACTGTACTTGAGGGAACAAATGTTAATCCTCTAGATACACCTTTATATAAGAATGAAAGTTTTTCTTCCAAAGAACTAACGCCTGACGAAGAACAAAATGTTTTCAAAAGCCTTTCTCTTAGTAAGGTTTCTGGTCCCGATGGTGTAAATAATCGTGTTCTGCGTGAGCTGGCTATTGAACTTTCTCATCCACATTGTTCACCTTTTAACCAATCTCTTAGAAAAGCCACCTTTCCAGACTCTTGGAAAGAAACAAAAGTTTGTCCAATTTTAAAGAAGGGTGACGTATCTAATTACAGACCAATATCTCTTGTCAGTACTGTTTGGAAATTTTTGAAAGAATGTTTTTTTAAACACGGATTTAATTACTTCCCTGAAAATATAATTTTTACACCATTCTATTCTGGCTTTATTCTGAGGGATTCTATAGTTAATTGACTAAGATATCTTTATAATACGTTTTGCCAAACAGTTGATTCCCGTAATAAAATTAAAGTTTTGCTTGGCGATATACGTAGAGCTTTAAATCGCCTGTTAGGCATAAAGGACCCGTCCATAAACTGAAAGCTTCTAGTATCACTGGAAACCTTTAAAATGATTTTCAAGCTTTCTTAAAACAGGAAACAACTAGTGCTACTTCTGGAGGTGTTTTCAGACTTGAGGTGTAGGACAGCTGTTTCCTCAAGGATCCGTTTTAGGCTCCTTAGTTTTGTTATATACATAAATGTCTCAGTGGACTAATAATTTTGATTTCTATTCTTTAATCTTTCTCAAACTGAATCAACGACAGTTTCAAAAAAATTATTAAACCCATCCATCTACCATGATATATGCTCAACCATAGAGTTGAGGAAGTTGACTCATACAACATCTTGGAATTTTTCTATCGAGCGACTGCTCATGTCAAAAGCAAATAGTCTATACAAAAGAAGAAAAGAAAAAACATGTATAAAACATTAATGTAATGCGCAGATAAAAATTTAAACTTCACAGGAAATCTTTAGGAATTATACAAGCATCTTTTGTACGACCTATTCTGTAATATGGTAATATGATTTTGAACAACTGAACATTACTTGAGAAAAGTGAACTCGAAAAAGTACAAAACGAAGCAGCCAGATTCGTTACTAGTGTAAGAAAAGTTGTATCTATTTAAGCTTTACATCAAGAAATAGGATGGGAAAATCTTGAATCCAGACGAGAAGAACACAAACTTACACTTCTATGCAAACTGGCAACTGGTTCAAGCCATCCCTATCTCATATCTCTGATTCCACCAGCTGTTAGTGATAATGCTCACTTTAAATTATGTACTGTAAACTAATTTCCAATCAATACAAGCTAGAAGAAGTCTTTACTACAACTCGTTTCTTTCTTCAGTCATTCGATAATGGAACACATTATCTTCTCGAGACACGTCAAAGCGACTCCAAGAACAACTTCAAAATGGCATGAAATAATCGTGGCAATCATTTTCCCAGCTATATCAGCCTACATGAAGAAGGACGTTTCAAATTCTTCACGCCCGACTTATGACAAATTGCAGGTCACTTAATCAACAAGTACTTAGAAGGAATATACATCTAACTGGATATTCCCTATGTAGATGTGGTAGTTAAGTCGTCAACACTTTTTTTTCTCTTGCGAGTATTGCCAAGAACACAGCATGGAACTGTTTGAATCCCTTACACCATATGGTAATTTACAATTTAATATATTTTACATGGTGATATAACGAGCTCATATGAAGCAAACATTCGCATGTTTTATGCCGTTCATAAATTTATTTAAAATTCAAAAGGATTTAGTTAAACGCACCTCTATGGGTCATGATCAGCTGTAAACAGCAATTCCCTTTCTTTTTCAAAATGACTAGCCATCGCTTCTGCAGCTACTCGCTCTATAAGGGAGCACTATTCACTTTTTAATATATTTATTTTTTTCCTTCTTACTTCTCAACATTTTGCACAATTATCTGCAAATATTCTTTAAGAATTTCTCCTTTGATCTTCTTTTTTCTCATCTTTTCTCAACTCCTTTGTTATTCATCTTTGTGATTTATATTTGGTTAAATGGTAATGTTTAATCAAGAGGCACTCTTCAATTTGACTATTCAATAAGTTCAAATATTGGTCATCAAACTTCAATATCATCCGGCATATATTCACCTATATTTAAAGCTTTTGTATCATCAAAGGAGAAGAACAATACAAGTCATTGGCTTTCGTACTAACCTTTTACCTTCTATATTGTACATCTTGTTATTTCTAACTACAAATTTATAAATTAAATAGATTTAAATTAATATTTGCGCATCAATCATAATTGTTACAATATTTGTAATGTACATCAGAGGTGGTTAAATGTATTTGTGCAAAGGTGGCCAATGTGTGTCCCTTTCATGTACTCAGTGAGTTTGTGCCACAGTCTGTGGATTTGCAAGATTCTCGTGCAGAAGAGAAAACCTGTATTATCTATCCATAATGTGCATGGTCGGTCCAAAACATAAACAAAAACAAAAATTATGCATTTATATCATCGACGTTTATTATGAACGCTGACTAACCTGCCACTGAAGCAGTGACATTACCAGATTTTTTGTAAGCCTGATTTCAAACGTTACAAACTTTTGTATAGACCTTTTGTAGACCCTCTTATACCAAAGAGCTCACAAAACCACGCAAGAGGTCTGGTTGAACGAGACTACGAACAGTGATCTCCCCTTATAAACTTGGTTAGTGAGTGTCAGTAGACGATTTTCACGATTTTTGTGGAGACAAATAAACTTATCTTATATGCACCTATATTACATGGTCAGTCTAAACATGAACAAAAGTATAAAAATTGTGCGTTTGTGTGTTCTTAGTTTTTACTAAGAATAATGTCTAGGCTGTCAACCGTTCAGCGAGAATACCATATTTTCCTTAAGATTCGTTTTGGAGGGTACAATGACTCAGTGTATAAGCGTACAACTTTTTCTGTGCTGGATTTAATAGTTGCTTCAATCGATATTTTGTTTTAAACTTCAATTTCAATACATTATAGAACCTGTTACAAATGAATTTCTAATCCGAAGCTGTACCAACTGAGCTATCCAACTGGATTTAAGTATTCATTAATGTAGCGGTGGAATTGTAGAAAATAGGAAAAACACGGTTTAAACTTATAAAAGTTATTTATTTACTAGGCCAGTAAGACCAAAGTAAAAGTTACTAAATGTCGTCTGCTACGATTTTACAGGTAAAGACATGTTGCATAGTGTATATGGGCCATGCTGTGTCTCATAAAGCATAGTAACTCAAAGCAAAAGGTAAGTGGCTTGTAGTAACTCAAAGCGAAAGGTCTGTGGCTTGTAATAACTCAAAGCAAAAGGTATGTGGCTCGTAGTAACTCAAAGCAAAAGGTATGTGGCTCGTTGTAGCTCAAATCAAACGGTCTGTGGCTCCAAGTGAAAAATATGTTCCTGCATGTGTCAGTAAGTCTGAATTCATATCAGAGAGACCCGAGAGTGTAGGGCCATTAAGGCCATTAAGTCTTCTACTCATAAAACGATGACGTATAATCATATCAAATATTTTTACTATATACGAATAAATAAATATTATATTACAGGTTGGAGAATTTTAATACGTATTCTACGGAGATTCGAGCCCGGATCCGCGGTTTACTGCACCCATCGCCTTGCCTATAAACACCAACCCCTATACCATCTCGACCATGCACACATCTCCATAAAATAATGCTACAAAGTCAGTGGTATAGGCATCCGTGCGTAGCAGACATACCCGCCTGCCAACCCAGTAATTAATTCTCATCTAAGTACACAGACCATCTGGATTCATACTGAATTAATTCTCATCTAAGTACGCAGTGTATCTGGATTCCTACTGAATCATGGGCCAGAGGCCTATGATATGTATCATGGGCCACTGGCCCATGATACATATACATACATCATGCGGTACAAAAAGGTGTTTTATTGTGTGACAGAAGAACAACCTATCTATTGGAATTGTTATACATGCAAATAATCATTATTGTATTTCATTTATTTGGATGAAATACAAATATATATTACACAGTAATCACAAAATATAAATTAAAGAGAACCCTAACGCCTGCAAGGGGCAAACAGAAGTTTTGTGATATTGATCTAGAGTCAATGTAGCAGGAGTTAATGATAAAACAGCCTCTCTAATCTTTAAGGCTTTTATAGTAAACAATGCTAAATTAGTCATCAGAATTTTTCTAGTATCATTTTGTATAAAGGTCTGAAATTGTTCAAATACTGGATTTTTATATAAGAAAGAGGGTAAATATTTTCCTCGTAATTCTCCATATAGCGGACAAGCATTAATAAAATGGAATTCATTTTCTATATTAACAATTTTGACACGCTCTAAGCATAGTAATTATGTAACACAAATCTCTATCTCCTAACAATTCTAGATATTTTTGACAAGTGAATTATATTCTCAATGACCTATAGAAACGCAGTCTTTCGATTGATATAATCTCATCCTGAAGTTTTCATTTTTTTTTGTTGCCTTAAAATATCTTCACATTTCTGACTAAACATTCTAAGAAATGTATTTTCATCAGTTATGTCTCGACTACACCATACATTGCCAAATCCATGCATAAATAGAAGCGTTTTAACATTTTTAGCCCAGCAATCACAATTTTCTCCCCCATCTTAGTTGTAAATTATACCATTGTTTAGGATATCTATCTTCTGGCATTTTTAGAATTTTAAGCCAACATTTTAAAATACGTTTATATCTTATCTTCTGCATACTACTTCTTCCTAATTCGTTATAAACGAATGCATTTGGAGTAGACTTAGATATACCAAGAATATATTTACAAAATGAACTTTTTCAATTGGCATCATCAAATTGCTAAACCTCATCGCCATAGTTAAGAATGGGAGCTATCTTCGAGTCAAACAGACGAAGCAATCCAGTTACAGGTATTTTGCCAAATCTTGAAACACTTCGCTTCAAAATATTCATAGCCTTCAATGCTTGCAAAGATCGAGTTTTCTGGCACATATACCAAGAGTTTTTGAAGAAAATTTGCATCCTAGATACTGTTATGACCCTATGGTATGAAGAAACGTAACAAAAAGAAAGCGAAACCAACAATGTTTGTAAAAAAATCAACAAACAATTTATTCAAAATACACTTACAGTATCGTCTATTATAATCCAAATAATCCAATAATTATTAGCGTCCTAATCACAAGTCCTGTTTATATAGAAACTATAAAATGTTCTAAATGAATGAATGCTCCAAGTTAATGAATGTTCCAAGTTAATGAATGTTCCAAGTTAATGAATATATAGAAACTATAAAATGTTCTAAATGAATGAATGTTCCAAGTTAATTAATATATAGAAACTATAAAATGTTCTAAATGAATGAATGTTCCGAGTTAATGAATATATAGAAACTATAAAATGTTCTAAATGAATGAATGTTCCAAGTTAATGAATATATAGAAACTATAAAATGTTCTAAATGAATGAATGTTCCAAGTTAATGAATGTTCCAAATGAATCTTCGTAATGAACGAATGTTTTAAATGAATGAGTCTTCGTATTGAACGAATGTTCCGAATAGATGATGGTTCAGAATGAATGAGTCTGTAATGTTCCGATGTACCAACGATAATGTCAGATCATCTTTAAGAATATTCAGAGGTATCCGAGAAAGTCCTAAATATAACTCCAGGTAGCTCTGATGAATGGTCCAATAAATAATTCCTTTCGAATTATCTATACAGCATGGCATTACAGCAGCACGGCTATTATTTCAAACAACCTGATGATTCCAAAAGTTCTTTTTAACTCAAGATCTAAAATGGAATGGAAATAATTCGTATATTCAGGTCTTTTATACAACTTGCAAATGACACATTTCACAATAGGAAACGTGTCATATTACAACCCAGAATGCAATACTAAATGCGTCTATTTCATGGATAATTACTCCAGGTACAGTAAACAGCTCTGACCTTGAACATAAGGTCAGTAAAATTTTGTTATTTGATTAATAATACAACTAAACCCAACTTAAATATGACTCCCTATTTGACACAATTTTAAAGTAGAGTCATAGGCCAAAAGTTTAAGCACATTATAGATTCCATATACATAATTCCGTAACAATACGTGTAATATGTTTCAATCTTTATCTTTGTAGGGCCATAGTATCACTTTTCATAACTTCTGAGATAACCACCTCTGCGAAATACAATCACTCTTGTGTTTTTTATATTCACTTTTTATTTCTACTTTCAGCACTATTTATGCAGTCTATTTAGCATATTTTGCAACTGGTGGGCAGTGTCAGCAAAGACAATTAAATCGTCTGCATATAGCAGTAAAAATAGTTCTAAAGTTTGAACCGAAATTCCTCTGTTTCCATCAGCTAAGAGGGGTATGAGATCGTTCAAAAATAAAGAAAAGAGTAAAGGCGATAAAACACAACCTTGGCGTATACCCACAGGACAATCAAACACATCAGTAATAAAATTGTTGGACTTAACATATGCTTTTACATCATTATAAATTGCCTTAATAATTCTTAACATTTTTCCACTAATATTTTCACTAACTAGCTTTTGGTGCAGTAAACTTCTCTCTATCCTATCAACGACTTTTTATAGTCTATAAATACTGATTAGAATCTACCCCTATGTTTTCTTAAATATTTACTGATTAATGTATATAATATAAACATATTATCTACTGTAGAATAACCCGCACTAAAAGCCGCTTGTTCTTTGCCAAGTAATTCATTTTCGTCCACGCATTCATTTATCCTATTATTTAAAATTGATGTAAATACTTTGCTTAATACAGGTAGTAAACTAATGCCTCTGTAGTTGGAGGGTTCATTTGCATCACCTGTCTTCAGAATTGGTATAATGATAGCCGTTTACCAATATTCTGGATAATATCCAATAATGAATAGTTTATTAAAAAATATTGTTAATATTGGTGCAATTATGTTGCCCGTACGTATAAAGAAATCACTGGATAAAGCATCTACTCCCCAGCTTTGTAATGCTTCAGTTTACTCAGTGCTAGGTGGACCTCCACTTCAGTAATTATTCTATCTAGAGTATCATGAACAATTTGAATATTTTCATTTTCCTGCAGCAGGTCAAGAGAACTGGAAAAATCAAAAAAATTCTAAAAAATATTCGTACCCAAGTTGTAGATGTGATAATGTTTTGTGCATGAGTACTCGGATTCTTTACAAGGCGCCAGAAAAGTTGTGTATTTTTAGAGGATAATGCAGATAAAAGGATATTTTTTTTGTTCTAATTCATATTGCTTTTGCTTGCTTCTTGTAAGAGATTTATACATATTCTATATAATTTATAATCTACAAGTGATTCATTTGTGCCTTGTATTCTGAACTGTTTTAGGTATCGTATGGCTTTGCTTTTAGCAGGTATACAATCTCTGCCGAATCGAGACTGACCTTTAGGAATTTTCTTGGAGATATCACAGCTACGTTTTGCTTTCTATTGACTGTTTTCATTGGGTTTGCTGCATCATAGTAAGTACCAATAATTGTTTCGACGCATTTGTTGAGTTTGTTATAGTTGATATAATTTAAAATCGCATCCACATTTTGAGATAATAGATCCTTGAGATTTTGGATAAAATATAACCCTTCTTCATTGTTCCATATGTACTTATCTACTACTTTACCCCCAGAGTCACGTACAGCTTTCTGTTCTAATTTGCCAATGTAGTCAAGGGAAAATACAATGGACATATTGTATAGATTCCAATCGATCATCTACGTCAAAGGACGAAATATTTTTTTAAATAAATAATTTCACCAAAAATATAATCTATTGCTGACGCCGAGTTACCATGAATACATGTACATTTCCCTATGCCTTTATGTGATCTACATCTACCATTAGCGATCCTTAACCCAGTCATCTGACATAGATGTAGAAGATTTTCTCCATAGTGATTTATCTCCCTTACGTCTTGATTAGCCCGACCATACATGTCTTTGTCTTCTGTATAATTAAATTTTTGAAGTAGGTCTATAACACTATCATATTTGATAATTCCCATATAGGCATTAAAATCACCCACAATTATCACTTTATAGTCAACATTCTTCGTTGTATATACATTTTCCTCAGAGTGAACAGAGGGGTATTCAGGTGACATAGAAAAAACCAAAACTTAAGTTCCACTTCAGTATGCTTGCCTTAGATGACATAACAAACCAACAGTATTTTTTGCGATACTTGTTTCTCTGAATATATTGAAATGCTTGAAGAGGGATTTGCAAAGAAACATGGAGATCTCACTTGAATTTCTTATAGCTGTTTGTGATTTAGTTCTTACGATATCATTGTTTTTATAACCGTTAATATGAAACTGATCTATAGTTTCTGCCCACGTGTCAACAAAGCCTAGTATATTAAATTTTTCAACATAGTTAATAAAATCAGACATCTTTTCTTTTGAAAGTTTCCACTTATTCCAGATATATTCCATACTAAAAAACTTTATACATAATTAAAACAGTTCTCATCAAACATAGTGTGTAGGCCTCGGCCGGAGTCCTATCTTTTGTCTACAAGAGCAGCATCATTTCTAACCTCATCAAATACATAGATGTAACCGTCTATTATTAACTTGTCATATTTGTAAAAAGCTTTATTTCCTTGTTCTATAGCTTTTTTCAACGTCGGGTAGAGATTGACACGAGCCTTTCTCACTTTAAATGGAAAATCCCCGGCTGTACGCTAGTTCTCAATCTTCTTGCACAGGACCATATTCTGATTTGTCAGCAATTCGCTTTTATTTTTCAGTTCATCTGGGAACATTCAGCAGAAATAAATCTTTCATTAAGTTTCCTCACTTCATTTCTTATTTCTAGCATTACATTGTTCATGTTTGAATCAATTGTTTCTGCCGTCTCGGTAAAGGTCTCATCATTCATATCTCCACTTTCTGTCATATCGTGTGCTGCCGAGGGGGGAGTTCCGTTGCGTTAGTACTGAAACACTACCCCGAAAATTTAATTAGCCTGAGAGTTACCCACCCATGTAAATAATGTGTTTTGAGAGTTTGTCACACGTTCCTGGTTAATTTAATGTGGCTTGGAATTATTGAGAAGGCTATATGACATTTGCGGCCCTTGTGGATGTGTTTTGCCTCCTTGATTGGATTATCGGGGTCTGCCCCTGAGCCCAGGACCTGGATTGGTCTCCACTCCGTGTACAAATAACAGGAAAAACAAGACACATTTCACTGCCAAAGATACACCACTGATTTCTATTTTTGTAATTGATGTAGAATTCAGAGATTTGTCTAGCTGAAAGAAACATCAGATCCTGCACCTCCACTGCTCAACGCCAAAACCCATTTTAAAGCTTCACGGAAGGCTAACAGTATACTCTAACTCCGTGAAGTCTGAACCCAAGTCACCCCCATGCACGGCTTTGTACATGTACCTAACCTTCCTTGTTCACACATTCATACTAAAGAGAGTCACTTTTTCTAACATTCATCTTATTGTCTATATATATTTGCGATGTTAAAGTTGTTAATTTTACATATACCAAAACTCACCTCGTGTTATCTGTATAAATATCGTAAATTTTGGACATTCTAGTGAGAACAATTAGCGTGACAAACACCTCGTGTGTACCGGAAGTAACAGATAAAATAAGATAAGATAAAATAAGATACAATTTATTCGGGAAAAACTGTAACACAACACAGTGCAAATTAAATTTGCCACGCAATATTATATAAATGAATAGTAGGATAAAACAAAACGTAAATCGATAACCATTCACTTATTTCCACGGCGGCACTTAATTACTGATCACATGAAATCAGGCAGCCATACAAAACTAGAAAAATACGTAAAAACTCATATCAGAGAAAGTCACAGCATATCATTATATTAAAGCAAGAAAATCCAGTGAATATTTCTCCCCAGTCAAATGTGATGAGGTCACCAAAAGTATACGATAGTGAAATCTGCCTGTGACTCTTGCGATAGATCAATAGAGTTTCTAGGCGAATATGGAAAGTAACCATGTTTCATGTCTCTATTTCAACGGACATTAGTGTAAAAGTGCAGAAAAGGGGAAGAAAATGATCAATGCCCTTGACATTGAAGATAAACTTTGACTGTGTTATACATGGGATGCCATCAAACAGAAAAACATAAGTCCTTCATGATTCATCCCTTAACCTCAAGCAGCTTTTAAGAGATAAAGCAGAAACGAAATCAACCATGAAATATATACATGTGACATGTGACATTGACCTCGAAGATAGGACCCCAAATGCGGAATTCAACATATCTATTAGTGACAATAAGCATGTGTACCAAATTTTATTCATTTATCTTAAACAGTTTATAAGTTATGGAGCAGAAAGGCACATGCTAGTAAAACCCAAAACATTAGCCTGCGACCTTGACAGTGAAGATAGCACCCCACCCCACCCCTAATGTGGTATATGGAAAATATAGCAAGTTTCATCTATAATCACAAATGGCTTATAGAACGGAAGGGTATGAAGGAAAATTTTAAATAATGACCCATGACATTGACCTTAAAAGATTTGACCCCAATGTAGTATGCGATACACTTGTTAATGATGATGTATAAGTATAGCAAGCTTCATTGTTAATCTCAAACGGCTCTTGAATTATTGAGAGGAAAGTATGATGGAAAAATGAGAATACAGACCTACGACCATAACTTTATAGATAAGACCCCAAATACGAAACACTATGTAATGATTGTGTATAAGTATGCAAAGTTGCATCTCTACAACTTAAAGGGCTCTAACGTTATAGAATAGATAGGAAAGTGTGACGGAAAACTTAAAATATTGACCTGTGACCTTGACCATAACGATAAGACAACCATTCTAGTACAAAAACACCATCTGATGATGATACATAGATCTACTAAGTTTCATCTGTAAAAGCTCTGAAGTTGTAAAGGGTAGGGGAAGTGTGACGGCAATCGTTAAATATTAAGCTATGACCATTACCCTGAAAATATGATCCCCGATGTGGTAGGCAACACACTTTTTCATGATGTTGTATAAGTATCCCCAAGTTGTTACGACTCTATGGTCTAAGAAAAATGTAACAGAAAGAAAGTGAAACCAACAAATCAAGTAAAAATCAACAAGCAATTTATTACTAGATAATTAAAGTGAAAAATCAAAAAGTCACTTACAGTAATGTGTTTTGAAATCCTAATAATCCAATAAGAATGATTGTTCTAATCACAAGTCCTAAATATAGAATGTTCCGAATTCACGGCTGTGTCCTTGAATGTTATGATGTGCTAATGGTCTCCAAAGTCCTGATGTACTAGAAATCTTGATGTGCTGATGTCAAAATGAAGTATTCCAAAATCTCTGAATAAGTTCACTTAAGTTCCAAAATCATCAATTAAAAATCCAAAATCCAAAAGTTTATGAGCACTGTTATAATCCAATGAATATTTAAAATAATTCCTCTCTTAGAATTTGGAATGAATTTTCACAACTGTAATAGCTCTTTACAAGACTGATGGTAATGTCAAAACTGAAAAAATGTCCACCAAACATGGTATATATAAAGATTGGTCACATGACAGAATGTTCTAGAATATGAGTCATCTTAATGGAATTCTAACTGTAAACAAAATTCAACCTTGACCTTCAAATTGAGAAAACATATTGATCAAAACAACCTAATTCAAGGACACTAGTTAAACATGTTTTTCCTGATAACATTAAGATTTAAGCAAATATTAAAGTGAAGAAACATTTATAATTTCCTAAAATATTTATAATATTATATAAACATCATACATAACAATATCAAAAACAGATAAAATGCTTTCTGAAGATGAAATACCAAATCAAATGAAAACAGTTGATTCATTCAAGAGGGCTAACTTTATCAATGAGGAAATTTTGAATGGTATGACACAGTCTGCCTATCACTAAGATCTACTTTAGTGCATAACAGATAGAGACTCCTGCCATAGCAAATAATATAATAAGTGTGGTTATAGCACAATTGCAGCGGCAACAAAGAAACCTCCTTATTTGTTACCATTGCCTTTTTGAAACTAATTTGTTGGAATGTGATCAAACTTTCACTCTATGCAGATACAGGGTAATCCAAATTTAAATGATAAAAATCCCGTGAAGTATCTAATTCCATTAACAGTTAAATAGTCATCATTCAGTTTATTTTGTAAACGTAGTTGTCGATTGGAAGAAATATCTAATCAGTGATGTTGCAATACAAATCGCAACATCTAACAATGACTGCAAAATGTTATCAGCTCTAGAAATGACATAGATTTTTAAAAAGTATTCTTGAACTTTTTCTAGTCCTTGTTTCCAAGCCATTATCACTTAACTTTTTACAGTGTATCTCTTTGCATGTTCCATTTTCAATAGTTATGCCCAATTCTCGTTTGTATTCTTCAGATTCTGTAGAACTCTAGTTATTACAATTTTTCTCAGACTTTGTCCAGTCTTTGATATTTGAATGACTGAAAATTGACTGAGGGTGGTGATGAAGATTTTGAAATGAAAACATTTCAAAATCTATACATAAATAGTATGATGATTATACGATACAACCGCAAGATCAAATACAGGTTGATGATACTCTAAATCTTGCAGGTGACTTTGATAAGAAACAGAGGTACACTGTTTCAACAAGAATAATGAATTAAATTTGAAAAACTATTTTTTTAAATCCTCTGGTATACAGTAGTCTCTGACTTTGTAAGCAAATGCGCAAGATATATGCAACTAGATAGTAAGGGTGATGTACACAATAAATTCCCATATGCACCCAATAATGTAGTTGATTGATGATAACCCAAAAAGTTGGTACAAAACATGCGCCACCTAACTGTATAGAGAGACAATCCGGAGGATCTAGGTTTTTGAAAGAATTAAATGCGGAGGATTTAGCAAAAAGACAAACTGTTCCTACTTCTACTGTAAGAGCTGAATTTCAAAACAGATTAAATATACTTTGAGATACAGAGACACAACCTAAATACCCACTAGAACCTACTATTATACAAAGGCAACCTATAAAAGTCACTGAGGAAATAGATATACAAGTTTTCGGTCATACAAATAAACAGTTCAAAAATATATTAAGACAATTGAAATCTAAAATAGATTAATGGTTTGATGAAACTCGAAGGGTTCTACATTGACCTGCAGATCAATAAAAAGAAATTGCCCAAATGTTATTCACTACACAAGAAGAAAGATGAGATGATATATATGAGCTGTAGACTTTTCCGGTTCAAAAGTAGATTAGATTTAAGAAAACAATAATAAAAAAACAATAAAACAAAAAAAGAACTCGAACAGATACAAGTACTTTGACAATCAAGGAAGAAACTAATCATGAAAATATATATTACAAAGTTAAAATTATGGGATCAGAATAAAGTGGACAAGTGTGAAAATATTTACAAAGTCAATACAGAAAAAAAATAAAGAAATTATATGAAGTAAACTTTCTGTCAGAGAAAGACTAAAACAAATAATCAAAAAAAAAAAAAGGAATAATAATTACTAGTATAGGTACAGCAGAAGTAATGACCGTTTCAACGACTGCGTTTCCTATAAGTAATGTTGTGAAAAGTGTTCTTCTTCCTACTGCTGTTCCTTCTATGCCTAATCAATCTAGTCCAAGTGAATCAGTTTTTGACACAATTAAAAAGGGCATAACAAATATTGGGAATACTTTGTCTGAGTTGGCCATAAAAAGAACCAGTAGCAGTGCATGGAATTATTGGCAGTGTAATAAGTTGATTATTTAAGACTGCTAGTCAGACTGCCTATTTTCTTGCTGAACATATTATTTTACTTATTTTTGCATGATTGGATTTGTTATTTGCACTGTTCATGAAAGGCGTAGACACGGCGCCACAGGGATAAAAAAATAATCATACTTCACTTTTGACTCTGTTATGAATTTGTTAAAATTTTACCATAATGTTTTCATGTGCGTCGTAACCTTGCTGTCTTAAAACTGATAGTTCAGCTAGGGTTTAAACAGTGCCTGATACTGTGGTATCAGACTGCACGAAAGATTTTTTACTTTACACCTGTGCTCCTAATATGCAGATTAGATAACACCTTATATTTTTATTCTATCAAGCTTATTCCCTCATCTGTGATTCCTTTACTCTCTTGCAGAAAGTCATATCTCCAAGACGTTTCTTCGTCTTGATTTGTAGTACTTGTTCCCTCGTCTTTTGTTTTACTATTAATTAATTTTTATGGTATATTACCCTTAAAGAAAAGAAACTTCCAGTCGCCAACATATTTGTTTCTAGTTAAATTATTTTTGTCATAATAAAGTGAAGACACTTACTGTAATAAGAGGAATTAGTGTGTCTAACTAAGCAATTTTTATCGTTATCATTTCTCCAATCATGATGAATAGGAATTTTCAAATTGTTGCAGACTATGTCAAAATGTTTCAAGTCAATGTTATTGTTTTTTGAGTTAAAGGCAGTTTCACCAGGTAATGGAATAGAATATTCCGACAACAGTTTCTTATTATAAGCATGCATGAAATATGTAAACAGACTTAACAAGCTCAGGAACGCCTTTGTCTATCAAATACCAGAACGAAATTCCTCAACGATATGTTGCCATCTACACTGTCCATTTCTTTTTCTTGCTGTTTTTATATATATATTTTTTTAATTATTATTATTATTTTTCCCAGAATCTGATATTCACCTATAACTCGTATATTAAATTTGCCTTTCTTCTGAAAATACGTCGAGCGTTTATTTACTGTATTTCCACATTTGCATGATATCTTTGCTAATATCTTTCAATAATCTTTTCATTGTCTCAGCTGTAATACAATTTTAATCTCCTGTCATTTACACCATCTTTGTATCTTTAACATTTTCTATTCGGTTTTTCATTTCCTGTATCAGTTCTGATCTGTTGCATTTGTAAGATTTTTACAATTCAGTCTTAAATGTTGATTGTACCATTTATTTGTATAGTATAATTTAAATTACTACTAAATATCAAGAAAAAGTTCAGAAAAAAATGGCATCTTCAAATCTGTTAACACATGGTTAAAGGAGCACTAATGCATAGTATAAAAAAATATAAATTCCAGAAAACTCAAAGGAGTGTTGTCCTTGTAAAAACACAACTCTCTGACCCATAAAATACATGTCAAATATTTGGACTTGCATAGATAACAATTATCCATGGTTCGTGCCCCTGAAATGAAGGCCACGTGACGTAAGATTGGAATGTGACAATTAGGCCAAAGTGCGGAAATAGATCGTTTATAATGTCTGTGTATTTTCGTTAATTGCATTTGTAATATATTTCATTGGTTTCGTACGCATTATGACCGCAATAAAACACATATCAAAAATGATACCAAAATTTTATATATATATATATATATATATATATATATATATATATATATATATATATATATATATATATATATATAAATATATAGGATGAATTTATTAATTATTTTTAAAAGCTATTTCGATATAATTATCGGATTTAATGATACGCTGAACTTTTAAAACATTTTTTTTTCTTCAGGCTATGTCACAACAACGATTCCCCCCCCCCCCCCTAGATTACAATAATCCAATAAAGAATTTCATACTGTATACTGTTCCATTTTATTTATTCTGTCTAACATGATATAAGAAGTGCATGCCTTAGAAACGAAGTTTTTACATTGCCTTTGTCGTCTGAGAAATCTTTGTCGTGGATTTCCGACTAATAAAAGGTAAAGAAAACCAAGATGTGAACAGTGGTCCTGCCTTGAAAAGCTATCACTCACGCCAGGGCCACAAACTTGAGGCAAATATGGCATTAGTAAAATTGGCCTTTTTCATTGTTTTTTTCAATTTGAGTTGTAGTACTATTTAAATTTCATTTCATCAAATATTTACTAATCAGCACTTACTGTCATTGTCAACGAATACTAGTGACCCAGTTGATGACGTCAGGATATCAAAACAAGCGGGTGAGGTCGCGAGAAACATGGCGCACGATTCAAGGAAGACCTCGAACTTAGGAGGCTCTACTATATACCAATGCTGGATTATTAATGATCTAGTTGGTACCATAATTTCCAGTCGATGCTTGCAGCAAATTTAAATCACATTTATATTTTATATTAGTGATGGAGGAATGGAAATGCATTCAATATAATGGAAAAAGTTATCGTTACTGGAAATATACGTGGAGAGTGAAGGCGTAAATATATACCCTCATTCTTTAGACCTTTAATTGAGTACATGACTGCAGTGCATACTATCTACATAACCATAAACTGTTTCTAATATCATTAATATTGTTTAATTTAGAGAACTTTTACTATTAAACCACGATTCAGTTGCTTTACTCAACATATCCTTGTTGCACATTGCATGTACTGCATATACATATTATATTCTTTTTTTCAGGTATCACATCACATGGAGGACCATTAAAACAATTATTTTACAGAATTGTTCAAGCTAGCTTAGCAGAGGCCTGGAAGTGACTCTCATATATTAGAATCCAAACCCATTTTGTATGTTTAGAATCATTGTAAACTTAGCTTACACTGACAGAAGTATAACTGTTGTCGTGAAGGATTCTATGTATATTTGTACCTTGATCAGATCTATACTTTACCCAATGCATCAAAAGAATGGGTTTAGTTTCTGTTAGAAACTGCATTTAAATTTGTGTTCTTGGAAAGAGGAAAATGATGTTTTGTTTGAATCTTTGCATGTAAAACAGTGTTGCTGTCCAGTACCATAATCTTGATAATAATTTCAGTATCTTTTAAAAGTATCATCTGAAGTGAAGAAATCAAATTGTCTTGTTGCCAACATTAGTAGACTTTGAATACCTAATTATCTGAGGAACTCGGCTATCAGACATACCATGTCACCACCCACAGACAGCTTCAGACATAAAGCACAAACTTTAAAAGCTATTATTCCAATTATAAAATTGAATGTAATAATAATAATAATAATAATAATAATAATAATACAAATAATAATATTCAACTGTACTGTGCATACGTTGTTAGTTGTGGTTTTCCTTTTCCCATTTACTACTTGTGTGTATCTCACAACCATTCCTTCTACAGTCATGACAATTTCATAGAAAATTTATATTTTATGAAAAATTTGCAGACAATTTGGAACATCATATTAACAAGGCAGATGGAAAATAATGTTTTAGCTAGAGTTTCTGTTTTTTACAGTTTTAATTAAAGTATAATTAGCAAATTAAATAAAAGTTTTGCTGATATAGTAATGTGTGTAATTATTAGATATATCATAAAGTTCAAATATACATGTATGTTACTTTCGTTTGTGTTTCTCTTTTCATCAAAAGCTGTTTCATACAAGGTGCACTTTGTCAACCAATTAAAGATTTTTCTCAAAGTTTTGACAGTTTTTGAAATCATTTCATAATTATCATTGACAGTCATAATGTTTAAATAATTTTTAAAAAACCAAATAAATAAAAATTACTTTTATCCCCATGCATCTTTTAAACGGTGGAGGTTATGTCTTCCTGCCTGCTTGTCTGCCTGTCCATCTATTAGTAATCTAGTGTATCTCCTACTCCATGAAAGACACAGACTTGAAACTTTGGGATATGATTGGGGGTAGTCTTTAGATGTACACAATGGTTTTAAAATGTTAATTATGACTCTTGGGATGGGACCAGTGTCTCAGGATAGTTTTGTTTTCCCCTCCAAAATCTAAATATTTTAAGTATTGTAGGCGGAAATGTAAATGTTGGTTTGTGTCGTCTTCAAAGCCAGGGCTATAACCTATGAATTGGGCTTGTGGGTTACACTCTCTGGGCTTGCCCCATAGATGCACTTGTACATGCAGCACATATCCTGGGTCATGCCCATGGAGTAGGGGACTTGCCCTTGTCTCATAACCTTGGAAGCTGTCAAGATTCCAACCATATATATATATATACCAGCTGTATATGAAAAGAGAAATACACATTTACAGTATTGAAAAATCTGCCCCTGAATCAGGTCATACCCTTAGCTATATAGATTGGAAGCATGATGATATGCAATGTTTTGTCATTTACCTAACGCAAGTTTATTTTTCCTGTATCTCACATTGGATAAAACTGGATTTGATGTTTACACAAGCAATTATCCAGTGTGAAAGCTGTACATGTGACACTGTCCACATGCTTCTTGAAGAAAAATGTGGAATTAGTGTGCATGGATACTTGTTTAATTTTGTTGTACAAGGTTTACTGAAATTAACCTATGGCTGGATGACGTTTTGTAACTTTACACATCAGAACTAGAGAGTGTATTGTCATTCGTTTTTGAAGGTTATGGTCACAGATTAAGATTACATTCAGTGTACTATTTGCAACTCTGAAGGTGATAGAAGTAGTGGTATGAAAATTGGTAAACCTTTACACATATATAAGACTAGGATGTAAAATTTGCCACTTTCATGGTTCTCATTTGAAGGTCAAAGGTGGACATTACTATATTTGTTTGGAGCTGTAACTTGCAAAACTTTAAATAAAGTAATAGACATAAAACTTGGTATAGCTGTACATCATGACTTGATGTTGTCAGTTGGCATTTTCATGGACCTGTCTGTAAGGCCAGGTCGCAGGTTTCAGGTCAATATAATTTTTTGTGTCCAAACTGTACCTCAGAAGCTTTTGTTCAAAATCATGGAATTAAATGTTTTCCCCTGTAAAATCATAGGCTGAGGGTGTATCATGTATCTATCATGTGTATCAATAGCATGGTCCTATCAGCAAGATCAAAGATCAAAGTCATATGTGAAGCTTACTCACTTTTCAAATTATGACTGTAACTCTAATGTCTTTCAAGGTAGGTTAATTAAATTTATGTTTAAATCATAAATTCTGAATGTGTCATTTATTTTTCATGGTATTTTCATCAAGGTTTAGATCATAGAGCAACATGGTCTTTTTGTGTCAAGCTAAATTCTCAAGGATAATGAGATAAGAAAAAAATTATATTCATGCATTATGACCTAAGGTCACGTCACATAACACACTTTTATGGTCCAATTTAAAGATCAATGATATTTTTCATGGTTGCGCTGTAGTTCAGATGCTGTTTAAGTAATGAAAATGAAATATTTTAGATGTTGTGTCTTGTATCACTCAGGATCCTATCTGCAAAGTTATTGTTACAGTCATCTCAAGGTTACTTGCTTGTGATGTCTTGGCTGTAACTTAAAGCCATTAAAAGTAGTTTTATCCAACTCTGTACAATTGTACATGTTGATTTTTATGACTTTCATAATCTTAGCCACAAAGGTATGGTCACATGCCAATATGCATATATTTCTTGCTAAGTCTTGAATTAAAAACTTATATTTAGAGAGATGAAACTGAATTTGCTAATATCTATCATATTCTGACAGTGTTTCATATACCCCTTTTATGATTCTATCTTAAATGTTGACAAATTCAATTTTTAAAAATCCAGGTTGTAGCTCTGAAGCTGTTTAAGATATTAGGAAGAATATATGTATACTGATACAGAGTGTGTGTTGCATACCATGTTCGATGTAATTTCTCAAGGTCAAGGTCAAGCCAAGAACACTTGTGATCTCATGTTAAATTATTATATGACTATTGATGCATTTTTTTTTACCCCCGTCTTAAATCAGACATATTATGTTAACACATTGTCTGTCTATCCTTCTGTTAACAATTGCTTGTCGAGCCCATAACTTTGTGACAGATGGAGAGATTTCATAAAACTCTGCCCATGTATATATCATGATTAGACAGTGTGTCACATACCATATACAGGCCCCATGCCACTAGGTTAAGTTCACAGCAAGGAATGGGAAAATGTAACTATGTGATTTTGTACATTTTCTGGGGGATAACTTTTAAACTACTGAAGATATTTTAATGAAACTTGAACCAGTTATATATCATAATTAGAGATACCTTAGCCATGACTTCAGTCTCAAGTTTCAGATCACAGCCAGGGAAAACGTAAATCAGCGACCTCTGTCCATGTAAAGGTATGACATTTGAACAAATGAAGGTATTTTCATGCAACTTTATCCTGCTGTATATCAGGACTTGATAGTGTTTCATGTATTTATAGTCATACCCTCTGCCCACAAGGTTAAGGTAAAACACAAGGGAAGTCATTGGCCTGTTTCCTTATCTAGGCTGTCACTTTTGAACTACTTCATATATTTTGATGAAATTTTATCCAGCTCCACACTTCATCTTGCAGCTGGAATGTTTGTAACTCTAAGGTCATGGTCACTGGTAGGGAAAAGGGCCCAAGATGGGCATATAAATTGCTGTGTGGTACTCTTATTACTTAATGCCTCAAGATTGTGTCACATCTCATTGTTTTGGTGCCATCTTCAAGATCAAAGTTAAAGACTCTGAGAGGATTTTTCTGCATGTTTTTGCCATCAACCCATGTGATACTAATGTGAAATTTTGGGTGCTTTGAGTAAGTCCAAATTAGCCACCTTTGTCATGGAATTTTCATCAATTTTCTGTGCATGCGGCTATAGCGGTATAGGGTTAATAATGCATAAAAGTGAAGATCATGCAGATATGCTGCTTTTCTGAAGATTTCTTAAAATAACTTTCCATTCATTCAATGTGGTACCAAGGAACTCTTCACACGAACATATTTGTGATATAGCCTGAGAATATGAAGAGTGTTCCAACTGCTTGGAACTTCACAGAAAGTGAGACATGACAGGTACAATATCATACATTATTCATTTATCATCTGTCCTGCATGAACTTATGATGTGACACAAGTTTGGTTTCCATAACAACCAGATCAAAAATATACTTTACATCTAAAGGAAAAGCTATGTTGGGTTAAACATTCTAGGAGTATTTTTAGGCAAGTTCTATTTTTGACAGCTTCCATAGCAATAATTAATATTCCATAGCAACCAGGTAAAAACTACATTTTTTCACATCTCCTTTAAAGTTACACTGGTAAAATTTTAATCAAACAATTGGAGGAAATATTTATTATGTCATATTCTACAAACAAATGTGTGTATCCTGGTCTCGACAACAGTCAGGTGAGAAACATAATTGTCACACCTTAATCAAAACCACTTCATTTAATGTTATCAAACTTTCAAGAAATGTTCAATGCGACATATTTTAGTTAATGTTGTTTTGTAGAGCCTCCATAGAAACCAAGCATGTTTGACATCAACCAGCTGGAAACCTATTTTAATATTTTTAAGCTATTGTGGCAATTTAAGTCAAACTTTACAAATAAAAGAAAAATCTTTTACATTTTCTACAATAGCTGTATCTATGGAGAACCAGAAACTCTCTGTTAAGGGACCAACAATTTATTTTTTTTTGGGGGGGGGGGCACCTTGGATTTTAATTCAAACCAGATTTTTTTTCTCTCTTACCTACAAGATAGTTCATTCTTTTAAAATAATATAAATGGATAGAATAAGTTCTTTTTACACAAATTAGAGCAAGATTTTCTTAAAGCTATCTGTGGGCTGGAAATTTGTAGTTTTGGGGGTAAAATATTCTAGATCCACCCACCCCCTCTGAAAACTAAATGAGCAGTGCCAGAGTTTAATGCAACCAGGAGAAAAATATCTGAACCCAGTTTAACCTGCAAATTACTATTATTTCTTTTTACTGTTATTTCAGTGTAAGCCTAGTGAGCCATACTTGATTCTTTTGAAGTACATTTCATTCACCCCTATAAAATTTACTTCCTTTTTTGGAAACCAGTGAAGAGTTGCAACCTGTTTAAAATATTTCCTTTTATACTCTCATGCAATTAAGTTGGCGGTATATAGGATTTACTTTGTCCATCTATGTCTGTGGGTCCATCTGTGTTACTTACTTGTCCATGCTAAAACTCCTATACAGCTTCACTTATTAACATTAAACTTGCATTATGGGTGAATTTGGGATGAATATGTGTTTACCATATAAATAAATAGAAAGAGGGCTCATCCTTTTATTCTTTTATTTTACGAGAGAGAGAGAGAGAGAGAGAGAGAGAGAGAGAGAGAGAGAGTCCCAACGTAAACTTTCAATCAGTTAAACTTGAGATGACCCCCGTGACCCCATTACACAATAAATTACTTGCTTTATCCACTGCTATAAAACTGTACATCAAAACTGCTTTACTTCAAGGAGAGCACTTTACTATGTATTAAAATTAGTTCATCCCAGCAATAGATAGTCTTTTATTCTCATATAAATTATTGTTAAAACATTAACATCCACTCTCGTCCCGTTTGCACCTTAGATTACTATTTTGATTTGTCACGTGACCATATTACGCGTGGTCAAATTCTATTATTAGACGAGGAAAGCCCTGTGTACGTCAAAGTTTGAGCGTCTTTAAATGCGATTTTCAGCCCTTTTAGATTGATGCTTAATTTAAGAAATTTTCAACATTTCGAATCAAACAGAAAAAATGAAAGTAGAGTATAAAATGTGAATATTTATATTGTAGTGCTCCTTTAAATGTGTGGTGAATTTTACTTCATCGATGTGTTGTAACAACTCTTCCCAAATCAATTAAGTTAGGTTAATTTTGTGGCAATTCTTTGCGACTCAAACTTTAATAAGTGTATTAAAATCATACGTAGTGAAAAAAATGTCCAGGAAAAATGCATAGTTTATTGTGTAGTTAGCACGAAATTTGTTGAAAGAAATTTGAAAGAAGTTGAAATGTCATCATGGTTCCATCAATATTAATATGATTTTCTTTACTTCCCATTTTGTTTAAAGTCTCATGGACTGACTTGAAATCTTTAATATTTGTTTTTCAAAGTTTTTTTTTTTTTAGATGTAATGTGAATCAGCTTTTCATTTCTTCCGTAATGTCATTTATTACCATGCTAGAACATAATAAACTCGAAGTTTTAATTTCCCTCGATACCACTTTATGTGTAGTGTTCTTCCTCCATTTATTTTAACGTCACTATAGTTCCAGCTGCTTCTAAAATGTGTAACTATTCATCATGTCCTTTGCATTCCATTAGCACATAAAATTGTACCATTCATCTGTTTTGTCTTCAAAGTCATTTCAACTTTGAATATGTCATCTTGTTTGTCGTATAGAGATTACTCTGTTTGTAAAACGCGCCCTCTATAACCTCTCCATTAAAGTCTTCTAGATTGTAAACAACCGGATGACCTAAAATTAAGACTTGATTTTAAATATTTTTTCCTTAAAGTTAGGAAGGTAGCCTTTTGCAATGATTCCCTTCTATTTAGAAATAATATTTCATCTGTCTTAATGTCACGGAATTGTATGGTTTATATCAATATGTATATGTGATCAAAAATGTATTCGGGTTTCGTTTCCGACTAGAGCGTTACTCGGGGGTTGTTTATTTTTTCGGCTCTAGTTATTTTGAAATACTGAGCGCGATTCACCCCATGCTGCACGTGCAAATTGCCTGCAGTGTAAACTCACGTACCTAGCTGCTGCGCATATCTGTCACAGCTAGAGTACATATAGAGCGGATTCTCTATAAACAAATTACACTACGATGAGTCTTGTCAGAAAGCTTACCTCTTTACGGGAGCAAAACTTCAGCTGTAGAGGTATGTGAAATTTAAGATTGTATTCTTTATCACTATTCGTTTTATATGACATAATTGTTTCATATATTAGATGTTTTAGAATTTATTCTAAATTCTACAGAGAGTCAATACCTAGGTCATACAACGCCATGATATTAGAAATCCTATAGGCTGGTTCAAGTTAGCTATTTGTTGTAACTGAACAGACGGGTATTATTTAATTATACGCGGCATGCATTGAATGATTAATGTAATGTGTAACGAGGCGTAATTCATGTGCGCGCATGCGCAACATATATCAATACAAAAGTACTAACCGTGTCATATGTACTACACGGTTTAGTTGTTATACTTTTAGCTGTTCCATATGTATGGTTTGGTGGTGTGTGAAGTCGCAGAACTCTGTGTGGTTTCGTGTGACGTGTACGCTGTGTCTGGTGACGTTGTTTCGGAAGGGTGTACTGGTTTTCTCGATGCGAGGGACCAAGGCTTCTCGATCAACGGGTCTGTGTTAATGTGAAGGGTCTCGAGGGACCCTTCAACAGACTGGGAGGGGTGGACCATGCGTGGTGGCTCCTTGACCATGGACTAGAGCGGGTGGAACCGTAGATACATCTTGGTAGTCAAACGGACGCCACGATAGTTACATTTATTGCGTGTTCCATTTGATTGTTATCTCAATATTGCTATCTGTGCAAAATTACATTCATTCCCATTTCAATATCGCTATATGTGTGATAGATTCATAATTTCATACGTCCCCATTTCAATATCGTTATATGAACGACATATTCATAATTTCATACATCCCCATTTCAATATCGTTATATGAACGACGGATTCATAAATTCATATTCCAACATCGCTTGTTAAATTGATAAATTGACGAGTTAACAGATTGATGGATAAATGAGTATTCTATTGATAAGTGCATAAATCACATGCTTTGGTCACCCTTGGTACTTAATAAGACCTTGTTTATATTGGGGTGTAAATCATATACTCTTATTTGTCGATTGGTGATAGGATGCTATTCACGTTTGTTTAAAATTCCATTTGTTAAATCCATCTTTGATTTTTCTCGTTGAGTTACTTGTTGTTGACAGTTCCATGTTAGGAACTTTATAATTTTCCTTATCTTTTTGTTATAATGGTGTCAGATTTGTTCATCTTTAAATTGCGTTTATAAATAAACATCTTATTAACGCAGTTGCTTTCGGTGTCTTCACTAATCCAGTCCCAACCCGGCTTCATCCTGTGACACTTAATTTATTTTCAAATACATAACGTATTAGGTAGCCGAATAAATTGATCCACACTTTTGATCTGTTTTCTCCTTGGCTTGCTTCAAATGGAGCTATATCTATTGAGCTACTGTTTATGGTAATTCTGAGCTAAATAATTTCAGATGTTTTCCTAGAGTAAGTAGAAAAAGTATTCAACGTTTTCACTTTTCGGCAAATCATTACTTTTCCTGTCGTATAATTCCTTTCCCTCATGAAAATGTACCTTTTCGGCCTTTTTGACTATGAAAATGTCTTTAAAAGCATTGTCTTTCCCACCCATTCCACCTTTTTCATTTTTAATTTTTCACCCCGAGGGCATTTTGAGAAGTCATCCATCAATCGTTGTATATTTTTTATGTTTGTATGTGAGCAATATATGCCTGCCACTGGTCATCCACGTGACTAACATTAACGCTTTCAAGGGAAATCTTTTACTGGCTTGCTTGTGTAATGTGTAGGTATATTGTTCTGATAAACTGTCTTCAATTCATATTATTTTGTTTTCTTTTTGTCACGTTGAGTTTGTAGGCATCCAAACGTTTAAGATCGTTGTAAAGATGTCTTAAATACTGCTCTTTGTCTGTCGACTCCAATGGAGAGACATTGCTTTTAGTACATCATTTAAAATGGTATAAAAACGTCCAGATATTATTCTGATAATTTAATTTGTCTTTAGCCGTTATCAACAAACCAATCGAAAACAGGAAATGTTATTTGCAATAATTTACACAGTTTCTTCAATCTTTTCAAACTTTTGAATAATTTCACAGTTATGTTAAATTTTGTCATTCCTCTTATTCAGTCTGCAACAGCTGCTTCATATGCTGCGTCACAATATCTGTTTTCGTTGAATCGTTGTAAACTGACATTTGGAAGTTTACAAGATCATCAAGTTGTACTGTAAATTTAGTCGAAGACAAATATATGTATTTACTCACATTAAATACGTAATTTATTCCATCTTCATACCGTGCTGTCTTAACTATCTTGCTACCAAGTTTGATGATGATTATCTCAATGTTATTTTCAACAATTAATGCAATTTGCAAATCGACATATTTTACAAACCAATGTATAATATCTTGTTTGATGCTTGAAATCATGAAATCATCATTTGTATTCTGTTATATGTTATTTTGTAACACAACTAGCTTTGACCTCACTTTTATTCCATACAAACTTGTAAATAAAATACATTATCTCTGGATACGGACATTGTTGCTTTCATGTTAAACTAATGAAATATCTCCACCACCTATCTGGAAACTGTTGAATTCGTCCCAATGTGCCTTTCTGCCATTTTTCAAGATATGTAAAATGTGTCAAATTAGTATTGTGCTTTGCACAAGCTATCGCTCTGCGTCCTTGCTCCACTGCTGTGTCATTTGTTAATTGTCTTCAGTCTGAGTGGTCTAGTAATTTTAATAATTTCAAAATACCTCCATGTAGTGCTGTCTAGTGATTTTCAATTTCGAGTTGTAACGTTCTTGCGTCCTTACACGAGAACATTAAAACGCAAAAAAGGAGATTGGTCTAGATCTCATATATTAAAAGAAGAAAGAATATGGTCTTGATGCTGATCTGTGCTTTTTTAGCTTTGATTTTTAATGTTCTCGTGTCACTACAGGTATCCCACATCCATCCTAGTGCCAATGACTTCAGCATTTTCGCTTAAAATTTCGATACCGAAAAATTCTGACAATATCTTATAAAAATATGTTCAAGATAATGATAAGGAACAATTCTGTTCGCTACTACCATGACCATTTGATATGGTCAAAAGGCAGCTATTTAGAAAACATCAAAAGGGAAATCTCAAGTTGAAACTCCTGTTGACATTCTACATTTAGAGTACACAGGAGGCAGCACTGTGGCGATCAGCATGCTTTAAAGTAGTTTTGTAAACAAAATACCCTCTGACTCTGTACTTAAAAAAAATCACTCTTGTAATATATGAAAAATTCTTTTCATAATCACAAAAGCAAGAAACAAATATCTTTATTTCACATACCGCAATATATCACATAGTAATACATTATTTTCATATTTTATTTTAATGAACTCATAGATGAAAATTCATCTACGCCATTATTTTGTCTACAACCAAAGTACGTGGGTTTAAACCACTTGGGTAACATGACTTACAATGCTGACCAATAAAAATGGAGAAGAATTCACACAGCACAGTAGCTTTTCTTTTTACAAAGGGAACTTAGTGGAATGAAAGAAATACACATTGAAGTATTTATATATGACTCCTACGTTGATCATCTTACCCTAGGCTGTTAATTGTTTTCGTTTGTATATCACTTGAATCATTCATTGCCCCACGAATGTGACTACTATTTTATTGACAGCACGTGCAAAACCACCGACATGCTTATACACTGCGCCCAGAGTTTGGACAATGGTTATTATTTATTTATAGGGTGAAATGTTTGTTTGATTGGACCCTTACTAAATTGTATATAATACCTTGGTAAAACATTTTACGCTTCCAGCTCTCAATATTTAGCGTCCTAATAACTGCAAAGTTTTGTGTCAAATAGGAAAGCATTCCCATTTCCTCAAATAGACTCTCCCTTGAATGTAAACACAGTGCCTTCATAGCGCGCATGCACTGTCGACTCCAATGGTATCTGTTTACATGCTTAGAGCAAAAGAATGATTTACTGTAGCATATTATTTTTATGCCTGCATTCCGAGTTCAGTTTGTCCTGTTTTATTAAATATTAAGACTAGTTTGTTCTTTTGTCTAAGTCATTTTATTTTTCAAATCTAAACCAAACAATATCAGTTTACTGTCAGGACACTTTGCAAGATATATTCAATATAGAAATATTGATGGAAATTAAATATTTAATAATTTCGTATCTGTGACGATTATAATCCCATGTTATATAGCTGACGATACTCATATTGCTGATTTACTTTTTTTGACCAATCTAAAGACATTCAACAAGGTTTTGTTTTCTTTCCTGGGGTCAAGTATGTGGATTCTTATATTTATTTGTTTTACTAAATGGTTCTGAACAATTTATATGTAAATCAGTATTACGATATGTTCCTAATACATGTCTTCATGTCTGTACAGGCCTACTGTTAAGGAGATATTGTGACAGGCTGTTATGTTTGGTTTGGAGCATGATACAAAAAACAATTCTGATCCTTTATTGCAACATGTGAAAACATAACAAGTACAACAGTCTGAGTCACAACAGTTGATGTTATGAGCACTGATTACATATATTCAGTGTAAAACAAAGCTATGTACAAATTTGCCACAGTGAATTTCTTTCAGACTTAGATTTCCCAAGATACTTTTTTCCCGCACGTAAGATATTTGATGTGCATGATTTGATTATCTATTGTGGTTAGATGAAGTTTCTGATGCAATGCTATGAGATATAATTTTAGTAGTTATCTTAGAAAAGTCATAACGTAGGCTTTGACAAGAAAAGTGAGTAGTTTGTACAGTTCAGGCTGATAAATTGAAAACTTAAATACGTCAAAATAAATAGCTTAAATACACACAAGAAACGAGGTCTCACTACAGATTCTTCTGTTTGTCAAAAAGTAAACAGTATATATCAAGCTTTATATGCACTACAGATACACAACATCCGGTTTTATTATGTACATGTGATCTGAAGAGTATACGAAGATACAAATAAACATTGTTATTTCTGAATTTCTGAATACAATACTAAGTTTTACACTCCAGATGAAATTGCCAAAAGAGAATCAAAATATAATGTTTCGTAGAATTTGTTCATCACTCCAGTTTTCAAAATATTTGCTATTTCCAGGTTGTTTCTGAAAACGAACCACTCTCCATAAGCACGATCACCTTTGTGCTCTTATATTCTCTTATATAATTCAGCTATCCTTTACAATCTCCTTCAATATTCTCTTCTTTAACTGGCAATGTTCACCTATAATCTGTGACTGTATCTTCTTCTGATGACTGAAACTTCTTCTGAACTAATGTTGAATAAATCTTAATAAATTATACAATTTTAACGTCTGTTTTTATTACCTAAAAATGGCCAAGAAAGAATTGGTGTGACACACATGTGAAAAAATATGAGATGTCATTTGCAAAAAAAAAAATAAAATAATGCATGCACTGTGTGTAATATGATTAAAACTTTAAGATGTTTTCTTTTCAATTAAATGGAGTTGTTTTGAAGGAACTGCAATGTTGAATTGCAGGACTAGTTTTCTTTATATAATCTGTCAAGATTCTCTTCATGAGAAAAGAGAAATAGATTAAAAAGACAAAACATTTAGATATAACATTTCTGAAAACAATGTAAAATGTACGTTAACATAAAACGTATAGTATTCTTAAGCAAGAAATCTCTAAATAAACTCAGTTTTAGCTTTCTACTAATATAGTTATCATTTCAAATTTTTTCAAAAGCAGCAATAATACCTATATTTAATTTCGAGACTTGAACGGCAACTTGGTGACCATTGTGTCGTACGATTTGAACAGCAACTTGGTGACCATTGTGTCATACGCAAATATTTCAAAACATATTATAAAGAAAGCAAAGTATCTCTGTGTTAATTAAAGTCAATTAAGATATATCTAGTCCAATCTTAAACCTTGAAAAATGCAATTAATGTTACAACTTAACAGGTATCTTCCCATTGAACCTTCAAATGCAAAAGCTCCAAATTCTTATAAAAGCAAAGGAAAAACATATGGTTTATTCTCGAGACAAATATCCGTCTTACGGGTAGATTATAGTGTCACAAAATAAATGACACTCAATTTAATATCGAGAGTGTTTATGCAGTCTTCCTCCTCCATCTTGTAGACCAGTGAGGTACATCGCACGATGAATTTCGAGGTACCTAGACATAAAAACAAGTCATCATTATTTGAGAGATAAATGTATGCAATCGCCGCTAAGTAAACGCCTTGGCTATCGGGCGATTTACTATCAAATTTTGGATATTATCCCAACGCCGACGAGCTTGGCGGACACGAATGTATGTTAAGAGTATAACAATATAGTTCAAACAATTGGCCCCATTACGTATTTTGTTGTGATGACTTGCTAAAGTCAATCTAGTCTATGTCTTGATCTTAGTTTGAATTAGTTAAAATTCTTCGTAAATATGTGTTAGCATGTGCTTTTGCAAAGCCTAAAATTGCCCATGCTCATTGGAGCACATTCGTTGTCAAATCTTCACCTTCAGAGGTGCGTAGTTTTGCACGTTTTGAAGCTCGTCAGTTTCAGGAGGTCAGTAAATCTTGCACGTAGTCTGCAATCCCATAATGCCTAAATAGAAGTGATCGGTTTTGAAAAACATCGGAACTTATGAAGTTTTCCCCCAGAAGCTATTGCATTTTAAGCGTTTCTAGGGCCTAATTTTAACCATCTAACTGTAAATAAAACTTACTCTAGGAAGCGTTCTTGTTGTTTCGCACTCATTGGATCCGCCTATGTAAATTAAGTCTTTCTGCCACCTTCCGTTCTAATGTAAATACATTAATATCTCTATTTCTGGTAGTTGAAGTTATAACCGGAACGAAATGCTGGAGGCGAAAAATAATGCACTGCAACATATATGTAACCCGAACTCACACTAAGCAGTACAGCACAATCGTGCTTGTAACTTGCATCCGTCCCTTTCTACCCATGCACTTAATTATTCTGTTAATTTTTTAGTTTTCTTTAGTTTTGACTTTTCCATTATTCTGGATTGTTTTGCTTCTCTGGACCGGAAGATTAATATCTATTGTTCTACGCGTGTCACTCTGTGTGTGTGTGTGTGTGTGTGTGTGTGTGTGTGTGTGTGTGTTCTTCATTCTCCACTTAGAAAGACCATGCTTTTAGATCCAAACATAAAGAACTAGTTTCCCTCCTTCCCGCGCGCTTACGCTTACAAGGGAATAATAATTGCCATTTTTACATACTGATAGACTAATGTGGAAGGAAGATATGGTATAATCCTTGTCCCTTCTTGTCTAAAAATGTTCGGGTGAAGTTTCACGTTTAAATCACTGAGGCGGTACATTTGTGTTCCATGAACACACTTCTGGTTGGCAAAGTGTGCATGTGTACTGTATTGTTATTCCTTGGGTCATGTTTTCAAATATTCCAGTTTATATCAGACATTGTAACCTCTCCCTCTCTCTCTCTCTCTCTCTCTCGTCCCTTACGACATAAAAAATATGAATTTAAGTTAATTTGTGGTAACTGTGTACAATGTATTCTTATTAGTTCCAGTGAAATAGTTCATTCTTAACAGGGGCGGATATCCCGGAAGGCGTCCCCCCCCCCCAAACGCACCCCCCCCTTAAAAATGAGAGCGAAACAACTGTAACGTTTACTATAATAAGATTTCCTTACAGTTAAATGGTTAAAAGTTATGCCCTGGAAACTCTTAAAATGCAGAAGCTCCCTGGGCGCCCGTCGTAGGTTCCGTCCAAGAAATTCCGCGCCTACTTGTTTAAGCTACTCTCTCTCCCCCCCCTCCCGAAAAACGATTATTTCTGGATCAGACACTTGTTAACATACTTTCAGCTGATTCATTTAATCTCTTTGACTCAAATATGCAACGCAGTGTACCATATGTTCTCCAGAAAATGATGATAATATCACAATGACATTTCAGTTGGGAAATTAAGTAGCTAGGGTGAATAGTATGGAATAAACAATGTCATATCCGCTTTCCGCGCGCAGAGACTGCTGATTGTTTATGGAAATATCCGAACTAAACAAAAAATTCACCAAAAAAAAAAAAAAAAATGATTGCAAAAACTAATTAGACATTTTAATGGCATAGGTATATATAAAATGTGGGGGTTTTTTTTATGACAAGGAATGGTATCACATTTTTGTACAATATGACTGACCAGGGATCTTCAAGGGCCTATCTGCTAGACTGAACTGCACCAAGAGATATTACACAGCTACGTCTTGTTTTAATAGTTAAAATGGCCAATGTTGATTCTGATCCATGAATAGCAATCTATTAAAACTAAAGAGTAAACAGGAAATACAACAGATAAAGTTAATTTCCGTGGTGGCTATTTCACTGAAACTGCCCCAAATTCTCCAACACACCCACGAATAAAGAAGATTGCTGTTCATGATAATACTTTACGTATAATTTGACCAGTTGACCAGAAAGTTTGACCTTTTACTGGAGTATTTGCGATGGTCTTGTCCACTTGACCAATAGGTGGTATAGCGATATACCTGTCTTTCGTATGCTTAATATTAGCGAATTATCCCAGCCTATAAAAATCAAGCACAATGCATGTACATCACCTGTGCCATATTTCTCGTGGACGCGGCTAAAATGATTTTTTTGATGAATCGTTAAAAAGACAGTTCATTTTGTTAATATGTACCAAAGGTACAGATTCATAATCAAGCAAATCGCACATATTTCACTAAAAGGGTAATTTACCTATCGATTTCCCTTTGTAACCATGACTGATTTGCTAAAGTAGACATCCATGTTCTGGGAAGTAACTGGCAATCACCAAGTTTGCAACCTAATAGTGCACCGGCGACCGCACAGTTTGTATCGGCATCACCGCCCTGAAATATTTCAAAGTTTTAGTCTCAGTGAATTCATTCAAACATCTAGTCGTCCATTTGATATTTTGAAGCATTGGATAAAGATACTAAAGCGATCGCGTTTGTTCCATATTAGAGAACTACAACCTTATTATTCTTACAGCATCTATTTTCTATCACGCTATGTGTATTTTCTTTATATCACTACTTTTTGGAAGCCCAAGTCCAATTAGTAAAATTATATTTTCTTCTGTTTCTTTCCTCTTTAGTCTGTATACGACCCTGTATGAATGATACATTTGGCAAAAAAAACACACGATAATGAAAAATATATAGTCTCTTTGCCGACACTTTACCGACCACATTGTAAAATACATTTTTTCAATTTTGAATAGTAATAACAAATATTCAGCGTTGCAAATTTACAAGTTATTCTTGTACGAACTCGCACCTAACGTTTCCATAAGTTTCCAAGGTTGTGTGGAAACTGTTCACACTGAAAGCAATTCTTCTTTATTAAGAACTTCTAAGGAATTGCACACAGGCGTGATTCAGTATATCAGACAGCATCGATGTATACCGTATGTACTCGCGTATAATTCGGCTCCAAATGCAAACAACATAGACCCTGATCTGCGCCGGTAGATCAGGGTCTATGTTTTTTGTTCTACTGATTAGTCCTTACAAACTGCATACACCCAGATCTGCCGGCGCATTATGCGACGGCAGATCTGGGTCTATGCAGTTTGCAGTTGGTATTAGTTTGGACACGAGTAAATACGGTAAGTTGATTGGTTATTTCCTAAGGTCATCATATCAAGGTATGCATATAATTGCAGTGTTCACGTACCAATTGTCACTGTTAGAGACCTGGGTAACCCTAACCACTCCTTCAATATGGAAAATCTGTTGCTATAGGAGTACCTAACAATAATTTAGGACAATGAACAACAAAACATTAACAATAGAATTTCAATTTGAAAAATCCAGAATTCCTAAGCCGGAATTCGTGCGATAATTTTACGCCAAAAAAGCGTTCAGATTTTCGGGTTTGCTGTGTAATTTTTATTTCCAGCTATTTTAACTTTTTGGTCAGTTATGTTGCAGCAGCAGACAGACTATAACTAATCAACTTGAAAGGCTGACAATCAATCAAATGCATACATTGTGTGACGCTCATTCTAAAACAAATGCAAAATACTAATGCAAAATACTAAGGTCTTAATGCAATGACGAAATAAGTCGATTGCATATCCTTTCTTACAAGGAGATATGTTATCCTTACAAAGTTAATTTACAGTTTGTTTGTTGAATGAGTCAAAATAACTAACTGCTACTTTTTAATTGTATTTTTCATCTTGAATAGTGGTATTTGTGTATTTTATTCAATATTTTCAGTTAAATTTCACCCTTAAAACCGAGAGTGATTTAGACAGGAAAGTTTTAATAATGCGAAAAATATGTTAGAATATGAGTGAATTGACATTTCTTGCAAGGATTCTGGATTTGTGACGATATGCAAGGAGACGTTAGTAGTAGCAAAAACGTTTTGAATCAAATGTATGACTTGGATTGTATTTACCTCCATTGTAAGTTTTTGAATGGCCGACCGGAAATGATTCTGCTTAAGTGCCCAGAATCCAGCACACAAGCATTTGAAGGTATACCCCATTCCATCTACGTCATCCAGTTTCAGTTTTCTCAGATCCTCACAAGTCATGTACCGGTGTAGTTCTTTTTTCTAAATGAGTAAATTCTTTAAGAATTATATTGTCAATATATTTACAAAGAATTGATGAGTGGGTATAAAATCATGATGGATCTGGTCAGCTAATGGAAATTAAAATTAATTTGACAATTTATTTTAATCGCGCTGAAAAGAAAACATTTTGAATTCTATATATTTTAAATTTTATCGTTTTAAAATCAGTGATGTACTTTTGTCTGCTAGCATCCATAGCATTCCACCATAGGGTACTCATATTTGATTAATGTAAAGTATTTTATACTGTGTTCTTTTTATAAAACATATCAATATATCTATCATGTAAATTAAATTGTCTTCATCATTAAGATTTAATTCATTCTGCATTTATGCTGTGATACAATTCTTATCATACATGCACATTTAAAAAGGGCTAAGGTTTGTGCATCTTATTATAAAGTGAAAATTCAACTCATGTATGGTATTATTCCCATTTATATTACATCCTCTTCTTCTTGTTGCAATCCAAGTGCAGACATTAATACAAATCAACGTATTTGGACAAATATATGAAGTTTAGACGTTATTGGTATAATAAAACTGTAATAAATATAATAATTATATCATATACTGAATTTTTGTAAGGAATATTTTTAAGACTGTGTTCAAAATACTACTTTTATTGAAGGGATTAAAATAAAATAATCTAAGTCCAGAATTGTCCTATTACCTCGTCTTCTTTGTCAAGATACGTTGATGCACGTTGATATGAGTCTTGAATGATGACAGGTACGTTATACTCCATTGTTCCAGCATCGAAGTATGGGACCTGTTTCATAAGCATCATACTGATAGCTGCTGAAACAGCAACAGCAGATGCAACACACCTTCAATAAGTAAAAAAAAATACACGATAAGTTTGCTTATCCAAAGTTTTGAGATGAAATAAGTTAAAGATTATGAAACAAATCATGAGTGCCACTCAAAGTTAATCAGATAGCAATATCTCTCACAATTTCGTTTATCATATAAACCAACTTTTACTTCATAAAGCATGATTGAAAGTATCAAAGGGTGTTTTAAACTTTTGCCTCGCGTTTTCTGTAAATAATTAATGATCTAATCCTTCTGAAAAATGATGATTATTATAAAGACTCTCGGCTATAAAAATACGCAAAAGAACTCATTTCAAATATTTATGAAGCTTCTCAAAGGACATCAATTTTCTGTCTTTACTTGTTTCGGGTAAATTTAATTCTGATCTCGGTAACTGCAGCTTAGCGATTCCAACTCAGAAGGTACGACCGAAGAGATATGGTGATCTCTAGTCTCATGAAAGGTGGTTCCATATAATGAACAGGTGGATTGCTAACATCCTTTCCTGGGTCACTGGGATGTTAGATTCGTGCTCCTATTAGGGACCTCGAGCAGTTCGTTTATAAAAATTTAAAATAGATGGCGGTAAAAAGATGGTTGTGACTATAGAATTGGAAACCGGATTCATACAATCACACTAATCTACACAGGAAATATTAAAAAATGAAAAGTTTATATTCCATTAAGTGCATTGTTAGCTGTGAAATGTTTATATTCCATTAATTGCATTGTTAGCTGTGAAATGTTTATATTCCATTAATTGCATTGTTAGCTGTGAAATGTTTATATTCCATTAATTGTTAGCTGTGAAATGTTTATATTCCATTAATTGTTAGATGTGAAATGTTTATATTCCATTAATTGTTAGCTGTGAAATGTTTATATTCCATTAATTGCATTGTTAGCTGTGACATGTTTATATTCCATTAATTGCATTGTTAGCTTAAATGTTTATATTCCATTAATTGCATTGTTAGCTGTGAAATGTTTATATTCCATTAATTGCATTCTTAGCTCTGAAATGTTTATATTCCATTAATTGTTAGCTGTGAAATGTTTATATTCCATTAATTGTTAGCTGTGAAATGTTTATATTCCATTAATTGTTAGATGTGAAATGTTTATATTCCATTAATTGTTAGATGTGAAATGTTTATATTCCATTAATTGTTAGATGTGAAATGTTTATATTCCATTTATTGTTAGATGTGAAATGTTTATATTCCATTAATTGATAGCTGTGAAAAACTTAAAGTAATACTGGAGATATTGATTGTACAAGAAATTAAATCATGTTTGACCAACAATAAATCGAAATAGTTCGTAGGATTTTCTGAAAATAATCAGTTGCAAAGATCCTAAATACAAAATATGAACGCAGTGAAATGTCAACAAAAAGACCTCATCTTGTTCCAGAGATTAAGTCTACTTGACTCTATACTTCCGGTGGAATGTTATTAATCACAGATTTTATTTTTTTAATAATTTTACATTTGATATATATAAAATCAAACAGCCGTTGTATGCAAAAGCGCCTGGTGACTTGACTCCTGATGTATGAATGGCTACACAACTTGTTTGCCCTGCTGGTGATCAAATAATCGCCCCTAGGACTGCAAATATGTTTTTTGCTCAATTTCTTTCTTTCTTTGTTAAAGTGTGACTCAATATGATTAACAAAGACAAAACAAAACAAAACAAACAACAACAAAACAACAACAACAACAACAACAACAACAACAAATAAACGGATATCATATCTGTTCAACGTGATTATATGATCTCAACGCAGAGAGTAACTTTGACCATCACTTTGCACATTTTTATTAATTATATTTCATCTTGCTCTTCAAGATACAATCTCCATTAAATCTAAAGCTATGTCACTAGATCCAATTCGGAATTCTTCGTCTCTGAGAACGTTCTCTAGTCTTACCTTGGATCAAAATGGGTTGTGCGGCAAATGAGAGCAGCGTTTTTTTCCACTCTCTCAACATTCCACCATTCATGGATACCGAGAATAGAGGTCCTCATTACTCCGCCATTCGGAGCGTCAACACATCCTCTCTTGATCCACAGAGCTCGTGAGACCTGCATCCGAAATCGAGTAAACATTTACTTGGAAAAGACTGTTCTTTACAGATACAAAAAGGCATGAGTGAGATATTTAGTTTCTTTTTTCAGAAATGAAATATTTGAACACATGACACAAACATCCCTAGCTTTTCCCAAAGGACTGCTGATACAGATATTACGTTCCAAGAACAATTGCATTTATCACCAATTGATCTATCGACTATGGACCTCTTACTCATTAGCATCTTGACTTAATAAAACTAAAATAATTATAGTAAAAACTGCCTAGGTGTTCAAGTCTCACGTCAGGAAAACTAACAGCTACCTAGATAACTGCACAATATCCCACATTATATCAATCCAATTGATCCGCGGTCTATTAGCATCAATGACTTGCAGTTCATAATTGACAGTTGTCAATAGGTCAGGTACCCGATAGTTTTTAAGTTTGTAGATTCACACTGTGTAAGGAGTTCTCTTCACATCATTAAAGCATCCAGGGTTGCTATGGAGACAAAAACTGCATTAAATGTCTCTTCATCAAAGAAGCTAGAGTCGAAACGCTTGGAAGTGACCCTTTGAAGTGTTTTCGTAACGCGTCATAAATTTGACTAGAGTAAATATGAACTCGGACACAGAAATTAAACAGTACGTTTTTCTGCTGAAGGTATAGTAATGTCTATCTAAAATTCTCTATATTACATTATAAGGGCTGCATATAACAAAAAGAGGAACCGAGTAAGTTTTCAGTCTATCCGAATACTAGTGTGTGTAACATTACGACGCTGTATGAAAGAAAACGGAATTCTTCTATCCGAAATTCCTTTATAAAGATGTTTTGTTACGTCATAGTACGTAGACGTGACTTACCATTGTCAAAGAAGAAAAAAAAGGACTGAAGATTCCATTTACCTACCGTGATATTGAAGATATTGTATTTCTATCATAATAGTATGACCTGAAACAACACAATACAATTCCTTACGCGCTCTTTTCGGATCCAATAAATGCAAAAGCGATTAGGAGCGCAAATATTCGTTTGTTTTGTTTCTGGAACTCCTTACCATTTCTGGATTTGAAACAAAGTCAGGATGACTCAGAATTCTATGTGTGGTTCTGCCAAGTCCGATTCCTTTTTTATCATGAAGTTCTGGGAACCCTTTATTCGACCATTCATAGAGTTTTCTTGCGAAGTCGTTGGCATCAACCTTCGGAAAAGAAAGATGAATTCGGAGACAAAGAAAGATCAATTAGGAGACAAAGAAGATGAAAAACTCAACTGACAAATAGATGTAATACTGGTGCTATATAATTTCCCTTGATACACGTTGAATACTAAGATCAATTTGCCGTAGCATATCCATACAACAGAGAGAGAGAGAGAGAGAGAGAGAGAGAGAGAGAGAGAGAGAGAGAGAGAGAGAGAGAGAGAGAGAATGCGAGAATTCCATTCCTTAAGTATATTCAGAGCCGTGACACTAAAACACCATTTTATTTAGCTTTATAAGCATATCGTTAATGAAAAAGAAAAGTGAACAGGTGCAAGTAATTCATTAAAATATCAGTTCTGTTTTTTCTTCGTAAGTGTCACCTGATGCATGAAATATTATATGCTCTGTATTTGTTACGGGAAAGGCTATTCTAAGTTGGAAGAACTTGTGACTAACCCTTTTGCTTATCTAATATATGCAATAAAATATGTTTAAAAAACAAAAGACAATAAGAACAAAAAACAAAACAAGTACTTGCGATATATATGCATGCTGATCAGAGGGTATATTTAATAACAGGCACTATTCCGTAGCTGGTGGTCAGTACCATTTTATATTGATACTTTACAGGGGGCGATGGTGGTGTGAAGGCGGGTATGGACGACGATAAACAGAAAGCTTTCTAACTTATCCAGATATGGACACGATATAAGGATGCGCTATGGGGTTCAGCTGGTATAAATAAAAGAAGAGATAAAAACTATTCAGTCTGTTTCAATGCTCTCGTTGCAAGACATGTGCTGCTATACTCCTTTTTCACCTGTTGATGAGCTTGCTGCATTGTGTTGTTGATGACGTATTTTTGTTTATGCATATTTTTGAGAAACGAGGAAATCTTGTCGCAGGCAGCCACGGGTTAAAAAAGGAGCGCAGCGGATTTTCGCCTGTGACTTGCGAAGATGGTTGAATACTATTGGATACCATTCATAACTAAGTGGTATCTCCATAACGTTTCCAGTCAATACTGTATTACCTTTCCCTGCTTAGCCGTGAGAGACCGCATAATGAGGAGCATGTGATCTGAGTCATCTGTCCAGTCACCATTTTCCCATGCATCACGGTGTCTATCGTGCACCTTGCAGAAAAACTCTAGATCTGCATACTTGCCGTAATCCTGAAATATATTTATTATCATGATAGCCATTTTTCTGTGTATGAGAAATACGGATAAGCCTACTACGAAATTTCATTAAATACGGATAAGCCTACTACGAAATTTCATTAAATATGGATAAGCCTACTAGGAAATTTCATTAAATACGGATAAGCCTGCTACGAAATTTCATTAAATACGGATAAGCCTGCTACGAAATTTCATTAAATACGGATAAGCCTACTACGAAATTTCATTAAATACGGATAAGCCTACTACGAAATTTCATTAAATACGGATAAGCCTGCTAGGAAATTTCATTAAATACGGATAAGCCTGCTACGAAATTTCATTAAATACGGATAATCCTACCAGGAAATTTCATTAAATACGGATAAGCCTGCTAGGAAATTTCATTAAATACGGATAAGCCTACTACGAAATTTCATTAAATACGGATAAGCCTGCTAGGAAATTTCATTAAATACGGATAAGCCTGCTACGAAATTTCATTAAATACGGATAAGCCTACCAGGAAATTTCATTAAATACGGATAAGCCTGCTAGGAAATTTCATTAAATACGGATAAGCCTGCTACGAAATTTCATTAAATACGGATAAGCCTACTACGAAATTTCATTAAATACGGATAAGCCTGCTAGGAAATTTCATTAAATACGGATAAGCCTGCTACGAAATTTCATTAAATACGGATAAGCCTACCAGGAAATTTCATTAAATACGGATAAGCCTGCTAGGAAATTTCATTAAATACGGATAAGCCTACTACGAAATTTCATTAAATACGGATAAGCCTGCTAGGAAATTTCATTAAATACGGATAAGCCTGCTACGAAATTTCATTAAATACGGATAAGCCTACCAGGAAATTTCATTAAATACGGATAAGCCTGCTAGGAAATTTCATTAAATACGGATAAGCCTGCTACGAAATTTCATTAAATACGGATAAGCCTACCAGGAAATTTCATTAAATACGGATAAGCCTGCTAGGAAATTTCATTAAATACGGATAAGCCTACTACGAAATTTCATTAAATACGGATAAGCCTACCAGGAAATTTTATTAAATATCATCATCATCTTTCATCATCATCTTTATTTCCTTCCGTAGAAGATTGCATGATATAACAATAAATCATCTGAATACAATCAATAAATAAGTACCAGAATAAAGAAATGAATACAAAACAAACAAACACGAATTAAAAAAAAAAAATTTAAAAAAAAAAAAAAAAAATAAGCAAACTGTGAATCCGGGGCGCTGTAGAACCAACATCAATTACTTCGTACATACAATAATGTCAAGAGATCTATAGTGTGAATATCATAACATTGTTCGTCTATGATATAAAATAGAATACTAGAATATAGATTCTTACAGTATATCCATCATTAAAGTGTTCCTCAGCTGCATAAGTTGCAAGTTTAAGTACCTTATTTGCAGAAAATAGCTGCACACTGCATGACAAAGTATGCTGCATACAGGGCGAATAACTTGGAGTTTTCTTTGTCGATTACACCTGCTGGTAACCTTTTACCTAGAAGATATTGCAGTAGCAGCTCATCTTCTGCATTATATAACGTTATTGGCTCAGTGGAAATTTATCAGTAAGGAAATCACAGAAAGAGGAAATTTCATTAAATACCGATAAGCCTACTACAAAATTTCATTCAATACGGATAAGCCTACCAGGAAATTTCATTAAATACGGATAAGCCTGCTAGGAAATTTCATTCAATACGGATAAGCCTACCAGGAAATTTCATTCAATACGGATAAGCCTACCAGGAAATTTCATTCAATACGGATAAGCCTGCTAGGAAATTTCATTAAATACGGATAAGCCTACCAGGAAATTTCATTAAATACGAGTAAGCATACTAGGAAATTTCATTAAATACGGATAATCCTAATTCGAAATTTCATTCAATACGGATAAGCCTGCTAGGAAATTTCATTAAATACGGATAAGCCTGCTACGAAATTTCATTCAATACGGATAAGCCTACCAGGAAATTTCATTAAATACGGATAAGCCTACTACGAAATTTCATTAAATACGGATAAGCCTACTACGAAATTTAATTAAATACGGATAAGCCTACCAGGAAATTTCATTAAATACGGATAAGCCTACTAGGAAATTTCATTAAATACGGATAAGCCTACTACGAAATTTAATTAAATACGGATAAGCGTACTACGAAATTTCATTAAATACGGATAAGCCTGCTAGGAAATTTCATTAAATACGGATAAGTCTGCTAGGAAAATTCATTAAATACGGATAAGCCTACTAGGAAATTTCATTAAATACGGATAAGCCTACCAGGAAATTTCATTCAATACGGATAAGCCTACCAGGAAATTTCATTAAATACAGATAAGCCTGCTAGGAAATTTCATTCAATACGGATAAGCCTGCTATGAAATTTCATTAAATACGGATAAGCCTACTACGAAATTTCATTAAATACGGATAAGCCTGCTACGAAATTTCATTCAATACGGATAAGCCTACTACGAAATTTCATTCAATACGGATAAGCCTACCAGGAAATTTCATTAAATACGGATAAGCCTGCTAGGAAATTTCATTAAATACGAGTAAGCATACTAGGAAATTTCATTAAATACGGATAAGCCTACTACGAAATTTCATTAAATACGGATAAGCCTGCTAGGAAATTTCATTAAATACGGATAAGCCTGCTAGGAAATTTCATTAAATATGGATAAGCCTACCAGGAAATTTCATTAAATACGAGTAAGCCTACTAGGAAATTTCATTAAATACGAGTAAGCCTACTAGGAAATTTCATTAAATACGGATAAGCCTACTAGGAAATTTCATTAAATACGGATAAGCCTACTAGGAAATTTCATTAAATACGAGTAAGCCTACTAGGAAATTTCATTCAATACGGATAAGCCTACCAGGAAATTTCATTCAATACGGATAAGCCTACTAGGAAATTTCATTAAATACGAGTAAGCCTACTAGGAAATTTCATTCAATACGGATAAGCCTACCAGGAAATTTCATTCAATACGGATAAGCCTACTAGGAAATTTCATTAAATACGGATAAGCCTGCTAGGAAATTTCATTAAATACGAGTAAGCCTACTAGGAAATTTCATTAAATACGAGTAAGCCTACTAGGAAATTTCATTAAATACGCATTCGTTTTTTATAGTATGAGACCACAACTTTTACACTATACTGGGAAACTTTCAAGCAGTCCCAGTTTTGCACTAAAATTCTGAAGAAGAAAAAAAAAAACACAAAAAAGAAAAACAAAAAGAACAACTTTTGCGCTCAGTTATATATTTGCGCCTGGAAGAGTATATATATATATATATATATATATATATATATATATATATATATATATATATATATATATATATATATATATATATATATATACAATGTTGCTCTTAATACTGTTAGTGCCATAAGTCACTTGTCACTACTTGTAGTGAAAATGTATGCTTTCGTGTCAATTAGCGCTAGAGCAAAATCCGCTAAAATTGCGAAAATAATACGTCTTGAAAATCATAAGTATGAAGTATTTCGCCGAATATGACAAAAGCTAGACAATATCTTTCAACATTGAAGCAAAAGGCCGAAGTGCGCTTAGATCACCTGAATGACGTCTACCTAGATGCTAAACGCAAGGCAGTTGGCCAAGAAATTTGGGTTAGTATTATGTTTTCTGACTTTTAAAGGTTTTCTATTTTTTAGTAATGATAGCCACTTTGGGCGGCGAATCGGCATTATTTATGCAAACTTAAAAGGCTTTATGCCATGATGCTTTCTGTCACATTTGGTCCAGTTCACTTGATCAGTTTCTGACAAGATGTTTAAAGTTTTTCTGTTTTTTTATTTTTATTTGTTTATTTGTTTTTTTGTAACTGTGGTCTTATTGAATAGTGTATCAGCAAATCTGAGCAAAGTATAAAGGTCTTCATTCCAGTATACCTTTTGTCAAATTTGGTCATATTCTGTTGAGCAGTTCTTGGGAAGGCATTTAAAGGATTTTTTACTTTTAGCATTGGCGGCCACATCCGATTACGGATCGGCATTAGTTTTATAAATTTAAATAGATTTATTACCAGCATGCCTTTTGTCAAATTCAATTCATATGAACCCGTACAAACCAACTGAAGAAAGACCGTGTTCCATATGCAATACACTGGAGGACGGTTATCATTTTACTTCAGAGTGACACTTATATGAAGATTTAAGAATTATATATATATATATATATATATATATATATATATATATATATATATATATATATGTATATATATATATATATATATATAAGTATTACTGGAAAAGACTAAATATGTATAAATTTATTGAACTTGTAAATTCACAAAATATTACAATTATATTCAACGTAAGTGTTTATATATTTAAGGCTTTTGAACTGAGAAATAATATTTTTCTATCTAAACAACTGATATTTGATGAAGATGGTGATAACCACGACAACTACACTAGCTATCGTTATCAATATTATTATTATTATTATTATTATTATTATTATTATTATTATTATTATTATATGCCCAAATAGGTGTGATTTATATGACAGAATGAATATATCTGAATTATTTGTTTACAGATGAATCTTTCACCCAAATCGTTTTCGATAGAAGAATGTTGTCGTGCATGTTTGTGTGTGAGGGGGTGAGGATAAAGTGTGTGTGTGTGTGTGTGTGTGTGTGTGTGTGTGTGTGTGTGTGTGTGTGAATGAAAGTATTGTTTTTGTATGATTGTCACTCTTTTGACACGGTTTGGAGTTTCCGAAGTTGTCTTTCAACATGTACTTTCAATATATATCATCGTAACCATTGTACTATCAGCTACTTATGAACCGAGTTTGTATCGTTACAGTCCATATAGTCCAGTTGGGCTAATGTAAGTAAACAAAGTCTTGTCTTATGTCTATATAGCTTTCGAAATTTACAAATCAGCTCGGGAAAGGACACAAAGTCATAACCCTGTGGCTGATCATAGCCACTTTTCACAGTCGTAATTCGATACTAATTATTTTTAAATACGACTTTTTCTAGTCATGTGGTCTTGCAAGGGAATGTTGTGCCTTGCGTGTTATGCCATCTCTCCTTGAATGCATATTCACGGAGAAATTGCAAACGAGATTTGAATGTAATTAATAACTAACCTTCCATGCTTCTTCTTTTGACATAAATTCCGTCAGAAGGCCGATTGCGTCACCTATACACTGGCCATAAATGGTAGCTCTTATTTGTTCTTCTAACTCCTTCAAATCACTATGCCGTTCATCGGTTTGATGAGCACCAGAAGACCTTGAGTCATAGTTCTTCGTTTCGTTTATTTGAAGTCCTGGCATATTCCTGTTTGACCTGGTGTTGCCCTTCTCGTCATCGTTCTCGCTAACTTTTCCATTTTTCTCCTGGGTCATGGAAAATGTAGAGTCCTTCGTTCCGCCATGTTTCCTACTTCGAATATCATCAGTAGAGGGATTTACTATGTTCCTGCCAGAGGGAAAATTGCTTTCTGGTCCTCGTGAATCTCGGGATCTATCCTGTTGTTGCCTTCCATGAGAAGGATAAGACTTAGGATCTTTATAATCAGCTCTGTTTGTAGTTGTGAATCGGTCACGCTCAGCCATGTCAAAGGAAACTCTGAAACTTTATTATAATCTTTGCGTATACTTTTAGCCTTGTCATGTCGAGGAAAATAAGAAAATATAAAAATAAATCAGGCCTGTTTGTCCCACTATCAAAATGTCAGGCATGTTTGTCCCACTATCAACATGTCAGGCATGTTTGTCCCACTATCAACATGAAAAATCTTAAATTCACCCCTAACTCTAATTTTCACAAAAGCTTACCGTAAAACTTTATTTAATTTTCCGACTCTTCTGTTTTCGGAGATAAAACCACGTCCCTAATAAAAAAATATTCCCAAAAATAAAAAACGGTTTCACTATAATTTTCCAGTAACTTTGGCATCTTATTAGGGATAGACTAACAAATTTCTTAAATATAATTCAACTCATGCAAATATTTCTTTATATATATATATATTAGATATTGATGAAAAAGACAGACAGACTGACAGATAGACAGAAAAAGAAAGTGTAGACTTTTGTTTAGAGCCTATTTGCCATTGAAGTTAAGTTATAAATATTCCAATAAGATTTTCTTCGACGTCGTATTTTCGGTATATTAGAGACAATATGTAACGTTTGTTTTGATTTTGTGTCTTGCGTTATGGTTTCTTATATGCATGAGAGAGAGAGAGAGAGAGAGAGAGAGAGAGAGAGATTTGCAGTGGCTCAGTAGCATATGTAAGGCAGGTGAGGTCCAATTTGTTTTTAAGACTGACTGTTAGAGTACTGTTGGTACATAGTGAGACACAAAAAGTCAGTGTTTAAGCAGAAGCAGAAAATTTTTCAAATTTGAGTTGGGCCTACGTGTTCAGTGTGCTAATACAAGGTATGTGGCTTGTTTTAGCTTTATTTATTATTTTTATGCCCAGTAAATTGATAACCCGTTATCGGTGGGAGTAATGTGCACTGACATATCACTTCTGGTGTTGTTTTTAGTTGACTGCTGATTGGCTAAAGTCAGGACAGTTGATACCAAACATAATACGGAAATCCCTAATGCATGGGTATGCATATTTACATGGGCTATGTTTTGGTGGTGCTCTGACATTTTGTCAAGGGTGTGTTTTTCAGTTTGACCAAAGAAGTATGTTCCAACCCAGATTACGGAAACAGCCATGGTCAAACCAGATCTGAAGTACATTTTCACAACATTTATTTATGTTTTATTTGCAGAGAGATAAGAGTATGTTTCACAAACTTTATTAAGTTGTTTTTGTTTTAATGGTAAAGTTTCTTTTGGGCGGCTTGCACAGTGCTTGTGTCCACAGATGTTCAGCTATCCACTATCGTGCCAAGTTTTCATAACCACGGGTTAGGTCCGGTTACCTTTTGGACGGAATAATGATCAATTATTTTTCTTATTATTGTTAAAACCTCGAAATAAAAAGCTAATGTTCATAAGAAAAAGACAGATTTGTTTTTAAAAAGTAGTAAACATAGTACATCATTTTAGATTTGATTGGAAAAATCAAGGTATTAAAAGAATATATATATATATATATATATATATATATATATATATATATATATATATATATATATATATATATAGATCGGTTTCATGCTTTTGCAAATAATGGACACAATTTACTTCAACGAAAATGAACCTAGCTGTTATAGCAAACAACGTCTATTCTTCTAGCATAATTATTCATACTTTTAACTTAATAATTGACTTGTTGGCTTAAATTTTTCAATTAAACCATTTTCATTTATGTTTGTGAAATTAGGGGTTTTAAAAAATCTGGATTTAATTGAAAAGGTACATCTCGAGTTTTTAAGTTCTGTCTTCAAAGTTTAAAAAATTCCCATGAAATAGTTGATTTATGGCGAGTTGGGACGATATCCATTATCTATTTACAAGAGAACTATTACAATTAGGTTTCGGTCAAAATTAGTTACAGAAAAAATGTCAAAAATATAATGTATTTTATACTGATTCTTGCCTACAAACTTTTGATCAGGTACTTAAGAATAACAAAAGGATTTGTAATATAACAATGACACTTGTAAATTGGGGACTTAATTACGTTTAGTTAAGTCTTTTATTTTTTCGACTAGCAAATCTTTAGTAACCCAATGTAAACCAGTTTTTACTGATCAATTCCAAAAAACCTAAAAGAGCTGAAATTGATACCTCATCAAAAGGTATAACTTACAGCTTATTTGAAAACGAATTAAATTTAGAAACAAAAAATTTTTTTTTGTTATAGTTATAGTTGCTAAAAATGTTTAGCAAAACACTCACCAAGTTTTGAACCATTAACCATACATTTCAGAAAGAAAAGAAGTGTTGGAAGGAGATATCTGTGAATGAAATAAAACCTGAATTAGGTCAGATAAAGATACTGTCGTTGCTCGCTTATAAATCGAGTTAAACTGCAAATGCACAGACCCAGATCTGCCATCGCATAATGCGCCGACAGATCTGGGTCTATGCAGTTTGTCAGGAGTAACGATTAGAACAAACAACATAGACACTGATCTCGCTACTCATTATTCGACGGCATATTAGAGTCTATGTTGTTTGTCGTTGGACTCCCGACTTATAAGCGAGTATCGATGGTTTTGGTTTAGAATATTATTTATTTGTTTCAGATCTTTTCAATCGAAACCTCTTTTAGGTTCATGCTATAGAATGTGTGCATGAACACACGTATCTATGAATTGATGTATTTTATACGTATCTTGTTTTCCTCGTACGTCGCAGGAAAAAAAATCTAAGAGTAACTAAACTCCATTACTTCGTAACCCAATGTATTTTTCTGTTTACATATTTTTTTTTCTTCTGAAAACAGCTGTGGGCTAACCAGACAAAAAGTAATTTTTTACAAAAGTTTATTTCTATATGAAACTATTGTTTTACTTCTAGAAACATAACAATATGTTTTATAAACTTCATTCAGATTTTTTAATGGTATACTTTCGCTTTTGCGTCTTGCACAGTGCTTGTGTCCAGGGGACACTCAGCTATCCACCATCTTGACACGTTTACATGACCAAGGAAAAGGAGCGGTTACGCTTTGGTTGGAACGATGCCGTTCACGACATAGAACAGGTCGCCAAAACGACCGCCAAAACGCACCCCTGTCTGTACTCTGGTACGTCCATTTGGAATGTGTTTGGGCGGAGCTTTGACATGGAGCACGTGTCACTTTGGTCTCTGGTCTGCCGTTTTGTCGATCTTGGTTGTGTCCATGTGACGTCGTTGTTTCAGCTAAAGTATGATGGTTGTTCATACTCGTTTCGACCGAAGCAAGATGACGGATAGAGGGAGCCACCATATTTAGCTGTAGCTTATGTACTGAAGCAACATATCGGACAGGAAGTAATCTCTGTTTCTACATGCCCGTTTTCCCGTGAGAACAAGACCATGTTTCTGGTTGATTCATTCTCGGTATGAACATACACCTTTGGTTAGAGCGCCAAAAACACACACCTGGATGTATTCTGGCATGTATATATCAAGCGATGTGGACAGGTTGTTATAGGAGTTTTACTTTATTAAATCTTAGAAAGTCTAGAGCAAAATGAGAATATATTTTGTTAAATATCTTTATTTATTATTCAAAATACAGTGATCTAGTTTTAGTAAGTATGGATATTATTAAAGCTATATGTTCAAATATCATGCTTAGGAGGAGGTACATACTACTCTGTGCGGATAGAACGATAGTCAAGATCTCATTCGTAAGCAGATTTCTTGTTGGTTTTTTCCCCACTTTCTCAAGTAATATACTGAAATACCTCTGTGCTACCTGTCCGCCACACCTCTGTGTGTGTGTGTGTGTGTATGTTTCGGCGGTCTATGCTGTATTTTGGCGAAGCTCTGACCATAAACATGTTTCACTTTGATAATCACATTTCCCTTTCGGCGACCTGGTTATGGCCGTATGACTTCACTGTTCCAACCAAAGGGAAATCGAGCTCTGTACTCAGTTATGAAAACGTGACTAGATGGTGGGTACGTGGGTGACTCCAGGCACAAGCATAGTGCACGTCACCAAACAAACTTAACCATGAAACAAATCAGTAAAGTTAGTAAAACATATTTTTGTTTTGTTAGAAGTAAAGCATAAGAAAAATATATTTTGTGAAAATTTACTTTAGATCTGGTTTAAAACAGATGCTCGCCACGTGCCAAATGTCAGGCGTGACCGACACGCTCCGTAAAGGTAACGTACGCATTTTACATTCCTACGTGTGTATGATCGTGTTTTCCAGTGTAGAGCAACAATGGGAATATCTCTATCTTTCATCACGTGATTGCTGTCTTTCATCACATGACCTTCTAATGCTATCACAGTACACACAAACTGGTAAATGCTCCCTGATTTCCATCCTCCCTTGAGCGTTCTTTCACAATAATCAAGATAAATATTACTTGCAACACATTAACGTCATAAAATGTCCAGCAGTTGAAGCTAGTGTGCATCAAACAGGATTTTTTTCACCGATCAACCTAACTACAGGTACAGATTCAGTAGTCTGGTTTCAAGTCAAAAAAGACTTTTTAGTAATTGTTATTTTTAAATTCCTTTTCTTATTATTATCTAGGAAAGGAAACTCAATTCTGTTTTAAGATAAGGAAAGTTTTACTGGCCGTTTCACTGTTTTAAAGATGCATCAACTTTCACATTACGCCGTCTTGACTTGCGACCCTTATTTTTCATTGAGAAATGGACATGAGAAAAAAATATTCCTTTGTTATGCATCGGCGTTGGATAGGAAGATTCCACCCTCGGGATGAGCATTTTACGTTAGACACGAGGTTTTACCGAGTGTATGACGCAAAATTCTGATACTAAGGGTGGACGTTTCCGATCCTACATCGATGCCTATGAAGGGTTATATTTGTATATATTGAGACAGGTGAGCTTCTTACCACCAAAAAGCCGGCGCAACAACCTATCAGAGGTCAGCTCTAGGGGAAATGACTCCAAGATAGTTGAAAGTACGCTTTTAAAATTAATTTCAGAGTTATATCCCTTATATTTTCACACCTCCAAGGTCGCATAATTCTAAAAATAGAAATCTGAATAGGGGACACTGTAAAAAGACGTTTCATATAACTGGCTATATAAGAAAAATGTATTCATATAAAAGGTAAATGACGTATACATAACCAAATATTAACACAAATACTTATCAAGCTTACGATAAACTGATCCCAATAACAGAGATTTCATACGTACCAGTACCTAGTTTCGGTATTTACCGACTGCTATACACTTCTTTGTAGGCTGCACTCATTTGAGACACCAGGTAGTACATAACTAACAGACCTTACCGGTGAAAAATGGCAACTGAAAAGTATCGTTAGTAAATTTAGTTCCAGGCGACCCTTCTATTTTCTGGAATCCCACCGGAAATTTTTTCTTGGAAATCTATTTATGTCAACTAAGCACTTGGACATACTAGCCTACCAATATATTAACTAGTGAATGACGACTGGATCTATGTACGTAATTATCTAGGTCTTAGTGTTTAATAGCTACAATCAAACTAAATTTATCGCATAAAATAATAAGTTGTTGTTGTTGTTGTTGTTATTATTATTATTATTATTATTATTATTATTATTATTATTATTATTATTATTATTATTATTATTATTATTATTATTCGTTGCTCAATTATGTTTGCAATCGATCTAGGTCATTTGATACATTGAGTAACCGAAAAAGTTTTCATAGTAGTTAATTTTCAGCGATGTTCAGGAGATTTCGGCAATTATACATAATCTAAACTGATAATAATATCCATCATGCACCTTCCTGGATAAAGGAGGAGCGGGGAGGGAGAAAAGGATACAATGTATGATTGATTGCGCCATAAACAATCAAAGTACTGAACCTACTGTAAGGTTGAGGCTATTGGAATAGATAGAATGTTTTAGTTACAACTCCAGAAAGACGCGAGCACAGCCATGCAGGAGGAAAAGTAATAGCTGCTTATAAGTAAGTGTGAAATACCATCTTTTGCAATAAAAGTCATTACTGATGTTTTGATAACAATTAATTTAAAAGCAAGACGTAATTGTTAGAAAATTAGAACGATTATATCAGGCTGCAGTATGGAAAAATTTAAATCAAATTTACCACGAACTTGAGTCGTCTCCCTATACAATTCATTGGTAGAAAGAGTTATGTATCTTCTGCATTACATTCCTTTTAAAAGCGTGTGTGACGAATAGTAACTCTTCGAATTACATTCACATTGAAATAGAATCACAGGAGTGCGAAACCCATTGTTGAACAAGACGCTAGCGTTCAGTAATACATATATGAGGTACACAAACTTCAAACAGTATATACAAGCCAAATGTTGTTTCTTACCCCACCCCCCACCCCCACCCAGCGCAAAATTGCGGTTTCATTTTTTTTTAAATGTTGTAGTACTAGTGCTTAGAATGTGGACCGGAAGCTTTCTTGTTGGTGCCTTTGTTCCTTTGGTGACTGTAACAGCTTTGCTGGTGGTTGAGTTTGGAATTTACTCAGCAAAGCAGGCTCACTATGTTGACAGTGGCATTGGTAGTTCACGACTTTCTACTGTGAATTTGCACTCCATACCGGATGAAAGCATTGGCAGGTGAGACGGCTACCATCCTTTAAAATTCATCAAAGAAAAAAAGCAAGTAGCGAAAGCTAAAAAATATCCTGCTTTGTTTGTTTTTTTTGTTTTTTTTTTTGTTTGTTTTTTTGTCATTCCGACAGTTTTTTGTTCGCTCGAGGGGCTCGAAGTTAAGGCAACGTCAGCGACACGGTCTTGTTATTTAAAAACCGCATCATTTGCTAGAGGTGAGTTGTAAATAGGCCTCGAGTCAGAAAGCTCATCATGTTAAGACGAAAGCACACAGCTTATAATAAATTCCAGTCGAGGTTTCTCACGAGCTCTTCATGGGCTTCGGCTCTTCCGCGAGCCTTTTGCTCATTTTTTTTTTACCACTTCGTTGATTACAACCTAAATGTATGCTTATATTTTCTGTTTCGACCTCGTTGATTGAAACCGAAATGTATGCCTTATGTGATGCAGCCCATATTTCATTTTTCATAGTCGTGTTTTTGTTCACTTCCTCTAGGATAAGCTTGAACTCCCCTTCGGAGATGGCGTTGTCGCTAGGCGCCTTAAATATGTGGTCTGCGATTGTTTTGAGCTCTGATTCGGCCATAATGCGGATTTCATCATGTTTTTTTATAGCTTTTATGGATAGTCGCCAGATGATAAAATTTCCAGCTACTGAAAACAGACCACAGCTCAAAGCTGTGATTAAAGGGCAATCGTTATGGGAGCAGCGATGATTTCTGATAATATTCCAATCACTGCCACATCGGTGCCAAGAGACACAGTTGCAGTGTGATGTCAACGCCATCCACCTCATTTACTACGCACTTGTACTTTTTGTAAACAGCAAGCCGCTGTCCATCCTCTGCCGGTATGGAGGTTTTAACTTCACTGATCCTTTCAGATGAACATTTTGTGGATCTTGGATTTTTGGATATATCGACATTATAATTCCTCTAAAAGGAGCGTAATAGGAGAGTTTAATTGATCTGGAGGGGTGGGGTGGGTCTGGATAGATCCCCTGCGGACACGCACCTCTAACCTGTCACCGTGGCTTACTGGCAAGACGGCGGAGATATCAAAGAAGGCGACAGTGTGCTTGATATCACTATATCTGGAAATAGCACGGTCTTCAACACGCCCGCCAAGACGATCGCCAATAGTCACAACTGCCATGCCCTCTGTCCAGGTTCACCGATTGTTTGTTTTTCTGGCCGATTACTGGGATGCGGCAGAGCGCGTCTTTTTCGAATGTAACTCTTTTTCTTTTTTTTTCCTCTTTCTTTTCTCGGCAGGTTAGACGAGTGATTGAGGACCCTACATATCCCGAAGGAAAGGTTATTGTCGAGAACGTTTCGCCAAATACCACGTGGTCATTGAAGTACCAATCGCGCTCGAGACTTCCCGAGGACAGTACTTTAGGCTGTTGCTCTGACAACGAAATCGCAATTAATCCTAGCTGCTCACGGGTTGGCTTAAGATGCGCTGGGTGGCCCAGTGTTTAATGTCCATCTGCTTTGTATCTTCGTTCCACTCCAATCTCAACCGGCACGTGCTATCCCCAAAAAAGGTGCAGATACTCTCGTACCAGTGGTTTGTATTTCGATGTCATGCACCTTTTGTTCGAGTTGTACCAATAATCCGTCTTTCTGGTCAAACTCAGGATTGGCAGGCAGCGCCAATAATTCGTATGTTTTGTCTATGTCTGGTCGCTCCACCATGGCTTTGTTTTTTCGCCTTTAAGCTAAGTATAGCGCGAGCTCGAATTGCGAAAGCCGAAGATGGTCAGAGTGGCTGAAAATCCCGACGCTTGTGCATTGACGTCGAGGCTGTCTCAAGCAGCAAACATAGACGCAATACTAGTTGTAAAGGTTTCGTGTGAGACGTTACACGGAGTGAAAGCGATTCTCCCGTTCCGTTACCACGATTCCCCTTGAAGTTAATGAAGTAAAATTTGGCGCCCAGGACGGTGATAGTGTCGTTGTTCTTGCTTGTGGTAAAATCACCAACGTTCTGAAATTTTTGCTTTGAATCCCAGCGATAGTAACCAGACGCATATATTGCTGTAATCACGCCGACAGAGATGATATTGTCTGCTGTTAAGTATATGACCTTTAAGGCAGCACCTATGCCTGCGCTTGCGCTGGCTTGGCCCGCCACGTGGTTGAAGGTTTCAGTATTTGTGGGATAAATCTGGGGCAGTATTAAATGGGGACAATGGCCCGAAGGCGCTTGCAGCGCGGTGAAAAAAAAAAAAAACAGGATCACGTAGACTCATAGTGTGCAAGCACTATTTTCAATCTCAAGAATGATAGTGCACTCCAGCAGATTAACCGGCGAATGTCTCTCGCGTGTGTATCGAGAGCTTCTGGTTGCTGCCGTCCCGCAGTGTATACCAACGTGACATCCCATAGAAGACAGTACGCGACTCCCCATAGGACTCACCACTTACACGAATAACGTCTAGCAGCGTGCTGTTTTTTTTCCATCAACAATATTCCTAGTTGAGTTTATTTGCTCGAGGTGGACCTAAAACCGCGAGACGGTGATAGAGGTTGGAGCTTTGGATACCGTGTGTGCGTGCCAGCCCCATAAAACCCTGATAATTCGAATCCAAAGATGGGGGCGAGTGAGTTGAGATAGAGCTGATAGTTTAGGCCAGTGCTGACCCATCCGGTGTTGCGTCGAAGTCCGCAGTCATTACATGAACTGAAGCCCGTATTATTTTGTACAAGCGTATCCATGTTGTAATACCCATCTGGAATGGTGACTTCTACCTCCGGGCTGGTCGGAGTAGAGTTAACAAAATAAATATGTTGTTGCCAAGCTCCGCTGAAACGTTGTACCATCCTGGGCTGAGTGAAATGTCTCGAATCGCTACTTGTGTACCTCCACTTTTGCGGATCATCTGTTCTAGAGTCACCGGCCCAACTAGAGGATTAGTCAATACAACATTCATTGTCAGAACCAGCAATAGTGCGGAGTGATGGTATTGCCACAAGTACTTCGCTTTAATAGCGACAAGAAGTACAGTGTCGGCAGCGTCTTTAACTATAACGATGCTGAAAAAGCGCAGATCCACGAACTGTTGGTCAACCTCGATGCGTTTGTGAGAGATGGCGTTTCGTTCCAGACCAAATTTATTGACATAGCTGATAAATACGTGCTACCTTACCTCAAGTCCGATAACATTTTGAACTACTGGAAGTCTGGAACGGTATAAGCTGAGATGACATTTTGGCAATATCATCTACACTTTGCCGTTTGGTGCGCGACCACTGGTTGTCTCTGAAGATAATAGGGCTGCGAGAGATTGTGCGTAGCTTTTACCAGTTCAGTGCTTACTATACTGTGAAACACAATCTCATTCAGATGCGGTGTTCCATTCCGGGACAAACACGGTCAAACGCGTTTAGAACAGAATCAACATGGGTGTGATTTTGCAGCGAGCTTAATGTGAATAAAACCTGGGAATGACGGCAAAAGCATGGCGAAAACAACCCCCATGTGTGAATTCTCCGATATCATTCGTTTACAGAACAGACAACCAAAAAAATAATGCACATTAACTATATCGCACAGGGCGATAAGACTAAAAACGGCTTTGTGTATTTTATGCCGGACAAGTCGCAAGGTTTTACCCGACCCAGGGTATAGCGCCACGTTTGAGCAATCCTGTACGCGCAAACTCAAATGTACAACACGATAGTGGTATCAGAGAAGGTCTTTGATGCACAGAAATAGTTTCTTGTAAACGCAGAAAATAAGGTCGCCCACAGAGGTGACATCCTCGAGTCAGTGCGAAAGTACCAGGAAGTGTTCGGATACACCAGAGGCAAGCTAGGTTACATCCTTCTGGCCGCCTCTACATGATTCCAAACGACGTGCAGCGTATTATAATAGGCACTTACTCGTGGTATAACAGCAAACTTCTGATTTCGGAGATCAATATGACGCTAGGAACCAACGTCGATGTTAATTCGATAAGGATGCCGAGCACCGCCAGCGATGCTAGCATACCAGCAGGCTTAAACCCACCCGCGCCCACACGGCCAGCAGCTCAAACATCAGATGAGCACCACACAAAAGATATAGGCATTAAAAGAAGCCGAAGACCACAATGCCAACAAAACAGCACTAGTTGTGGGTGGTATTGCTGTGGAACTTAAGGCCATCTGGTTTCTCGGCTCTTGAACGACGAACACGCTATCTCGGGCTGCCCTCGCTCTCGCGGTGCTATTTGTGTGTGCTAATCGGAGCACTTAGAGTGGCAAAGGTCGCGATTACAATCGCGACGACGAGCGCCTACAGATGCTCGGCCAGACATCCAACGACACTGTCGGAGGTTTTTAGGATAAACAACACATTAGTGCCAATGATGCCAGGCAGCGTCGCCAAAGCCTTGTCTGCGAGTGTTTACAGCATCCCGATCTGCCGCTGTAGCTGCGTTTTTGCCCAATATTTTGCGCTGCTGGGGTCAGGTTTAAGTGTCGGGACGACGGTAGGTGGTGTCGATTCGCCTGCTCCGCCTGTTATTGTGAGCACGATTGTGCTTATAATAAATCCCAGCGGAGTGAGTGAGTGAGTGGTTATGCCCTGTTCGCGTAATAGGGTTTGCAATCGTTCGACGATTGTTGTGGCTGTATGGAGGATCCAGTAGATAGTCTCCCGAATCCTGGAAATTTTGCTATCTCGATCAACACTGGCAGCCTCTAGCCGCCGTCTGCGCTTGTCTTCTAGCTGTTTAATGCGATCTTTTATCTCCTAGCGCAGAGTCTCGTCTTCCGTTTGGCTCAACCTTTTATTTTCTAGGTCCATGTGGTTATCGAGCACTGTAAGCTTCGCAATGTTATTTACAAGCACGCCACGGGTCATTTCAAGCGCCGCGTTGAGACAAAGGATCTTTCGCATCGGGAGGCTGTTATGTTCCTGTTCTGCCGCTTTTTTAAGAGCTGTGTCCTCAGATCCCGACACAGCATGGAGCTGGATATATGTCGGCCCGCTTGGTTTGGTTGCTATCTCTTTTGAGCTGCCACGATCTTCCTCCGCGCTTTTTGAGACCTACCGCTCGAAAATTCAACGCCCCCTCCCCCCTTGTGTGGATATGTCCAAGAACTAGCGTTCACAGGATTGCCCCCTCCCCCCCCCCCGTACTGCGAGGGCGCCATACTTACTTGCTTTGAAATTTAGCCTGCTGCTGCGCTTTTCAGTAAAGCCCTTTGTTTTGCGGTACGCACTGAATTCAGCTATGCGTTGTTCTAGTTCCCTTACTGAAGAAATATCATCTTGCATTCACCCGAGTTTCCATCTGTAGCTCTTCTGTCTCATTGGCTTCGGTGGTAAGTGATTTCATCTTCCTCTAGTACAACATCTTCACGACCGCCAAAGTCAGTCATTTCAAAGTCTTCAGACATGTTTTAACAAGCACTCGTGCGACACAGCGACAAATCTTAACATATTAAAGGGAAGACACATAAAATCCAACAGCACCAATCTTAAGCATGTCTCAGTACGGGAAAAAACTTAATCCATTTCGCTCCCTACCACACGCTCCTCAGGTCAGGAAGACGCATCGAAAACGCGAGCGAAGCAAATCGAAAAGACAGCCCAGGCTCCAAGCGTATGAAACATGTATTTATACATCAACATCTATGCGCAGCTCAACATACAAAATGTCCAGTCCGTGTCGAAAATCTGCTAGCCAGTCGGAATGACACGCAGAACGCAGGTGCAGTGTGTATCAAAGGCGATCTTTGATAACGTACAAACACATTCTGCAATGATCGGCGGCGGCCCCGGCTATGATAAGAGCGTGTTTGTCTGCGAACTGTTCAAAACAGCACTGAAGTATCGCTTTTATTTTATTCTCAATATGACATAAAGATACTGCACTCACTAAGCTTGACTATACTTGCAGGCACGCCGGCATCGGCGTGTGGGTCATAACGCAAAATTTCAGCGCTGTCGCTCGTGACTTTCGTTAGTAGATCTCGTTTCTAGCCCTCGTTTACTGTAAGCTCATTTAGGGTCGCGCTGGATGAAAACAATATCGCTGAAGCCGAGCGTCGAGCACAGGCCTACGAGTTTCTCAGAAAGGAGAGTTTTGGCGAGCTACTCATGCGCTTCGACCCACCGGTGTCCTACCAGTTTGTCTAATGTGGTGGCTTCATATCGTGTACGTCACCAGTCACACTATAACATTTGGAACCTTAACCTATATTATCTATAAGGTATATAGAGTTAAACGCTCAACTACACATATCCATAACTTCATAAGAACCATGACTGTTGCTGTAAGTGACATGAATGTTGATGAAGTACTATATGGTTTGAAAGTCCAAGAGCGAGAAACTCCCCCCCCCGCCCCCGCTGACCCTCCTCCCTTGGCGGGCCTGCTCATATCTAACTGCGAATGTCTTGCGAGTGACTTGGAAAAGGATCCATTTATCCAGGCCTTTTTGTCGAACATTAGCAGACACCTTTACTTTAGGTACGGTGCGGTACAAGCACTAATTACAGTTGACATAATTACCTATAAACATGTCGATTTTGAGACGCGCCAGCACAACCAACTGCGCCGTCAAAACGAAAAGTTCAGGAAATACACAGGTATGGCTGCTGGTAAAAGACTTGCCGATATGATGAAACAACACCGAGATGAGACAAAGGCGGAGATTGCCGACATGCACATTGCTACCGCTGCTAAAGAGCAGCAGGTGGAGGCGATGCCATCTTATGTTATATGGGGAGACCTGACATTAATAGCTGGCCTTCTTTATGCCTCATCTGCATTCGGGGACAAGCCAGCAGCACCATTAGTTGGAATGATGGTGCAAGAGCAGCCGGCACAAGTTCGAAAAGCAACTTGCAGAATGCAGGGGACAAGCCAGCACCGCAGGTTTCCGCAACATCTATTAGACATGCGTCTGGACCCTTTCATATGGAATAGAATTTTCGCTAAAAAAAACATAAACTTGTTAATCACAGAACACAGGTGCAAAATATCTATGCCACCGTACGCCAAGGACCTCGGAAACCTTTTGACCAAGAAGCCACACTTGGCGGACTTGACTAGGGTATTCGATGATTGCCAAACGCGTCTTAAAAATGAAACCGACCCACCTTAGTCGCCTAGACTTTGACGATGTAGCAAAGGACGTAACCATCACTGCGCTGAGCTTTTGGACCCAGGACATGCTAATTAAGCAAGGCATCATTTCTGCTCATAACATCAAGTTTGTCTAATGGCAACAGTTGCTCTCATGGCCGGCAGCGTAATTGTTAACGCTCTCGCGTTCATTGGCTAAAAGTACCTATTTTCTATGTTAAACCCATAAGATGCACACACCGATAGCGCTCGCCACGACAAGGCTATTGAAGAACTCCAAGCTGCGCAGTATCAACGTAAGTGCAACGAGCATCCCGGTTACCTCGATGAAAGAGAGCAAGACGACGAGCATGCTGAAAGGACTTAAAAGTTGACGCCAGCGAATCTGCACGCGAGTGCTACCTGGTGACCTGCAGAAAACAGATTGGCGATGAACCCAAGCTTTCGAACTTTAACACGCCCTCCCCATCCCCTCCCCAGCTGCAAAAATACGAGAAGAAGATGTTTGTAACCGGGGGAGGGGCTCGGCCGGCCTAACAACTCGATGTTTTCCCCTCGCGTTTCGACAAGGGTGACCGTTAGCCCCCGAACTGCTAACCCCTGGCCCTAAAGCCAACTCCCACCCAGGTTGACCGCTGGTCCTCCAACCGGCTTACACCCAGGCTATCCGCTGACCCTCTAACAAACTCCCACCCAGGCTCACCGCTGGCCCTCCAACTGGCTCACACCCAGGCTCACCGGGGTGTGAGCAAAATATCCCTTATACTACTACTTGGTATGCGTCTCGGGATGGTGTTCCACATGAGAAGGTCGTGTATTTTTCAAGAGTGTAGTTCATACAGGAAACATTTGCTGATGCAGTTGGCGTTGTCTTTGTTCTGTATGTCTTTTTTGGGTACGTTTTGCAACATCGTTGTTTGTATTTTTTTTTTTTTTTTTTAATTTTTATTTTGGTCTCACACTGCCCCTTTAGCATTTAGTTGGCGGGTTTTCTTTCTGGGGATTTTGACAAAGTGTTTATTTTCGTTATTCGACACAATATAACCAGGATTGTGTTAATGTGCCGTAAAGTCCTATACATACATACATACATACATACATACATACATACATACATACATACATACATACATACATACATACATACATACATACATACATACATACATACATACATACATACATACATACATACATACATACATACATACTTTTGAAGGGACTGTACTCTACTGGACGAAATGAATTTGCAAGAATTCACGCCATTTCCTTTTACTCCTCCTCCTCCTCCTATCATCATCATCAACAACAACAACAAAAACAATAAAACTCTCGCATGATATGGAGCAAGATCTATATCACACCGACAGCATGACAACTGTCACATGAAAATTGTTAGGAGAAAGTATGAAACAAAGAATACAACATATGATAGAAGTGTCCAGTTTACTTTTCTTCGATTTTATATATATATATATATATATATATATATATATATATATATATATATATATATATATATATATATATATATATTTGTGAGTAATTGGCAGCTATTACAAGTAATTTTTTCTTCTTCAAGTACTGTGCCAACGATCAAAAGTTACATCAGATCTCTCTCTCTCTCTCTCTCTCTCTCTCTCTCTCTCTCTCTCTCTCTCTCTCTCTCTCTCTCTCTCTCTCTGTTTAATATACACACACATCCTGACCCAAAGGCATCCCACACTTCTCAACACACACACAAACACACACACTCCAGCCGTGTGAGTCGTTTCTCCATTTTGCGACTTGAATTCATAATCATCACCATCATCAACAACAACAACTATAAACACTCTTGAATAAAGTGGGACACGATTTGTACCTTACAGATGTAATGACAATTATCAAAGGATACATAGTTATCACAAAGTTTTGAAATCTGGGAACACAAGATATTATAGAAATTTTCAGTTGACTCTTTCAGTTATTTTGTTTTTGCACTTGTCGAAATTAACTTCAGATCTCTCTCTCTCTCTCTCTCTCTCTCTCTCTCTCTCTCTCTCTCTCTCTCTCTCTCTGGGAATAACTTCAACAGTGGTAGGCAGTCTCTCACACACAAAGACACACCCTCACACAGAGGCACCCAAGACGTCCATAAACCAACCTCCCAACACATAGTTACACAGGCGCATACGCAAATTTATTCAAAAGAGATGAAAAGTATTAACTTCCAAAAGTACATGTACACTAAAGTAGCTTCATGCTTTTATTTTATGCGGAAATGTTTTAATAGACCGAGTTAGGTAAGATGATACTGTGTAAGTCGTTCGCCCATTTCGCAAGTTGAATTCGTCGTCATCATCATCATCATCATCAATCTGATTAAATTGAGATCTTCGACATAACGGAGATCTGACAGGCACCGATAACATTTCATGTTCTCGTCACCTTTGAAATTCCCGATCCACTGTTTTTTTAGTAGCCTATCAGATAAAGCGTTGCATTTCGTCTCAGATCGAAACTTCGAATCGAATATTTTCTCTGAAAATGTACATTCGGAGACCACAATATTCAATTCCCATCAATATGCACGAATGCGTGTCTTCTGCTTTCTTAATAGGAAGGTAAGAAAATGTGTGTGTGTGTGTGTGTGTGTGTGTGTGTGTGTGTGTGTGTGTGTGTGTGTGTGTGTGTGTGTGTGTGTGTGTGTGTGTGTGTGTGTGTGTGTGTGTGTGTGTGTGTGTGTGTGTGTGTGTGTGATCTAGAAGACCGAAAGTGTTTTTAAATCTTATGGTCAACATTCGATAATCGCACCGAACTGACATTTCTGTTCCTTTAATACAGATGTATACAAATATGTAAAACCGATTTCATGTAAGCACAAACATTTACGCATGTATGTATGTATAGCGTGGGTAGACAAGCTGTTTGTTAAAGTGTGGTGTTTATTTTTTTACGGCACAACAATACAAGTAGGTTATTTAGTGCAGAGACAAATTGAATAAAGTGCCATGCCCAAGGACACACCACAGTAGCTGACCTGGGCTGATCCAAAGGTAGGATTCAAACCCGCACCCTTTTTGTTGCAAGTCCGGCACACTAACCACTAAGCCACCGCGGCTCCTGCTTTTATTGGTCGCCTCTTACGATATCAGGAGAGCGGATCGAACCTATTCTATATTCCTGAGCACGTTGAGGGTTGTTTGGTAGTTAAGGAGGTATATATAGGTAGGAAGGTAAGTAGGTAGGTAGATAGGTTCGATGGTAGCATATTACGTGCGGACTTATATTGTCTAGGTATGTAGATGAGTAAAAGGGCTAAATAGGCTACATGCATGTAGGTACCTGAGTGAATAAGGTCTAATTAAGTAGGAACGAGAGTGAATCGGAGAGGGGATGGGGGTGGAAGGGCTAAGGAGGAAAAGATGACGCTGAGTATTTCAATTCTTTCTGATTATCAGAGAGAAATAATTTTCATACTGAGACGAGGAATCAAGATCTCGGTGTTAATTTATTTAAATCCATTGCAATTTAGAAGAAACAAAATCGACCTGATTTCTTTCCCCCCAAAGTCTGTGATAAAATAATTCTTTCTTTCTAAAAATTACTTGCCGTTTTCAAAAGAAAATTAAATTATTTTTCAACAGGAAGGCATTTTGTTTGAAATAAGATTCCTGCTCCTAGGGCTGATGTTTATTCAACAACGTGTGAGGAAAAATGTAAACTTACGTTAGGTAACGTCCACTGCGTATCATGGCCTTGAGTAGGAGTTGGAGCAGACCACTGCGTATCATGGTCTGGTGTATGAGTTGGAGAAGACTACTGCGTATCATGGCCTTGTGTATGAGTTGGAGAAGACAACTGCGTATCATGGTTTCTTGTATGAGTTGGAGAAGACCACTGCGTATCATGGTCTCGTGTATGAGTTGGAGAAAACCACTTCGTATCACGGTCTCGTGTATGAGCTGGACAAAGCCACTGCGTATCATGGTCTCGTGCATGAGTTGGAGAAGACCATTGCATATCATGAGCTTGTGTATGAGTTGCAGAAGACCACTGCATATCATGGTCTCGAGTAAGTGTTGGAGAAGACCGTTTGCGTATCATGGTCTTGTGTATGAGTTGGAGAAGATCACTGTGTATCATGGTTTCGCGTATGTGTTGGAGAAGACAACTTCGTATCATGGTCTCGTATATGTGTTGGAGAAGACCACTGCGTATCATGGTCTCGTGTATGAGTTGGAGAAGTCCACTGTGTATCATGGTTTCGCGCATGTGTTGGAGAAGACAACTGCGTATCATGGTCTCGTATATGTGTTGGAGAAGACCACTGCGTATCATGGTCTCGTGTATGAGTTGGAGAAGTCCACTGTGTATCATGGTTTCGCGCATATGTTGGAGAAGACCACTGCGTATCATGGTTTCGTATATGTGTTGGACAAGACCACTGTGTATCATTGTCTCGCGTATGTGTTGGAGAAGATCACTGCGTATCATGGTCTCGTATATGTGTTGGAGAAGACCACTGCGTATCATGGTCTTGTGTATGAGTTGGAGAAGACTACTGCGTGTCATAGTCTTATGTATGAGTTGGACAAGACATATAAAACAGAAATTCTCAGAAAAACCGAAAAGACCATTCCATTCAAAGGGTACATATTTTTAATTACATACGTAAAATACACAGTGAGGCGCTGTATACAGTAAATCCCGATTTTTCGTAAATCAAAATAGGCCATTGAGTTCAAGTAACATCTACACAAGCAAATCGGCAGTTCATCTCGACATAACATCGAAAGATTTTCTTAGTTTCAATTCGATTTACTGATATCTATCCACTGGTTCTTGTATTTGCAATTGCTTTCTCTTATATGATACATATTTTGTACTGATATCTATCCACTGGTTCTTTTACTTGTAACTGCTTTCTCGTATATGATACATACTTTGTACTGATATCTATCCACTGTTTCTTTTACTTGTAACTGCTTTCTCGTATATGATACATACTTTGTACTGATATCTATCCACTGGTTCTTTTACTAGTAATTGATTTCTCGTATATGATACATACTTTGTACTGATATCTATCCACTGGTTCTTTTACTTGTAACTGCTTTCTCGTATATGATACATACTTTGTACTGATATCTATCCACTGGTTCTTTTACTTGTAATTGCTTTCTAGTATATGATACATACTGTGTACTTTCATTTTCTCCGTCACATTTCAATACTTCACATATATATTGCAAAAGCGTTCAAAAGCGTTTCCTTTGATTTAGTATATAGTACAATTCCCGTGTTTATGTTTCCGTCTCTATTTCTTTATTGTTTATTTGTTTATGTATTATTTATGCGCTCATAAAACGATTAGTTTTTATGTAATTGAGATGTAAGTTGTTGGTATGGTAAGGGACATTACATAAAAACAAAACAAAACACGAAAATCTACAGCAAGGACAGCATTACCCGCATTTCTAGTACTTTCTTATATTCCAACCACACACGCCCAGCCATAACCCCCCCCCCCCCCCACCCCCGGTGCCTGTATGACTTGTCCACTTGTCTACAAGTATCCACTTCTATAGGGCTTATAACTTTGTTTTCGTTTCAGTCTGTCTGTTAGTCTGTCTTTTTTGAAAATGCTCATTAAAAGTGTTGATTTACTGAGAGTATATCCTCGTTAGCTTCGTTGGGGGTATATGCAGAAACCCAAATGCGGCATATCTCCACGTGTTTTCTCAGGCTATCTCCAACCTGGCCTAAATGTTTTGGTACCGACCTCCCCAACCCCTACACCCCCGGCCCCCACCTCAAAAGCTTGATTTCATGATGCATGGATATGCATATTATATATGAAGTGGTCCTTAGAAGGAATCACTTGACCAATTTCTAAGTAGATCACTACGATATGCATCTCAGACCAAAAAGGCATGATCTTAGGTTTACAGGCACTCTTCTACTGGCCTCTGTCTGCGAAAACATAGATTTTGTTTCGAAAATATTTTTCTAGATCCACTTCATAAAAAATAATAAATCACTGAACACAGCATAATATATAGAAATATATGAGGTGAAAGAATATAGATATTCTTAGTTGTATAACTAAACAATAAAGAATCCTTTTTGCCAACTGGTGATTCTAAGACTGTTTTAATTTAAACCATCCTTACTTCTGTTGCCTTTGCTGAGGTATACAAATACGTTATATATATATATATATATATATATATAATTTAAAGATTAGAATAATGCCCTGAATTAAACCTCAATTTCTCTCTTATTCACAGAACAATAAATTCGAATTCGCTTTGCGTGATTAGAGACGAAGTCGATCAAATTTCACAGTCTTTAACTGTATGTCTGACGTTGTAGAATATACCCAGCAGACGGATACATTATACTGCACAAGCGCGGATTTCACATACAACACGCTTGGAGAAGAAGAAGAAGGAAATGAAGAAAAAGAAAAGAATTTGTTTAAAAGAAAGTGTCAAATTTTTAAATAGGCTGAAAAAAATTGTTAAAATGGGAGAGAGCTGAAAAAGAAAAAGTTACCAGTGCTCTTATGTTACAAACTGTTGTTCTCGTTGTCATCTAAAATAATATTCTTGATTCCTGGAAAACGGAACGGTTTTATAAAATGAAATGAATGTTAATCTTTTCATTTAAAATGATTCATTCGTCCCAGCGTGGCATTTCGTTTTGAAACACAAATGTATACGCTTTAAATAATACTGATTAGGTATACAATAAAGTATTTAGAAGAGATATGCATGGATCTATTATAGTTTGACAACTTTCCTTTCTCGTGGGCATACATGTGTACCCACGCAAGCTAAATTAGGGCCTATCTCATTTTCAAACGAGAAATATTGTAGTCTATCCGTTCTCTCTCTCTCTCTCTCTCTCTCTCTCTCTCTCTCTCTCTCTCTCTCTCTCTCTCTCTCATTATAGTCTATCCGTTCTCTCGATCGATCGAAAGCGACCGCTATAAATATTTTTTTACAAAATAATTATATAAAAAACAACGATAGACACCACATATAGTATACTTTCGTCAAGCTATAATATAATAGTTTTAAAGTTGACCTCAGTCTTGTCACAATTGTTCACAAGAAAACTTGAAGCAGGAGAGAGAGAGAGAGTCGTATATAATGGGTTATGAATACCAATGAAATGTCTGGCGCCCGCGTCAACCAAAACTATTTAAAATTTTCAACAGGAATGTTGCTGCGGACTTACGAAATTAAACTGATAAACTGATTGTTTGGATATGTTATATTTGGGATAGTTGATCGTTCATACAATAAAAATGAGAACATTCGTAGGTGATTTAATTTCGTATCTTATTTTTTCCTTACTTAAGTCATACCCACAAACTTCAATCCACTTCGACATGTGTTTGTTGAGATTGAGTGTTATGGTTAACAATGTGACCCTACGGATCCCCCCCCCCCCCCCGAAATCTTTCGTTCACTTCTAAACCATGATTTTGCAGACTATTAAATCGTGCGTCAATTGCGAAAATGATTAGAATTTTTAATTTTTGTTTTAGATGATACTTTTTGAAGATTTAAAATGTTGTGTGACAGTCAATATGTTTTGGGAATATTGGCAAAGTATTTGCTGCACAAGCTTTATGCATCATCACAACTTCTCTATTTATTTATTCAATTGTTTTCTTTATATTTAAAGGATAACACTATAATTTTAGTATACGGATGAGGGTGTCGCAGACCTTATAGTAACTAAGGTATGCGACCAGCTAATATGTCCGATACCTAGCAGTGAAGCCTATTTAACGGTTGAAGATATTTTACATGTAGTTGTACACTGTCCTCCCTACTAATCTTTCTAGACGTACACCTTCCGTAGCTGTGCTTTTTCTGAAAACCGGACACAGTGACAATTAGGTCACTCTGGCTGAAAAAAATGTAAAATTGTTTTCTGTGGTTTGGGATTAGAGGAAGAATAAAGGTAGGTTACCTGTAAGCATCAGTATAAGTTTTGTCTTAAATGTAAGAGAAGTAGTCAGTGGTATACATTTTAAAGCTTAGTTTAATTATGAGTTAGACTAAATCAAAGTGCAGTCAACATCATTGATTAAAGTCTGTTTGTAAAACCGATGAATTGCATTTTTAATCTAAGGTCCATAAGGTCCATAACAAGTACTGGTAAAACGAAAGAGAAGGTAAAAATTTGACAACAGTCTATTACGACGCCGTTGGACCAGCTACCAGTACAACGAAAATAATACGAAACTTGGATAATTTTTCGATCCTTTTATGGAGATGTTGCACCTAAATCAAGAAAGACGACCGAAGGGTAGGCAAATTATATGAAACCAGTGTATCCTGGGAACAATTATTTTTTCAATCAGCTGTGTCAAAATATCCATTGCAACATGTAAAGCAAAAAACAAGGCAGATAACTCTGTTATATTTTTACCTCCTAATGCTGTTTTTTTTTAAAACTTCGGAATTATTATGGTACCCTTTTTCTGTCTGTGAGATCGTTCATCTATCTGTAAGTCTACCTCCTCCTACACCGCTAAGAGGACATTCATCAAATTTGGTAGACGGTAACTATCTGAGAGAGAAGTACAGTATTTGGACCCCCCTTCCCTGGGGTCACTTGGAGAGGGTCAAAGATTATATATATATATATATATATATATATATATATATATATATATATATATATATATATATATATATATAGAGAGAGAGAGAGAGAGAGAGAGAGAGAGAGAGAGAGAGAGAGAGAGAGAGAGTTACAAATATACACTAAACAGAGCGGAAAGTGCTATCCCTGGATTCAACAGGAGAATGCTTGATAACATTAACAGAATTGTTAAATACGAATAAATAATATGATCATACAGGTATGATACTGTTATTTATTCTTATTTAAAATTCTGTTCATAATGATAATATTATTTATTCGTATTTAAAATTCGGTTAATCTTATCAAGTATTCTCCTGTAGAATCCAGGGATAGCACTTTCCGCTCTGTTTAATCAATCAATCTTTATTTCCTCCATAAGGAGAGTTCATTTACAAATATAGAAAATGGAACAGAGAGAGATAAATTTATCAATTTACATTGAAGATTTCGGAAAACATTCCAGAAAGTCGGTGATACATATTACACTAACAGAGGAGGAAGGAACAAATAGAATATTAATAGTTAGGAAATACATGCAAACATACAAAGTGGCACATAATCTTCGTACATAAATCTATATATATATATATATATATATATATATATATATATATATATATATATATATAAAAGTTTTTATTACAGTACTGATCCATTAATGATAATGACTTTGCTTTTAAAGTAAGGTCATATAGGTAGAGAGTTTTGGTAGGAACTGATTTGTGAATTTTTGCTTTTGACAAATGTTTGGTCTTCAGGCTATGAAGTACATTCGTGATACAAGGACGAGAAATTGGAATGAACAGATCTGAAAATGGTGAAATTGTGTTTTGTCTAGTCTACTTTCAATGTCAGTTCTTAAGAGTTTTAGTAACTGTGACTCGTCGTTACTTTGGGTAAGTTCTATGTGTAGTTCAAGTCCAAACTTGTCAAACACGTACCAGTGAAAGTCGTTTGCAATTTGTCTTGTTAATATACATGATGTGACCACATGCTGAAGGAGGTCGGTATACTGTTGACCACATTTTTGACAGTGAGTAACGTTATGGCCTGGCTTTAATACCCACAGGGATGCTATAAACCTTGTTAATTTACGTTCATAATTATTCCTCGCAATGCAGTACAGAGTGGAAGGGCGGATTTGTGTTTGTAAGTGTTGAAATCTTGAAAAATTGATGATGTCTATTGATTCTGTCGCGCCAGGCAGTCTCTTCCTTTTCAAGTAAAGTCATGTTGACCAATTGTTCCCACTGAGATTTGTTGGGGAACATTGATTGCTTAATGAAGTTCAGGAGGAAATCTGTAAGCTCATGCTTCTGAAGTAAATTTCAAATATCTGGAATAAAACCAGATTGTACAGATTGGATGCTATCAAAACACATGTGAAGACGTATGAGGAATATTTGTTTGGAGATGATGTTATTGGACAGGGTGCAGAGTTTACCTAGGAAGTGAAGTTTACGTCGATCACTTTCGGTTATGATTCTTATCAGTCCCAGCATTGACTCACAGATGGACTGTGTGTTTAGATGAGGATTAATTAGTGGGTCGACATGCGGGTATGTTTGCTACGCGTGAATGCATATACCACCGACTTTGTATCATCATTATTTGGTGATGTGTGCATGATCGATATGGTATAGGAGTTGGTGCTTACAGGCAAGGCGATTTGTGCTGTAACCCGCATGGATCCGGGTTCGAATCTCCGTAAAGTACGAAAAGTACGAATTAAAATTCTCTAACCTGCAAGATATTATATATATATATATATATATATATATATATATATATATATATATATATATATATATATATATATATATATATCGTAGAAGCTATATTATAGCGCCTAAGATTTTTTACGTTATAAAATCACAATTGACATACCAGCATTATCCAGTCAGCGTGATTGACATACCAGCATATCCAGTCAGCGTGATTGACATACCAGCATATCAAGTCAGCGTGATTGACATACCAGCATTATCAAGTCAGGGTTATTGACATACCAACATATTAAATCAGGGTGATTGTTACACTAGCATATCAAGTCAGAGTGCTTAACATACCAGCATATTAAATCAGGGTGAGTGGCATACCAACATATCAAGTCAAGGTGATTGACATATCAGCATATTAAATCAGTGTGAGTGGCATACCAACATATCAAGTCCGCGTGATTGACATATCAGCATATCAAGTCACTGTGATTGACATACCAGCATATCAAGTCAGCTGGGATGAATAATGTTACATACACTGTAAATACATTCACTGCACAAGTCTGCAACAAATGACTCAATATGCACAATCCTTATTCATTGAGTCATATTTTCACAGACAGATAGACGGACAGACATAGAAAAGGAAAGACGTACAGGTAAATAGATGGCGAGATAGAAGGAGACCTTTTTACAAAATTTCGTAGGTTCAACGGCACTTGTAACACATTATTGGCTATATCATGCCGAGGAAATGGGAGTTAAATTCCCTTTCCAAGGACACCGAAACAGCCGACCAATGCTAGCATGAGCTGGTATCGAACCCACAACCCTTGGATTACGAGTCCAACGCTATACCAACTAAACTACCGCGGCTCCCTAAATTGAAGGAGAGACTCGGTCATAAAAAGTTTATAAACGTTTTGTCATACATTTAGTGGGACTTAACAGTACAAAACTTAGTAGAATCTGGATTGCGTTTGATCTTTGTAAGTATTTATACTAACTAGGTAGAATCTCGATTACGTTTGATCTTTGTAAGTATTTATACTAACTAGGTAGAATCTCGATTACGTTTGATCTTTGTAAGTATTTATACTAACTAGGTAGAATCTCGATTACGTTGGATCTTTGTAAGTATATATACTAACTAGGTAGAATCTGGATTACGTTTGATCTTTATAAGTATTTATACTAACTAGGTAGACTCTCGATTACGTTTGATCTTTGTAAGCATTTATACTTCTCCTTTGGGGCAGTTACAGTTGGCATGGAAACTGATCAAAGACGGGAAGACGCTATGGGTACTCTATTGACCAAAACGGAATCCAAATCAGAGACGAAAGCTAACAAACAGAAATGCAGCGAAACATCATGTTCTACAACATCTCAACGTATGGACACTGACTCTGTTTCAAGGGATCCAGCAACAAGAACCATTGTTGCATCTGTACCAAGGAAGAGAGGTACGGAGCCTGACAAAAACGGAACCAATGAAGCAAAATCACTCAAAAAAAGGAACTCAGCTCCGGATCGATCAGTCGAAGGTACATCCAGTTGCAAAGTAAAAGATGGTAACAAACACAGAAAAGAATGTATATCAGGGGGAAAGGATAGAAATACAACACAGGCTGAAGCGAATCGATCTTCACCCGAAAAGGTAGAGGTTGCGAAAAGAGCTCTTCAACAGACGCATGAATCAGATGAACGAGATGAGCAGATATTTGCTACACTGTATGGACAATGTATTGGTGATGCCATTGGTCTTCTGACAGAGTTTATGTCAAAGAAAGAGGCAAATTATGTAAGTAGAAATCAATAAAGGACACAATATGCTAATGCACGAACATACATTTACGCATACGACACAAATGCACACCCTGAACCCATGCATGTATCTTTCTGTGTGTGTATATATATATATGTATATATACATACACACACAGAAAGATACATGCATATATATTATATATCCATTCGTACACACACACACACACACACACACACACACACACACACACACACACACACACACACAGAAACATTGCATTGTAAATCAAAAGATATGGCCAGTACATGCACACGTTTTAGCAGCGATAGAAAATTATGTATAATCAGTTTTCTTGAATTTGAGACTATTTAGATGCGCTTTTTTTTACTACATGCACATGTTTGCTTATGTTTGTGTGCATTATTTTAATTTTTTTAATCGAATCTATGCATAGTACTATCTTATGACACTTTATGTATATTTATACAGATTTAATGTTGGTAATTAGTAGAGAGAGTAAAACTAGCTAACTGACAGTTATCCTTAGAAACTGAAGGAACCTGATCGCCTGTGTCCAAGAATATTTAAACGACAACTTCTTTTCATACATGAATTCACTTATCTACTATTGGTTGGTATTGTCATAATGCACTTAATGCTGATGAAGCATAATCTAGATTTTCTCATATAATTCCAGCACTATGGTCACAAAGCTAAATTGGAATACGGAGACAAAATTGAGGACAGACACAGAAAACGTTGGAAGGTTGGTGATTGGACGGATGACTCAGACCAGATGATTTTAATAATGCAGTCTCTAATTGGCAAGGATGGAGTGGTAATTAAACATGCAATCCCCTATTTCTTGTGTGTTAAGAGACTTAAAGAAGATTATTGTTATTATTATTGTGTTATTGCAGATCTTTCTTTTTTTCATATCTTATATAACTATCTTAAGGTATGTATGCATATATGTATGTTTTTTTTATTTTTGTATCTGTTCTATTTACCAATCTATGGATAAATGAATAAAGAGTAAAAATCGAATTTTAAAAACTGAAAACACAATTGATATAACGTGTATGGCAGGGTGCTGAAGTATTCTGCCGTGTAGTTTTTCACATCTTGACTCATGTTTCCCATTTAGGTGCACAATGAACTACTTACATTATCCATGATCAGGTGCTAAGAAGTTACTTTTTTTAAGCTTATTCCAGACATACAGAGGTCTTACATCACAGATTCACTTTTATGAAAAAAAAAAAAAAATAATAATTTTTTTATAAAAAATAACAAAAATAAAAAAATATAAAAAATTACTAAGCATAATTAATGGGAAACAATTACAACCAGCATGCATGTGGCTAGCTTTCGAACACTGACTGATATAACCGTTTTGTACGACATCTCCATTTCTCGGTACTAAAAGTATGTTATCTATACTGATTTAAAGCAATTTAATACATAATCAAAGAAACAAAAAAAGGTAGGTAGCTGTCATTAAACAATATGTTGAACTAATCTCACTGTCTTTGTAATATTTTTCCGTAGGCCTACAGCTAAACTATAGTTCAGAAAGAGCCTGTTTTTTTTTTTTTTGGTCAAAAAATGTTCTGTTTGACTTGGCTGATTTAAATTTTTGATATTTTTCCACATTAATTACAGACACAGTCAAAATATTAACTATCTTAAAATGTATCGTTACAGTGAATTTAATTACCATTTCAGATAGGCAGTCTGACGTTTTTGTTGGTGTCAGAATATGGTGACAAAGATATTTTGCCTTTGCTTTTATTTCGACATTTCTAAAAATTCCCTTAATTGAACCAATCTGATGATGTAAATGAAAGCAATATCATCCGATTCTCACATGTTACATTTCCATAATAAACATCTTCAAGAATGTCCATCAAGAGTATAACAAGGACGGACTTATTTTCATTTAGTATGGCAAATTTAAAATTGCATACTGCATTTCTCTAAAAATAAGACTATTCCTATATAAGCAATGAAGTAATCTTCTATGTTGTCTTGTTTATAAACTCTGGTGCTTGCCCATTAATATTCACTGTAGGATTGGACTGTTCATACATGTCCTCAAAACCACTGATGTCCTTATATAATGAGATACATTATATGTATTGTATGGTTAAATATTGTTATTCATCTGTTATTCAGATGGCCGAATTTGAATATCTTTTGATTAATTTTTATATATATCATTGTATAAAGGTAGATCCAAAAGACTTTGCGAGAAGACTGGTCCACTGGAAGGAAAATGGTTTCAAAGATCTTGGTGATACGTGTGGTGTGGATATCGGTCACACAACATACACCATAATCTCAAGGAATGATTTCGAACAATATCCACATAACGTAAGAATAACATTTCTAATTTTTCAAAATATTCTTTCTCATTTACAATTATTTTTCTCCTTTCTTTACACTTGGAAAGACGCGTTGTCGAGTAGCATCGTAACAAAGTTTGTTTTCAAATGCTTTTTGTGGTCCATGCTATAAAGGTAAAGAATACCGTTTATACTCGCGTATAAACTGAGTCCAAATACAAACAACATAGACCCTGATCTGCCGTCGCATAATGCGCCGGCAGATCAGGGTCTATGTTGCTTGTTCTACTGATTACTTCTTACAAACTGCGTAGACCCAGATCTGCCGGCGCATTATGCAACGGCAGATCTGGGTCTATGCAGTTTGTAGTTGGTACGCGAGTACAGACGGTATGTATTTATGCCTGATATAGATGGAAAGTGACATTTTTCCTGGTTAGATATTGGTCACGGATTTAATATATTATACGTTTGCTCGGACACAAGAGAAGTGTTTGAACTCAAAGTTGAGTTTTGAACGTTCAAGCCCCTTCTCGAAGGTTTACGCCAACGTTTTCACAAAGCAAACAGTAGTAGTTTTTCTTCATCTAATAACCGATTACAGTTGATTTCTGTTTCCATCAACACGGCCACCTATCTCTTGTGCGTCGCAAAGTGTCATGAGGAAGAAACCATGAGTGGGACCTTTCAGTTATACATGAGCGGGATCTAGAATGCTGACCAAACATTTAGTTGTCCAACTAAAACGGACATCTCTCTTTATATGTACTAAATATCGAAAATCTTAGAATGTCATTGGACCAGTTCAGTCACTTTCCTTTTGTTGTCTCGACATATATTTGTTGCAAAATGTGCAAATTTGGTGCCGATATTTCTCGTGAAGTAAATTCATAGCTGATTGAGTAATGCTTAGGAGGTAACAGACACGTATATATAATACTTCAACACTCGCGCACATTCTATTAGATATTGCTTTATGAGAAAACAATATTTAGATTCCTTTCACCAGCTAGAACAAGCCAAATAATATAGCTGTGCATTTCTTCTAGAGGAAAAGTGTTTAAAAATTGCAGGCATCGAAAGCGGTTTGGGACGAGAGTGGAGGATATTTAGCACCAAATGGAGGCGTTATGAGAACCTGTATCCTTGGAATTCACGACTGGTGGGATCGAAATATGGTGTATGCTCATGCCATCGATATTTGCAAAACAACACACTATGATCCCAGGTACATCTTAATTTATTTCTCAATTTTCAATAAAAAAAAATTACAGCAAAAATAACCTTAGAAAAAATACATGTGGTATCATTTCTGGCTGTAAAGGAATACATAAATTCAGTCTGTTCAACAGTAATATGCGTCATGGATGCTCTTCATGTAGGTCAAAGAAAGAGAAGGACAGTACATAGATCGCAAACATGAACAGAAGATCTCAGAATATTAAAAGTTAGTAGGAAACTTCAAAGTCATTCCCCTATATACGTTATTTACTGATAATGAATATTTAAGACAAGAAAAGGGACTTTATTTCATGCGCATCGTACAACCAGACCTTAATAGTTCTAATTATTACGTTCAGAAAAAGTTAAAACGGGATAATTTATACATTGTATCTATACACTGATACATTTTCCTAATATGACCATAGATAACCAATAATGGATGAATTTTTTGTAACAATACACCTTTTTAAAATTTGTATGCACCACTTTATAGATTGTATCAATATATTGACGCAGTTTCATAATATACTGTACAGGGCTTGTACTGAGCGCATTTCTGTCCAGTTTATTTTTCTTTCGTTTTTTTTTAGCTTAGACTTTTAAGGGTTTATAACAGTTTCGTCAGTCTTGAAAATGTGTTTTTGTATACAAGTGTTGTATATAGATGTAAAGAAGTTGTTTATATCTCGCCATATAAACAATGACGTAATTGATATAACAATGACGTCAAAAGTTATTTATTTACAAAAACACTTTGAAAGTATAATGTACCTTCCTGAAGAGCATCCATGACGATGATGCGACAGCACACACACACACACACACACACACACACACACACACACACACACACACACACACACACACAAACACACACACACACACACACATATATATATATATATATATATATATATATATATATATATATATATATATATATATATTGCCTTTATACGATGAACACAAATACTGCAGATTTATGTTAGCAAACGTATAGATCAAAAAAAATAAAATAATAAGTTAAATATTAACTAAAAGTGCTTGCATAGATTTTTATTCGCGCAAAAATGATTGCGTGAAATGCGCTAAATGTTTTGCATGTGCTAATTAGTCGTTTTACGGTAGCTTACTTCTCTCTCTCTCTCTCTCTCTCTCTCTCTCTCTCTCTCTCTCTCTCTCTCTCTCTCTCTCTCTCTGGATCAATGTCTATGATGATAAAACTAACTAATCGACCAACAGAGAAACAGAGAGATGAACGATGAAAATATTCTTATGGACAGTCGCCCACCCCACCGTTGGTAGGTCAGCCACCAACATGTCAGTTTTACCTCTCTCTCTCCCTCCCTCTCTCTCTCTCTCTCTCTCTCTCTCTCTCTCTCTCTCTCTCTCTCTCTCTGGATGGATGGATGGATGGATCATCATCGCAAGCCACTCCAGAAAATCCGTGAAAAATGAGCAAAGTGGATACACACAGAGAGATCGAGGATAAAAACAATGGTATGATCAGCACTAATGGTAAGTAAACCATATACATGACATAAATCAATTGCAAATAAGTTTAAATGTTTGAATTACCTCTTGTTGGTTAGGTATTTCGCTTATCCTGATCCCCACTTGTTTCGATATACACGCCGGTAATCGAATGGCCGCACTTTCACTGTTAGGGACGCAAGCCATGCAATGTTTTTAGTGCTATACTTTCTTCATTTAAAATCACTTTCATGTTTAAATCCAAGGCGTATCTTTTTTATTGAATCAGTATGAATTAATATTGAATCTCAAGAAAGAGCAAATTACCTATTTCCAAAGGGATTGTGAATAGCTACAACAACTGCAGAATTACATTTTATAGCGGACACACTGGGAAAGTATATGAAGAGTTACCTCCATCAAGCCGCCTTTCTTCTTATTGAAAAAATGTTTGCCTCTCAGTGGTTAGCGTACTGGACTCGCGACCGAAAGTGTGCGGGTTCGAGAGAGAGGGAGAGACAGACATACACACAGAAAAACAGAGACAAGGAGGGAAGAAACAAACATGACAAAGCACGGTGCAGCAAGTCAAAGAAACTGACCAAACGCTTTCGAGATATAAGGATCCCTTTTCCAAACCCGGCGACACAAAAACATGAAAATTACAAACACAAAAACGTCAACAAAATCAAAGAATATACTCTTATTATATACCAAAAAAGCAGAAAACTGTATACAGTCATCTTTTTACACATTGGCAAATCAGGTATTTCAATATGGGAAGAATTCTCATTTGCGTTTAACTTACCCACATGTGGCTTATTTAACTGACCAAAACAAAGAAAACGCGGCAATTATGCCGATGCATATAGATATTTTTTATTACGTTTTTGTGTTTGTAATTATTATATGCTTGTGTCGTCCGCCTTGAAATAGGGATCCTTAGATCTCGAAAGCTCTTAGCCAGTTTCTCAGACTTGCTGCACCGTGGTTTGTCATGTTTGTTTCCCTCTTCGAGTTTTGTGGCAAACACAATTTCTTAAAGATCCGGTGCATTTGGATTTATTTTTTTTTTGCTCTCTCTCTCTCTCTCTCTCTCTCTCTCTCTCTCTCTCTCTCTCTCTATATATATATATATATATATATATATATATATATATATATATATATATATATATATATAATGACACAAACATTTATAACGGCGCAAATACAAAACAGTTTTCCAATGTTTCGAGCTAAACAAGCTCTTCGCCAGGGGAAGAAACAATTTACATCCACAAAACAAACCAAACACAACAGCAAAGAAAAATTCTTGACTCCTACATGTTTAAATGACGGGAAATAAACAAACAAAGGATAAACAATGCAAGAAAGAAAGAAGAAAAAATTAAAAAACGGCCTAAAACGGATAAACTACATATCAATGTTATGCTGCCATCAGTCAAACAAAGTTGTGTAAAAAAAATAATTCAAAGTGTTGATTGGTTTATATATATATATATATATATATATATATATATATATATATATATATTAATTCTCATAGTTATATAGTTATCCATATCATTATAGGTGTCAAGCATCTGCTGTTGCTGTATGTACTGCCATCAGCCTAATGTTAAGACGGGGAAATCGACATTTAAAACAAAATGGGGAATATATTGTTGAGATGATAATCGAAAATACATTTGATGAAGCCTCGACCTGCCTCCAGTCAAAGCACGAGGTATGATTTCCATTCACAACCAAGACAAATATATTTATTTATGAATACAAATGATATTCAATAAATTAAGTAATAATTTCAAATTATATTTCAGTAAATTGCCCATGGAACTTTACATTATATATATATATATATATATATATATATATATATATATATATATATATATATATATATATATATATATATTCTAGTGACTGTACCATTAAGAAATATTTAACACTGACTCTACCATTAAGAATCATTTAACACTAGTTTAACTTCACAGATTCCGCTCTATCCCTCCTGATGTTTACTTTGGTAATCACGTCATATACAAAGAGAATGTGTTTCAACTTAACTTCTTTTCTTACCAAGTTCTTCAAATTTTGTGCAATTCTCACGCTGTTTAAATATTTAGATAATAATTGGCTCTCTTACACACACACAGAGAATGGATGGTATGGTTTTCCCCCAAAAATAAGGTTTGTTTTATTTATTAAATTGAAGGAAAAAATTATATTCTTGATACATACACACTCATAGCAGAAAAATATAGACATAAAGAAGTTCCACCAAGCATAAATCGTTATATGTATGTCTGGAGGGATGGATGCACGGACGACTGTATGTCTACCTATCCTTATATCTACTACTATTTATATAGCTGCTGCTGCTACTACTACTACTACTACTACGGCTATTATTATTATTACTGTTGTTGTTTTTGTTGTTGTTATTATTATTATTATTATTATTATTATTATTATTATTATTATAATGATGATGATGATGATTATTATTATTATTATTATTATTATTATTATTATTATTATTATTATTATTATTATTAAAGAGAGAAGTCCTGTTGAAATGCCTTCAATGTAAACAGCTGTCAGAGCTTAACTTGGATGAAGAGAACGCAATTGGCTACACTTACAAGTGCCTGGGAGCAGGTTTCTGGGCTTTAAAACAAAATGATTTCAGAAAAGCTCTCCAGGAGGTTGTTATGAGTGTAAGTACCTGTAAGGAAGTACAAGAATTGATATGTGATTAATATACGTAAGATTAATTTGTATATTCATATCAGTATATAAAGATCAGAAAGTCGGCTCCGACTGGAATCCTTCCTGATTTATATCTTGCCAGGACTTGCAACACACACACACACACACACACACACACACACACACACACACACACACACACACACACACACACACACACACACACACACACACACACACACAAAAGAATAACAACAAATTCGGGAAGAAGCTATTTATTTTACAGAACTCAATATTTTGGATTTATTCTTGAATCGTGGGAACAATATAGTCTCGAATGCTACCCTTCTTGATTTCTTGCTCATTTTCTACGTAGAAGTCAATTACTATTTTCATGTTATATGTGTTCAAATCTTAGCGATGAAATTATGCATAGTTAAAAACTGTGATAGGCGAGGAGATGATGACATGCTCGTTCTCAGTACAAGAGTATTGATTTACCGAACAATACATAAATCATGATTTTTGTAAGAAAGGAGTTTTTGTTAGGTGACAGAACGTAATTTAATTTACGATAATGTAGCTGTTACATGATTCTGTGATTGATGTTTTTTCATTGGACGGCACAACGTCACGTGATATGTGATATTTCTTCATATCGCCTGGTCATTCTTCATGTCACATGGTCATGACATCATTGACTTCTACGTGAGGCTAGATTGTTAAGTTCTTAGGGTCATGGAATTAAAATAACATTTGTACAATTCTAAAGCATAGACCTTTGTTTCGATGAATATGAAGTTTTATGAACCAGTAAACCCTATGATATTGACCTCCCCTTCGTCATATTCACCTCAGCAAAGATCTGTAACTGTATAATATTACACAGTTGTGAGGTCATTGATTTTAAATGATGCTGTAATATATAGTTTGAGGTTTAATGCAGATTAAATCGCATTTTCAGTATTCTGAAGCAAGTTAAATTTAAACTGTTTGTATTTAATTTTGCATACAAGCAGTCCTTTGTAACTCTATCACTATACTAAGAAAATGTCAGAATATCTATAAAAAAAGAAAAGAAAACGAACACAAAATTACATACAGACATATGGAATAAATGAAAGGTTGGCAACCATTTCTCTAGGTTGGTGGGGGTGCAAAGTACAAATTCGTGATTTTTGTTTCGATGCCATTCAAAGTATTTTAAAAAAAAATATCCTACCTTGCTTAAAAGAATGAATGCTAATCACCCGTCCGCCATGGTAGCATGCCTGTAAGTACGGTAGTACCACACTAATCCAGAATAAATCACTGAATCCAGCATGGAAATATATAGGGGTAACTCCATTACCAAGATCAAGGTCGCATGCATACGATGCGGAATAGTCGCTTTGTATTTCAATCCGAAATGTTTTGTGAAAAAATATAAGCAGTGTAGTCTTTATTTATTTACAAATCTATAAATTCTTCACTCAAAAAAAAGGGGGGGGGGGGGGGTAAATGTCCAGGATAAGATTTTTTATATGTAGAACATTTTAAATTTTCAGATAATAGACTCCATGTTCTTTTAATGATTCTATTTAATTGCATGTTTGTACATAACTTTGTTCCTGATGATTTCACAAAAGTTACAATTATCCCGCTACTGAAAAGCAAAATTGGTAATCTGGCAGACAAAAATAATTATAGACATATAGCGAAAATATTTGAATGTATTGTACTACAACGATGTGAAGTAACAATTTCTGATAATCAGTTAGGTTTTAAAAAACAACATTCAACAGACTTTTGCCTCTATGCATTTAAGGAAACTGTCAGCTATTATTTAGAACATGGTAGCCCTGTGTTTGCATGTTTTTAGACGCTAGTAAGGCATTTGATAGGATTAATATTAATCATTGGACACTGTTAAAAAAGTTGCTCGACAATCAAATACCGATTTACATTGTTCATACTCTAGTTAACTGGTATGGCAAACAATTTTACTATGTGCGTTGAGGAAGTGCAGTATCCAATTCCTTTCATGTAACCAATGGGGTGAGGCAGGGAGGTGTTCTTTTGCCTTTGTTATTTAATATATACATAGACGATTTAAATCGTAAGCTGGGACAGTGTCACGTAGGGATACATTTGACACTAAATGCGTCATTTCTTAACAATTTTAGTTTTGCTGATGATATGTCATTGAGAAGTCCTTCTATTGCAGGTTTATGGAAATTATTAAAGATATGTGAACATTACGCATTGGAGAATGATATCATATATAATACACAAAAATCGGTCTGCATGGTTTTTCAGTCAACTTCTTTCAAATTACCATCTCCTTCCTCTGTACTTCTTAACGGCCATGCTCTTGCATATGTCGACAGTTATGCTTATTTGGATTGTATGCTAAAATCCAACCGGTCCGATGATGAAGATATGATGAGACATTACAGATTTCTGTGTACTAGAACAAACATGCTTTTACGTAAATTTAGAAATTGTTCTGTAAATATCAAGATTAGATTATTCAAATCTTATTGTTGCACAATGTACTGTGCTCCTCTGTGGACAAACTGTAGTGAATGTATGAAAAGAAAACTAGTTATTGGCTATAATAATAGTCTTCGTTTACTACTAAGCCTTCCAAGATGGAATAGTGCCTCTACCATGTTTGTAAACTCTAATGTATTTAGTTTTGAAGAATTAATGAGAAAGTATGTGTTTTCAATGATGACATGAATATCTACTAGTAAGAATTGTATCTTGAAATCTTTGTGGAACTATGATATTCATTTAAGTTCTCAGATTATAGATAGATGGAACAAATTACTATTTAAATGTCTTACATAATTTTATTCCTAACAATGACAGACACATTCTGTAGTTGTAGATGGATCTGTATATTTGTACATAAGACACCTATGAACTTTTATGTTTTAAAATATTTCTATATTTTATATTTTAATTTAGATGTATGGACCATGCAGTCTGAAATAAAGAATTCTTATCTTCTTATCTTAAAATGAAAACTGTTTTTCTTTTTAAAACTTGGCCACAAATATTTAAATAGCAAAGGGAAATAATTCGGGTTTTGGATGTTCCCGCCTTGTCTTTACTCAATTATCTCCCTTTGCACCGTTCTTGATGAATAGACAAAGCGGAATAACTTAAACTGCCAACCTTTCTTTTTTTTTTTTTTTTTTTTTTTTTGTTCGTTGTTTCTCGGGTATTCTGACATAATTTTACTACAGGCACAGAGTTTCAACGCCTGTGAATAAACCAATTATAGAACTTTTTTCGATGCATAAATGAGCCAGCAAACCCATTACTTCACGTCGGTCAATAAGGAGGTTAACTGGCTCACAAAACTTCATTTTCACATGAAAAAGTTTTATTATTGCAAAATATTCATCACATTTAGCATGTTATCGATATTGTTTTTATTTTATTTATTTTTAGAATGGAAAATATTTGTACAGTTCGCGCGAAAAATTAATGCGTGTACGATGCTATTTTCACGATATAGCTATGTAACAAAATCAAACTTTGTCGATATTAAAAGTGAAACAAGAGTATAATGCGACAACGATGATATACAACATACAGTTTTGTATGTACGCGTGTTTACAGCAATGTTTGAGTTATTTCAAGACTGTTGGCAAAAAATTAAATACTCGCAGCTTGGAATCTATATAAATGAAGATATCGATCCTGTTAGAATATGACAAAATGGTGAGGAGATGGGGTTGGAGGCAATTCCATTCAAATAGTTTGAATAGCCTCTCATACACAACTGCAACAACAATTTCCCAATTAAAACACCGCAAAATCTATAACAGATTCTTCAAAAAGTGAGTCAATGTAAGATTTAGTTCTTTGGAGTCATTTATCTTTTCTTGCTTTATCTCCATATATTGGATGAAATATTAATTGCGCAATCTCTCTCTCTCTCTCTCTCTCTCTCTCTCTCTCTCTCTCTCTCTCTCTCTCTCTCTCTCTCTCTCTCTCTGGTCTCTCTCTCCCCACCTCCCAACCTCATCTCCACACCTATCTCGACCACGCTCAGAGACTGCTTGAGCAAGGAATAATATTTTTTTTTCAAAAAAGGGAGGATTTGTAGTAACATGCAAAAAAAGTAACCCGCGAATGCATAGGAAACATTAGTATTATTCCAAGCTCTGGAATACTCGAATCCGTTTTCTTATGTACGGTATGTACCAAAAGCAAACTCTTTTATCGGCAAACATTTTGCAACGGAGTCCTGAGATGGCGAAAAATACTCGGAAACACGAATGACTTTTCCGTTGAGAAGGGAGAATATATGTCACAAATAGAATATATAATTCCTAATTTTGTATAATGATTAAATATGTTCATGGCATTAATTTATTAGGTACTGGTTATCTTTGAGTAATAATATAATTACCTTTCACTGATTGCATGTCTTTGTAATTGTTACTCTATTACATTTCACTGATTGCATGTCTTTGTAATTGTTACTCTATTACATTTCACTGATTGCATGTCGTTGTAATTGTTACTCTATTACATTTCACTCATTGCATGTCTTTGTAATTGTTACTCTATTACATTTCATTCATTGCATGTCTTTGTAATTGTTACTCTATTACAATTCACTGATTGCATGTCGTTGTAATTGTTACTCTATTACATTTCACTCATTGCATGTCTTTGTAATTGTTACTCTATTACATTTCATTCATTGCATGTCTTTGTAATTGTGACTCTATTACATTTCACTCATTGCATGTTTTTGTAATTCTGACTTTATTACATTTCATTCATTGCATGTCTTTGTAATTGTTACTCTATTACATTTCACTCATTGCATGTCTTTGTAATTGTTACTCTATTACATTTCATTCATTGCATGTCTTTGTAATTGTTACTCTATTACATTTCACTCATTGCATGTCTTTGTAATTGCTACTCTGTTACATTTCATTCACCCGTGATAGATTTGCTGTAATAACTATGTTGGCTGATGAAAATATATCTGAGTACATAACGCGTGTAAATCTATCTATTTATCTCATTTCTTTAGTTAGTTGGTTGGTTAGGTGGTTAGTTAATTCTATAGTTAGTAAATAAGTTAGTTCTAAATTAAATCTGTCGACATCAGGACTCCTGCTTGGCTTTAAAGTTGGGTACATATATTGTGGGAGAATGATCATAACACTGCCTTTTTAGGAAACTGTGGTTAGAGAACAAATAACTTTAAAAAGTCTACTATGCTGTTTTAGGAAACATCCACATTAGCCACACATTCTAGGAAGCCAAATTTACGAGGAAAACTATGTACGTTTCAGATTTCAAACAATGAACTCCTATTCAGTGTTTCGATTCACTATGGTTTAGAGCCAAATATACACCTACATATCTTACCTTATAGGGTGGTGACGCCGACACAAACGCTGCGGTGGCAGGAGCTCTCCTCGGATGTAAGCTCGGAAGTAGGAAACACATTCCAGAGACTTGGCTAGAACTGGAGCACAAACATTGGCTAGATGAGCAAATACAAAAGTAAGTCCCTTCATTAATTCCATTAATTCCATTCATTCATTCGTTCATTCATTCATTTATTCATTTATTCATTGATTTATTCTTTCTTTCCTTTCGGTAGAAGTAGCAGCAGCAACAACAACAATAACACAAGGAAATTTAATTTAACAATGCCAACAATAGCAAAACAGCATTTTATTACACACACACACGTGTGTGTGTGCCTGTGTCTGTGTCTGTGTGTGTGTGTGTGCATGCGTGCATGCGTGTGTCTGTTTTGTGTGTGTGTGTGTGTGTGTGTGTGTGTGTGTGTTACTTGCAGTTTTATCAATCAAAATCATCTTATAAGAAAAGAAAAAACCCATTTTCATTGTTCAAATCTGACTTTCGTATGATACGTATACCCATATGGACGCTTAAAATAAAGACAGGCATATATCTGTGTGTAACAATCGACTTATCAATAGATAGACAGAAAAACAAAGAGAGAGAGAGAGAGAGAGAGAGAGAGAGAGAGAGAGAGAGAGAGCGAGACTAATAGTAATAGTAGCACTACTAATACTACTAGTAGCAGTTGTATTAGAGTGCACCAAACCTATTTTCTTTTTCCAATCAGATTTCATGATGCCATCAGGATCAAGCCATGTCTTGAAATATACGACCAATATCAAGTGTTGTTTGTAAACGTAATGATTTAGAGGCAAGAAGCAAAATATTATAGACTTCGATGGCACACCATACCTTATAGCCTATATGACTCCATAATATTTGGTCACTAGGGTTAGAACAAGGCATCTACAAGACTGTGAGTGAATTCCATGTTGTATGAACTGTAGTTTTATAATACTAATAAACAATAGTCATTATAAACTGTATACTTATTTATTAACAAAGTTAACGACTTTTTGTGATTTCAGCAACAAGCGTGTATATTGATATATACATATCTTATTGGCGGTAGTAACATTTTCATTTCATCAATTTGAATTTCAAGGAAAGTGCAAAAAGTTTTAATCTTGAAAATAGTTATGGTGGAAATTTAAATTGAAATTATTAAAATATATAAAATTTTATCTATTTTGACACATTTCCAGATATTTGACGGTTTTGAAGAAACGGCAAGAAGAATGGAATTGTCACATAGGAAAGGAACAGACACCAGTTAATAGGCACAAACAGAGGGAAACAGCCATTTAGACAATATCATTTCTTTATTATACACACAGCAGCATTGCATGTTTTTCGAAGGTGGATGATGTCAACAACAATCGTACATACAGCTCGACAAAACAAACATACTCTGTCATAGGTGTGTCTTTTTTGTTGTTGTCTTTTTGTAAATATTTGTCGAGGTTTGTTGTTATATCTCTTTTAGGAGTAGAAGAATTTAAGAGAAAAATGTACTCCATGTAATTTTTGTGTTGCAGATTCGTATCGCATTTGATCAAAAACTTCGATTGAAGGCATAATAATTATTGATTTACGAGAGAGTGAGACAAATAGACAGACAGAGACACAAACCCGTTTGAAAATGAGAGAGGCCCAAATTTAGCATTCGTGAGTATGTACCAATGGCATAGGGAACTTGCCAGTCTGTAGCTAGAGAAACATGTTACGTTGTTAAGGTGTTGTTTATTATTCATAGCGGTTGGTTCCAATATCATTCATAGGGTAAAATGAGTTCCGATGAAAACGAGCATCGTGCATTTTTTTTTTTTATATAATAAGCATCAACCATCCATATCTGAAATTAATCAGTTTTGAAAATTATTGACACAGCCCTAATTTTAGCATTCATTGATTATGCAACATACAAAAATATATTTAGTCCACGTTTTTCTCCTATCTCTTACTTCTATGAGAGATATTGGAAACAAGAACTAAGCATATTAAAACGCACACCCGCGACATAACATGTTTATCAAGATATGTCACAATATTTTTCCTTTAGTGGACTAGGCCTTAAGGGACCGACCATTTAATTTTTGGTTGGGGGCGGGGGTCGGAATTTTTCTGAAAAACATTTCCGGCCCGCCAAAAGCTTAAAAAATTACTCTTGCTCTGATTTGTAGAGAAAAAGACCTTATTCCATACACTCTTTTAGGTCAAACAAGTGACCTTGAGATAAATGAGAAAAAAAAAATCCTAGTCCGAATTAAAATCCCAAGCCCCCTCCTCCACCACCCCCTCCCGCCCACGCACGCACTTAGACGGACAGTTCATTCATGTCGATATATACCTATGCCATTGCATGTGCCAGCAACTTTAACAACTGTTATATACTGGTCATTTATGGGATTGGAAACACCGTTCTTGTTTTTTTAGATCCGTGTGTCCGTCCATCACAATACTTGTGGAAGCAAAAACTGTTTTGTCGTTTATGATACAGCGATAGAATTTTATAAGTGACTCCCCTGTACATAGGATGTAAGTTTGCATTAATGTCTCTGAATTTCAGTTTAATCCCTGAATTCCATAGGCGCTCCAGAGGAGGGTTAAAATGCCTAAATACATAAATGTTTTTTCGTCTCTGTTCATCAGGAAGATGTTCATTTTCATTTTGGCACAGGCTTGTTAAATAACACAACACGTATCAGTAATGCGTTTGTCACTGTTGGTCCCAAGAGCCCTGTGGTAGGGGGTCCAAGCGGTAAAGAATATTCAGCATGTACTGGATACTAATTCTTTCGCTGACCCCCTGTCAAATGCAGGTTTGTTGTGAGGTTCCCATTTCTGTGCAACCCCAGGGTCCTCCTCCCTCTAGGACCGGGGTGGGGAGGGGGCAGAGTTTAAAGGTCAAATATATTTTAAATGAGCTTTCTTCTCCGTGATGAGATTTACTCGTTTTTCATGAGTACGCATAAACAAAAATACGTCATCAACAATCTCCTACACATCCATGAAAGTGCACGTTTTATCGATTGATAAGTGACTGTGCTGGAAGAGAAACTTTGATTGGCTCATTCAAACAGCGTGAAAGGTGATGTTGGGTCACAATGGCGAGAAACATTTAATCGCGTTCGTGTTAAGCAGGTTTATGCATATTCATGAGAAACGAGGAAATCTCCGCACAGGCGGACACGGGTAATAAAGGTGTGTAGCGGATTATCGCCGTGGCTTGCGACAATGAGACAGCTTCAAAAAGCAAGAATGTAGTTGCATTTTGTTTTAATATAAATTCGTGTATTTCTTTCGCCTGTTCTGTGGCGCTTTGGACATGGCTATTGCATCCATATCAAGCAATAAACTAATCAGCATTACGCGCTGCTCCTAAGAATCCCTGTTAGTGTGTACAGCGTTATCTAGAGATAGTTACACTCATCTTTAACACTTAGGTTCCCTCGAGACGTTCGTCAGCAAAAAGCAAATATAACACTCAGCCAACTGTAACCAGGACATTACCCAGTAACACTTTACAAAGAAATAACCAAAGGTCACCACAGGACACTAGAGGACAGGATACTAGAAACTTAGACTCCGATTTAAGATGTGGCAATGAAAAAGGAAGCGCCGAGAACTAGGCAGGGCGGGGAAAGAGACACTACGCTTTTCTCTATTAAATTTTCAAGGATCATCTACAAAAAGAGCGAATAAACTAAAAAGTAAAGAGCTAAATGAAATATTTTCCAAAATTGGTGTTGTTCTTCTTACAGAAACTTGGACAAATGAATTATCTGATTTGGGTATACAAAATTTTACATCATTTGTTTTTCACAGAAAATTCAAGAAAAAAAAAATAGTAAAAGAAACTCTGGGGGAATAATTGTATACATTAGAGATAATCTTGTTAGGGATAATACCTTTGTTTGCGGGTATGAGGATAATATGATATGGGTTAAATCTGATGGTTCAATATTTGGGGAGAAGTTTGATCTATGTGTTTGCCTTTGCTGTATTGCACCGGATGGATCTAGTAGGCAATCTATGGTGAATACATATATTTTTGACATGCTCTTAAGTCTCTGGTAAGAATAGAAAGTGATTCGAATAAAGATTGTAAATTTATCATATGTGGTGATTGTAATGCCCGAACGTCAACACGCCAAGATTTTGTTGTTGATGACAATAGTCATTACCCGACGAGTATGTTATTGATGATTATAATATTAAACCACGTGTTTCACAAGATACTGTACAACCAGATTCTAATGGAATACAGTTACTTGACTTTTTCAATCAAACAGGTTTACGTTTAATGAATGGGCGTGTAGGTCATGAAATGAATATTGGGCAGTATACGTATGTTGGACACGGTGGATGTAGTTTAATAGATTATGTTAATGCTTCTCAGTCTCTTTTCAGTAATGTACTATCGTTTGATGTTAGTGAGTCTAACATTTTGCTAAATCATTGTGTTGTATGCTTTACGTTGGAATTTGATACTGTTAATGATGTCGAAGCAACATTTTTGAAAGAAAGAGAATATTAAAGTTTAGAGGGTAAATATGTTTGGCGATCAGAGTTCACGAATGAATATAAATCAAAATTAAGTGACGATTTTGTAACCAAACAACTAGAAAGTATTAACGAACACTTACTTGATAATTTTAACGCTGACACTATTGAAAGTTGTTTGTCGGCACTACTGATATTTTAACAATGTGTGTTTGCCAATCTTCAAAAAGTTTTTAAAAAGTCATGATAGAGTGCTGGCGAAATATGATGAAGAAAAAAAATCCTTGGTTTAATGATATATGTGAAGAAAAAAGGTTAATTTTTATGAGTAAATTGAATCATTATCGAGTTGTAAAAACACCTAAAGCAAGACAAGAAATGACAGGTGCAAGATCAGACTATAAAAACTTCTTCGAAAATATAGGGATGAATATGATGAACTTAAAACATTAGAATTTGAAAAAGCAAAATTTAACGATGCAAATTTATACTGGAAAATGTTAAAAGATGCTGTGAATCATAACCCCTCAAAAATTACAATGGATACTTTTGAAAAATATTTTAAAGCTGTAAACAATTCTAATGATCACTTATTTATACCAGATAAGGATGTTTTACACTTTAATGAAAGATATGTAAAAGAAGAGTTTAATGTCATTTTTAATGAACTAAATAAAGATATTTCCCTTCAAGAGGTAGAAAAAGCTTTACATCAAATACAATTAGGCAGTAGTGCTGGTCCAGATATGATTATCAATGAGTTTCTTTACCATGGTAAAGATATACTTTTAAATACATTTTGTAATTTATTTAATGCTGTATTTAAAAGCGGTCACTTTCCAGAAATGTGGTCCGAAGGTCTAGTTATACCATTGCATAAAAAGGCAATTTAGATGATGTTAATAATTATAGAGGTATAACGCTTCTTAGTTGCACAGGTAAATTATTCACACGTATATTTAACAATAGACTTACCGACAGGGCAGAAAACAATCATGTCTTTATCGAAGCACAGGCAGGATTTAGAATAAACATGAGTACAGTTGACAATATGTTTATTTTACATGGGCTTATCTCACATATCACTAATCAAGGTAAAAAATTAATTCTCTTGTATTCTTGGTGTCCGGCAAGGTGAATGTTTATCACAATTTCTTTTTTCAATATTTGTAAATAATATAGAGAAAGAGTTTGCCATGCATGTTATTGAAGGTATAAATATTGGCATGTTACATCTTTATATTCTTTTATACGCAGATGACATTACCATCTTTTCAGGTTCGCCCGAAGGCCTTCAGTCCGGGTTAAATTATTTGAAAGATTATTGTGCTAAGTGGAAACTTGTCGTTAACACCTAAAAAAACAAAGGTTATGATTTTTAGAAAAGGTGATACTTTACCTACAAATATGAAATTCACTTACTGTAATGAAAAACTGGAAATTGTAAATAAGTTTACATATCTCGGACTTGTTATGACGTCTGATGGTGCCTTTACTGAAGTACAGACAACATTGGCAGGGCAAGCCAAAAAAAGTTAAAGTTATTTAGTTAAAGATTTATTGTCACGATTAGGATTCTATGAAATTTGGGTTAATCAAGGAGTCGGTAACACTGAGATATTTTTACAGCCATTTAAATTAAGACTATCGGACAATTTTATCCAAAATTGGATGGATCGTCTTAAGAACAGTAGTCGAGCATGATTTTATGTAAATATTGCAAATTTCGGATCAAAACTTTACCTTGATAGCATCTATTCTTTGAAATATAGAAATGTAATTGCTAAATTTAGAGTATCTTCTCACAGACTCGAAGTTGAAGCTGGTAGATGGGCGAGACCGTATAAACCAATTCATGATAGACTTTGTTCTATTTGTAACCTCAATGAAGATGAATATCATTTTGTCCTTGAATGCTTATTATATAAATATCTAAGAGCCAAAATATATAGAGAAATATTTCAGAAAAAGACCAAATATCTTTAAATTTATAGAACTTGTCAATATCCGGAATACAAAATTTTCAATAATTTGGCCACTTACATTTATAAAGCTTCTAATCATAGAAATACCGTTGTATATTCATAGATCTTGTAAATATTTTGACTGACCACCATTTCAGTATGAATTTGAATTAAATAACTTCTGATTTTATCTTCATATTATTACCTTTTATATTACCTAGGGAGAAATTTTGTGAATTAATATGCTTATTTCATTAATACGCTTATTTCATTTGCATGGATCTGCATCTGCATGCATGTTTAATTTCGTTTCTTACTATGATTTCTTTGTATATTGTAGACTATAGATGATGATACCTTGTTGTTTATTGTACTATCTGACATTCAGTTCAATTCATTGAAAAAAGATGTATCCTCACAGTCCGTTTGGGCTATTGGAATGATTAAGACTCTTTATCTTCTTCTTCTTCTTCATTTTATTTTTATATATGATTTTTACCTCGCCTGCGATCGCAGATGCAGACTAATGTAATCGTTCACCCCTGTGTGTCCGTGCTTGCGTGTGCGCACACGGGTTTTGTGTGTGTGTGTGTGTGTGTGTACAGAATAAATTTAAATTAAAGGTTATTTGATGAAGTTCCGAGAAGGTCGGTCAGAATATTGAGGTTGATACAAAGATGAAATAATTTTATTCTGTGTGTGTGTGTGTGTGTGTGTGTGTGTGTGTGTGTGTGTGTGTGTGTGTGTACAGAATATATGTAAATTGAAGGTTGTTTGATGGAATTCAAAGTAGGTTGATCAGATTATTGAGGTTGATACAAAGATGAAATAATCTGAGTTTGGAGAATGTTTGTAAACAACTACTATTCATAACGAATACAGTTCTTAATACGTATTTCGGACAATTCAGACACTTGAAAACATTTTTGATGCATGCGTGTCAACATAGGCCTGAATTTTAAATGATTGTAAAATGGCTGCTAGTATTGTCAAACACGATTGATTCATTTGGTTTTCATTCATTCTGGCTGCATTTAAACTAATGACAATAAACATATAGGGCACTCTAGCTGTATTAGCTTGTTGTCAATACAATTGGTAACAGTTCGGAAAATGTTGTTAATTTATTGAACACAACTTTCCATCAATAATTGATGAAGTCATTTTCCTTTGTATGAAGGAATGCACTCGTGAACTCCGTTTGCGGTTAACTACAAGATGCATCTGTGTGTGTGTGTGTGTGTGTGTGTGTGTGTGTGTGTGTGTGTGTGTGTGTGTTGTGACTCTTGGTTGACATGAGAATTTCTAAACTGAGAGAATTAAATGATAAAACAAACAAATACTAATGGTTTTCAAAGGAATACAAGCAATATATTACTTATAAAGGTTACGTCACAAGGTACGGCTCCATTTTACTTATAAAGGTTACGTCACAAGGTACGGTTCCATTTTACTTATAAAGGTTACGTCACATGGTACGGGTCGTTTTCACTTATAAATGTTACATCACATGGTACGGTTAGTTTTCACTTATAAAGGTTACATTACATGGTACGGCTCATTTTCACTTATACAGGTTACATCACATAGTACGGCACATTTTCACTTATAAAGGTTACGTCACATGGTACGACTAGTTTTCACCTATAAAGGTTACGTCACGAGGTACGGATCCTTTTCACTTATAATGGTTATATCACGTGGTACGGCTCATTTTCACTTATATAGGATACGTCACATGGTACGGCTCATTTTCTAATTTGGCTTCATTTTTTATTGTTTGTCAAATTAAATGTCTGAAGACACTGCCACTGATTCTTAATTGATACCTTGAAAGTGTTGCCTGTACAAACATAGACATAGTGTCCCTCGTCGTCTTATTTCCCTACACATACCTTTCAGGTCTGGATTTGGATTTTTGTCGTTATCTTCGTTCTTCTTCTTCTTCCCAAGTCAACGATAGCAGAGAAGCGAATCGTAGCTGTCATTTTTCGTTTTGATTCAACTTTGGCAAAAGGTTTTCCCTATCGTTTTATTGTCCTAACCCCCGGAATGGAACAAATGCAATCAAGTCTGCAACATGGTCACCCACCCGGAATGGAACAAATGCAATCAAGTCTGCAACATGGTCACCCACCCGGAATGGAACAAATGCAATCAAGTCTGCAACATGGTCATCCACGCTCTTTGCCATGGGGACAATTTACAGACAAAGAGACTTTGTTTTAAGAGTTTGGTTCAAGTTTTTTATATGCCTTTTAGTTCCTCAACCATTTGATTTATTCTTGTCATACTTCGAAAGTGACATCGAAGAGAAAGTTTGTTCTATCTTAGGATTAAAGTCACAGAAATAGATTTTCATTAAAGTTTTTAGGTCTAAATTTGTCTTTCTCGTGTTTTTACATTCCTTGATTGAGTTTGTTTATACTTGATTCATTATGTAATATTATAATTCATAGTGACTCATTCATTATGTAATAGTATAATTCATAGTGACTCATTCGCTTACTCTTGTGACCATGGAGTTCAACTCTCAGACAGTTAATATTAGAATCAAGGTTTTTGTTAATGTTTTTCAGTCACTTAAATTTCCCTATCCAGTCCCCACCGCCAGACTAAATGTGCTCTGTTCATACTTGAGGTGTCTAATTAGAAAGGAAAGACAACTTATTCTGTGATACGCTCCATCAGCTAGTTTTTATAGACGTGGAAAACACGTAGCAGCTGCTGAAAAAATATGGTTTATGTCAACGCTTTCAGCGTGGTCTCTACATGCAGGCTATCACGTGTCTTGTTATTATTATTATTATTATTATTATTGTTGTTGTTGTTGGTGGTGGTGGTTTTGTTTTGCACTTGCTTATGATATCAGTGGTTTCTTGCATGCGAAGCAACCGATTAAATTTTATCTATATCGGAGGAAGTGTGGCAATGCTGTAACAAAACCTATAGCAGGCACAATACACTGATTAGGATCAGTAGCAGGTACAATACCCTGATTAGGATCAGTAGCAGGTACAATACACTGATTAGGATCAGTAGCAGGTACAATACACTGATTAGGATCAGTAGCAGGTACAATACCCTGATTAGGATCAGAATGAAAAAGATGACTCGGGATGAAGTTTATTTTTTGTTTGTTAATGTTGTTGCCATCGCTGTTGTGCCTTATTTTTCTTGATTGTAATACTGTTGTTGCTGACGATGGTGATGGTGATGGTGATTTTTTAGGTTTCTAGCTCTACTTGTTAAATGGCGGAACTTTTGTAATGAATAAGTGTCCTGTATCCCTCCAGTAGAATCGTTTTTGGTTATTGTTTTCTTCACTTTTAAGGATTCTCGTTTAACTTCACTTACATTTTTAGCCTGGGATCTAACAAGTTTAATTATAGAAATTGTGTTCCTTTGATATTCAATATGTCAGGAATGGTAGTCGTCATAAAAAAGTTTCATTACCTACTCATCATAAATTGCAGGGAGAATGGTTCTGAAACTTTACAGACATATTTGACGTAAGATCTAAATGGTTCTACTGTGTTCTTAGAAAATAATTCAATACAGCTGGTAGCTCTTTCTAAATAAAATTGTGCTTATGTAATGACATTCAAATAATTCAATACAGCTGGTAGCTCTTTCTAAATAAAACTGTGCTTATGTAATGACATTCAAATAATTCAATACGGCTGGTAGCTCTTTCTAAATAAAACTGTGCTTATGTAATGACATTCAAATAATTCAATACGGCTGGTAGCTCTTTCTAAATAAAACTGTGCTTATGTAATGACATTCAAATAATTCAATACGGCTGGTAGCTCTTTCTAAATAAAACTGTGCTTATGTAATGACATTCAAATAATTCAATACGGCTGGTAGCTCTTTCTAAATAAAACTGTGCTTATGTAATGACATTCAAATAATTCAATACAGCTGGTAGCTCTTTCTAAATAAAACTGTGCTTATGTAATGACATTCAAATAATTCAATACAGCTGGTAGCTCTTTCTAAATAAAACTGTGCTTATGTAATGACATTCAAATAATTCAATACAGCTGGTAGCTCTTTCTAAATAAAACTGTGCTTATGTAATGACATTCAAATAATTCAATACAGCTGGTAGCTCTTTCTAAATAAAACTGTGCTTATGTAATGACATTCATTATAGTTACCATCATTAAAACTTTATATCGTTGCTACCCTTACGTCTCCTGAAGGATAGCATTTTTGACACCTTAAACAAATATATGACCTGTGGTCAGTTTGGGTCTCAATGAAGTGGTCCAGATCTTGCTCTGGCATTCGCTATGGTTGCCATGGTGGTAATCTTGCTAATCTTCTTATAACTACTAGACAGGAACTGTTCGTTGTATTCTGAATACCGTACATTCCGGTATTGTCAACGCCAACTTCATCCAAAAAAGTGAAAGGTTTGGTCCTTATTTTTGTGAGATTACCTATTTAAAGACCTTGAATCCGATCACAGAGCTATCGCCATTAACAATCTAGTATATGACATACGCTGCTAAAATATCAGATTATATTTATGTCTTGCTTTTGTTATAGTTGTAAATGTAACAAGTATGACTTTGTTCATTCAAAGGACGGGAAATCAGTAATTAGAAAGGTCGAATGTTTTACTGTATGAACGAGCCATTCTCTTCGAAAGAAAGAAGAAAGAGGTAATATATCTTAGAATTAGTCACGGTATTTTATTTAAAGCACTCATTCTTAGAGTACCACGAACAGAGCACACCTCTCCCCTGCGCTGTATCCTACACTGGCTACCCATTCGATCCAGAATCAAACACAAAATTTGTTCTCTGTGCTACGTTTCACTGACTAGCACCAGTCCAACATACCTATCTCACCTCACCCATGTGTACACACCAGCAAGATACTTACGCTCCTCTTCCGACACCCGTATTCTCATTATTCCCAATACCAAAATGAAGTCATACGGACAACGTTCTTTTGCATACCAGGGCCCAGCAACGTGGAACGAATTGCCCACTGAACATAGACACAAGGACACTGTGATCTCATTCAAGAGTGCTCTTAAAACTCACCTATTTCGACTGCAAGAATAGACCTAAAGACTTAATGTTTTCTTACCTTAACTATTTTCAGCATGTTTTTGTTTTCTAATTTCATGGTGTTTGTTTTTTCTTTCTTTTCGTAATCATACCATTATATATGTTTGTTTAGGTGTTATTTAATGTTGTAAAGCGCTTAGAGCTTCTAAAGATTAGGCGCTATACAAAGTCCTCATTATTATTATTATTATTTTTTTATTATTAAACATAAGGTAGTTTGTTCGGGATAAAAATGATGCCCATATGATATTAAATATAGCAGCCATCAAACCAAGACAAGACAAATTAATCAAAACTCTTTTTTTAAATACTGTGAGAATGGTAATTATGCTTTGCACAAGTACTCCCACCGACATCAAGGTGGTCCAAAACGAAAATGTTGCCATTCTTGCATCTAATGTGGCCCCTATACATTTGTCAATTTTTTTTAATTGTTAGTTACAATGACATAAGTTTTTTTTTATAACATACTGTACACTAGAATAATAATAATAATAATAATAATAATAATAATAATAATAATAATAATAATAATATTTTGACAACTTATGTCGGTTCAGTATCAAACATCTTTTAAAATTAGCATTAACTATTAGTCCTGGATTGGTTTCGCTGAAAAACATTAAACAAAAAGTTGTAGCAAGACATAATTAAATTAAGTGAAGATCTGGGAAAATATAAAATTTCACTCTCGTAATATCTTTAATTATCGAATCTGTTGTAAGCCAATTTAATCTCTCTCTCTCTCTCTCTCTCTCTCTCTCTCTCTCTCTCTCTCTCTCTCTCTCTCTCTCTCTCTCTCACACACACTGTTATTACGACCTAAAACGAAAAGAGATGGGCTCCAGATAAAACGAAAAGAGCTTGGCCCCCCCCTCTCTCTCTCTCTCTCTCTCTCTCTCTCTCTCTCTCTCTCACACACACACACACACACACACACACATAGTTATTACGACCTAAAACGAAAAGAGCTGGGTTCCAGATAAAGCGCAGTAAAACTAGTATACTTCTGCCGTAAACAAGTTCTTGGAAAAAAAAAATATCGTAGCCTTCATTTAACTGATCTGAAAGTTTTAGTGTTTGGAAGGACAATTAAAGTAATCTATGATAACATATATTATAATTGTACAATCACAAATTCTGTAAGTAACATAAAAATATTTAATGCAAATAATAGTTAAAATGTGGCCATTTTCAGGTTATAACAAATCAACTGTCGGGCCTTCTCTGGTTTGAAAAACAATGCATAATAATAATAATAATAGTAATAATAATAATAATAATAATAAGAAGAAGAATGTTACAGTGGGCGACGTAAAATGGAGTAGAAAAAGATCACTATAAACGTTTAACGTCTTCAAAAGTATTTTGCATGTTGTTAATTCATTTATTATCGTTGATATAAATTTTCGTTGTTTTGCAAACCTGGACAGTTTTGTCTTTACTGTTTACTCATGTTAGTGGATTAACCTATTATGAAGAGGGTGGTCATATTTACTGTTTACTCATGTTAGTGGATTAACCCATTATGAAGAGGGTGATCATATTTACTGTTTACTCATGTTAGTGGATTAACCCAGTGTGAAGAGGGTGGTCATATTTACTGTTTACTCATGTTAGAGGATTAACCCAGTATGAAGAGGGTGGTCATATTTACTGTTTACTCATGTTAGTTGATTAATCCATTATAAAGAGGGTGGTCATATTTACTGTTTACTCATGTTAGTGGATTAGCCTTTAATAAGAGGGTGGTCATATTTACTGTTTACTCATGTTAGTGGATTCATCCATTATGAGGAGGGTGGTCATATTTACTGTTTACTCATGTTAGTGGATTAACCCTTAATAAGAGGGTAGTCATATTTACTGTTTACTCATGTTAGTGGATTAACCCATTATGAAGAGGGTGGTCATATTTACTGTTTACTCATGTTAGTGGATTAACTCATTATGAAGAGGGTAGTCATATTTTCTCAACGGATCGCTCTTTTTTCGTTGGTTCTTTAAATTCGTTGTCTCAGTCACTAACCTTATAACCCCACGAGTTCACATATCTAGAAATCAACAATGCTTCGTTTGATTATATTCTTGCTATTCCAGTACTTTGTCTAGTTATTGTTTCATTATTTGGTGTATTAGGGTTGTCCTGTTGCCCGTTTTACTTTTTCAGCATGTAGGCTCAGAGTAAATATTTGTAAAGACCGAGAGTATTAAACCTTCATTGTTTGTAAAATATTAATTTTGAAACGTAAGTTTCGTGGAGTGGAGAGGGGGTCAAAGGACTGATAGGGATTTGTCAGCAAAAAACCACAGATATGGGTTTATATATATATATATATATGTATATATATATATATATATATATATATATATATATATATATATATATATATATATACACATATATATATTTTAATAACGTTTTCTAAAGGCTGGAGTTTTACCAACTTTTGTATGCGGGTGTATCTCGAAAATATGTTATATTTCTTTGGTAGAATAGAATTATGACGGATTTCTCCTAAATTCTTCTCTGCAAGTAGAATACCAGTCCCCTCGAGGACTCTTGTTATCATCATCATCATCATTGCTGTGATGTGTGTTAAATGTATTATTTAGTATTAGGAGATGTGGTCACTGCAAAATGACCCAAATCTGCTCACTTTTATAATTGCCCTAGGCAAATACTCTGTAGGGTATAAGAACTCAAATTATTTAATGCGCCCCGCTGCAAGTGCAGAGGTGACATTTAAGATGCTCCTGTCCGTCCGTGCGTCTTTAATTCTATAGGTCCGTCCGTCCTGGATTGCTCTGTAGAACGATTACTCAAGAAGTATTTAACCTAGGGTTGAAACACACACGACGTACATTATGATGGCCAGGTATCAATTATCGGATAAAGGTTTCACATGTGTACTGCAAATTTCTACTCAACCATGACATTGTCTTCTCCTTTGACTTATGCTTTTAGTTGATCTAGTTCGTTAACACAATCGTTAAAAAAATTGCGCACATTATGATGGCCATAAATGAATTATCAGATAACAGTTTCACATGTGTATTGCAAATTTTGACTCAACTATGACTTTTTCTTAGCCTTAGAGTTTTGATGTTAGTCTATCTAGCTCGTGAACATAACCGCACACAATTTTCGGCACATTATGATGGACACCTCTGGAAGAGAGGATTTTATTTTTACTTAAGTACTGCTAATTTTGATGCAGTTATGGTCCATTTTCGAATTAGAATATCATATCATTCTAATTGGTCGTTAGCATGACAACGTCAGAACTATTTTACCCGGACTTGTGCAAATTTACAAAAATTATTATGGTCATATGAATAGAATCTAAAGATTGTTATGTTTGTACATTTGCACTTAGAATTATTATGCAGTTATGACCCTTTATATAACTTTTAATTTCCCATATTGTTCAAGTTTTCTAAAAGAGATACAGTGACAACACTGCAGCAGTGGAGGTATTGTACAGCTGCCTCTATATTTTGAATACGCATATAATTATAGTTTCAACAGTAGACTATTGCTTCTATAGTCTCTAGATCAGTGTTGAATTGCCACTTAATAAGCATTAATAAAGTACGAAAATAACGAGAAATATATTGATAATAACCGTTTTCTAAATGAAATAAACATGTTACACAATTGCATCTAAAATCCTTCTCTCTCTCTCTCTCTCTCTCTCTCTCTCTCACACGCCATAAGGGACACAAATACATGGACATCTGTGGATTGAGAGAGATCAAAGAATGTGGGCTGGATGAAAACCTTGAACCTGAACTTACACAAAGTAACCTAGAGGAAGCCAAGTCTTTATAATGGTATGTGTACACTTTTCATGGAATTTGCTGTTGTTACACGATACCAATGATACAAAGTTGTAATGACCTGTCGAGACGGGAAGGCTGTACTGTAAATTTCTTGGCTAGGCGGCACACACGTACTGTAATCTATTAGATGATTTAAATTTTTTTTTTTTTTTTTTTTTGGACATATAAGAAGGTTCTAAAACAAATCATTTTTAAATATTACAATGTCTGAAGGCCTCTCTCCTCTCTCTCTCTCTCTCTCTCTCTCTCTCTCTCTCTCTCTCTCTCTCTCTCTCTCTCTCTCTTTCACTCTGTATTGGTTGGTCAGTCAGCATATCAGTTTTACCTCAACTTATCCATCTCTGTGATCATACAGTCCTGAGTCTTGTAATCATTGAAAAAGGTTACCCAGATATACTGACACTACCAGGGATACCAACTCCAGTATGCTCCAGTCCTTGGATTTGATGTACTTTTGTCTTAAATGTAAATATGTATGCTAGAAAAACATTGTGTTCTCTATACCGAAAAAGTATTAATAGACGATGTACAACTACATTTTATTTTTCGGTCCAAGTTTACTACGAATCATCTTTAGGATTTGTCCACTAAGCTATTGCACAGTGTCAAATTCCTCGTTCACACGCACTTGTTTACCTACATGTGCAAATTTACATACCTATATATACCGGTATTTACATAATTATGCACATTCTGTTATGTAGACAGATTTGCATACGTACGTACATAGGCATAGTGTGTAAATTTACACCATCTCCGGATGTAATGCTAAAACAAATTTGCTGATGTATACATTTGCACGGTATGCAAACTTGAGTATGTGAAGCATGTGCGTTTTATAATAAAATTTATTTTAAAATGTAGCCAAATGAATTAGATGCCGATTTTTTAAAACAAGTTTAGCTCAGGTTAGTTTGGACACTAAGTATGTTTGTCCGTGGCTTCTCAGTTCCAGTGACTTTGGTTTATATGCAGCCATTTGATATATGCATATCGGTATACCCTATCATGGGTCAAGGCATGATAACGAATGGGCTCAGGAACGACTGGAGGGATGGGTTGATGGCTTAATTAATATTATATGGTAAAACAATTATGGTAAAACAATAAGCTCGAGTGGGGCCTAAGATCGCTAGTCTGGGTGACATCGGCCTAATAGCCAAACACAAGAGCAGTTGGCTACGAAATGTTGGCCAGTATAATGCTTTCTGTAGAAATTTATTCTAGTGCTGTTGATTGCATAATTGTTTCAAGGTTTATCTATCTTTAATATGTTTATCCATATTTGATGGCACATTAACATAATTTTTCCAATATTTAAAGACCTTTATGCTTGGATTCTTTCTGTCAAAATTGGTCAAATTCTGTTGAGAGTTTTTTTTTAGAGGTACAACTGTTTAAATGCTTGTATATATGTTTGGCAACGGTGGACATATCTGATAGCAGATAGGCATAATTTGTATAAGTCTGCAAGGGATTCAAGCTTGGGCGCTTTCTGTCAAATTCAGATAAGCGGAATTTTGAGATGATGTTTTCATTTTTTTATATTTTATTTTAGTAACAGCAGCCACATTTGATGGCGGTTCAGCATCATTTGCTCATATTTAAATGCCCTTCATGCAGCCATATTTGATGGCACATCGGCATAATATATACATTTTAAAGACCTCTATGTGGGAATGCTGTCTGTCAAATGCAGTCAAATTCTACCTAGAAGTTTTTGAGAAGTCGTTTAAATGTTTTTCTATTTTTAGTAAAGACCGCTATATTGTTGGCGGATCGGCATCATTTGTACAAACTTGAAACGCTCTGTATGCCAGGATGCTTTCTTTAAAATTTATTCAAATTGTGTTGAGCGGGTTTTGAGAAGAAGTCGTTTTAAGGTTTTTCTATTTTTGTAACGGCGGCCATATTTAATGGCGAATCTGCATCACTTGCATAAAGTACTTTATGCAAGGATGCTCTCAGCCAAATTTGTTTAAAATTGGTCCATTGTTAATATTACAAGAAGTTAATTGTTGACGGACGCAAGTCTCAAAAGTTATTTCCAGAGTGATCTGGTATAAGGGACCTTCGAATTGTGGCTGCAGAAGACATGTGATTGCTTAATAGAGACGACGGTTTAAGACAGGTTTGATTGTACAATTATACCAAAAGTCGGGCAACTGAGAGCTAGACATTTTTGAATTTATGGATTGCGAATAAATATTTTTATGATGCTTTTAGTGACTTTTGTTTCCTAAAGAAAACAATAAACTAAAATTTGAGTTCAGAAGACACGGATATATCCGCCAGTAGAGAATAACTAAAGAAATTTTGGTTCATGATTTAAGGTAAACGCGTAAGTCAAAGAGAGACGATAACTCAATAAAATTTATCTAACTTGACCTTGGTCGCATTTTTATCAATCTCAAAACAATTATAGTCTCAGTCCATGAAGTACTTAAAAACTATTTAGAAGAAACAAACATTTCGTAATTTGTGGTCGGACTTATAAGAATGGACATAAAATATTGTGCTTGAGAAAGGTGACACTCCAACTTGGCCTATGACTTTTCAATAATAAGCTTCGTAACACATTTGGTTTTCAGTCTCTGGAGTCCTTAACAGTTTTTGAGCGTGCTGCGGCATGTAGGGACGGACGGACAAATCCCCAAATATAACAGTATATGCTCTCCAAAGAATATTGCAGGGGCGTACAAGTACCAGATCAAGGAAAATAGAAAATAACCTTCCATTTCCACTCAGCTCGTAAACAAATAGATGACAACGCGAAACATTTCAAATATATTGCAAAAATGTCGATCTTTTTCATACATATGTAAGCATGTTGGACTCATGCCTTTGCATGCTATATACTATAATATATATATATATATATATATATATATATATATATATATATATATATATATATATATATATATATATATATATATGGGTCATTTTTAGTGCAAAGAGATACTAACTTCTAGAAATGATATAACTGATCTCCCCAATAAAACACCTTTATATCGTAAAATCATTTTATTTTCATGCCTGTCTTACTACCCATTTCCAGCCTTGCGTCCATCTGTCCATCACACTTTCGGTTCCGCAAGATAACTCGCTATTTAATCTTAGAATTCAATACAATTTAGTAAGGGGCTTAATAAAGACAAAATCTCAAATTAGTTCAATTTTTATCCTTTGGTGGAATTATGAATGATCGTCCAACACACCCACTATTATTTCCAAGGGTAACTCTGTTTCTGTCGTTATAGTTCAACCAACTTTAGTATGTAACATTCTCGTTGTAAACCTCCATGTTTGTTCTCAAGTAATTATTGTACTGGCTGTCACTGTATCGGTGGCGTAGCAAGAAATTCTGCCCCCTCCCCTCCGCTGCAAAACTCAATTCTGGGGCCCCCTCCCAATTAAACACGTTGTTTGATGAGAATTTTTGGGTCTCCCCCTCCCACCCTACTCCCACCTTCCACCCACCCCTTATTAGCGGGGGTTACTTGGGTGGTTGCTACTGCCACTGCAGTGTATTTCTATCATTGGTTTGTAGAGTTATATTGATGAGATCTTTTACTAATTGTATGTGAGGCAATTTGAGTCCTCTGTGAAATTATAACCTATGAATGTTCGAGGCACACTACCGTTCGTTTTCATGCATTAACTTTATTTCATTCTCATTACATTTAGACCAATTTGACCAATTTAAATGATCATTACAATACTTTTAAAAATATCACAATCTCTCCCCGAATATGGCCGCCAAAAAGCAAGAAACATTTATTTGTTAAACAGCGTTCTTTACATACCATGGTTTGTTTCAGAAACGTTTGTATGAGCTTAAGTGAATGAATATTGCTTGAAGTGACCGTCCGAATACATGTAAAGCAAGCTCACTACCTTTTCTTCTTTTTTCAATCAAGATATAACTGACATGGTAAATCTTTCAGTAACCCACTCAAAGTCAACCTATACAGAGAAACATTTTATAAAGCTAAATAGGTGTTATACTCCTCTACAAGCACTACTACTATTACAACCACCACGAGTACTATTACTACTACTACTATCACCACTACAACCACTAGGAATGAGCCAATTAAATAGGCTGGGACTCTGGTTGATCCAGTTTTTAGTGGAATCCGTGGCTCACATTCACATGTACACAGTGACCTGATTGGTTTTAAATAGCGAAAGGAATTTTTAGTTTGTATTCCGCTTAAAATTGTCATTTGCAGGTAATTACAAATTGTACGATGTCAATACAAAATTGCACGCCTAGCCTTATGGGAAACTTTTAGCTTTATAACTTATTTTTATAATCTTATATTTTTATAATCTTATTTTATAAGCAGGGGAGGTAATTACAATGAAACATGACTTAAACGACACATCGATATAAAGGACTCTTGCACATAAAAAATACTTTCTGGAATCCCAATAAATAATCGCTAGATATTTCTCACGTATATAAAGGACGCGCTTGCTTTTGTTTAAATGTCAATCTTAACTGCATAGGATATTGTCACAAAATAGAAGTGTGAATGATGAGTTATTTTTTGCACCTGTATACATATTTGCTAAAATTTAGTTGGGAACCTACTTTAGTTCTTTAATAGATGACTTTAGATCAACAAATGTGGATGTGTAAACTATCAGGGACAAAACTACATGGTCCATTGACTGTTCTTTATCTACTACATTTACTGTATGCTGTATGATAGTATATAGTGAAAAAGCTTAATTCTCTTATACCAACACTTTTTCTACGCAAAGACTACTACTACTACAACAACAATAACAACAGCAACTACTGATACCACTACTATTCATAACACCACCATAATAATAATTATAATACTACTAGCAATAGGCTACTACTACTATTATTACTACCACCACCACTACTACTACTATTATTACTACCACCACCACCAGCACGACCATTATTACTACCACCACCACCAGCACGACCATTATTACTTCTACTACTACACAATTTGATCCAGCAGGAGAAAAAGAGGAGAACTAATATATATCGCATTCCTGGCACGGCAGTCAGTGCACTATCTCCACCATTAATTGAAGACAGAACTTCTTAAGTTCAAGCTTTAATCGCATCAATATGCTTATGTCCGCAGCATTGGTCTGCTTCAATCTTAATTTCAACAAAATCATTCTATGACGTTAAACATATTGTGGGTGTCAGATATATTATGCTTAAGATAAGTTTATACATTACCTCACAAATTTAAGCAAAATACAACTGCAGACATTTTCGCTTTCTTGATAAAAAAAATCACCCGTTTAAATATAACCCGATAATCTGGATGACATTTTGAAGATTATACGTTAGAGTTACAATTTAGCGAAATACTTACAGATATGAAAGAAATACTTACAGATATGAAAGCAATACTTACAGATATGAAAGCAATACTTACAGATATGAAAGCAATACTTACAGATATGAAAGCAATACTTACAGATATGAAAGAAATACTTACAGATATGAAAGAAATACTTACAGATATGAAAGAAATACTTAGGTATCTACATACAAAGGAAATTTCGTCTGAAATGCACAGAAAAGCGTGTTACATATTTTATTCCAATTACTGTGTTTTGATGTGTCTGAAATGCACAGAAAAGCGTGCTACATATTTTATTCAATTTACTGTGTTTTGATTGTAATTAAAAGTCAGTTATAGATTCGTAAAATAATAACTGAGGCCAGATAAACATTATCTACAGGTATTTCTTTTTACAAAACTGCACACCTATAAGTTCTTTTCGCCGTCTGTTAGCTTGCATTTCTTGAAAAGAAAAATAACTTTTTCTGTTGATTACAAAATACTACCTTATCTACATCTAATTCATATCATTTTCATATAAAATAAGTCAAATAATTTTCTTATTAAACTCATATTGATCGAAATAAGTAAATCAAATTGACTGAATCCTTACCCTATCATTCTGCTTCTTCCTTTGACCGTTTCGGAAAGTAATGAATGGTAATAAAATAATACCAGGTATACATTAACTACAGTGTTTTGTTTATATACCTTATGAAATAATACCAGGTATACATTAAGTACAGTTTTTTATTTATATAACTTATGAAATAATACCAGATATACATTAACTACAGTGTTTTCTTTATATACCTTTACGTTTTTTCATGCCGATGCATAGAATCCTACAATTCGATGAAAATCACCTTTTCTCTTCTTGAGGACGGATAGATTACGTTATATACATGTAATTAATTTAATCTTATATAAAATGTGCATCGATTTTTCTGATTAAACTCTTCTTTTAGATTCCAATAAGCCAATAAAACTGACCAACTCCTTACCTCGTGCTTCCGCTCCGCCATCTTTGCTCTAACACGCTAGCAGCTACGTATGCCCCGCCACGAAAGAGGTAAGAAATATAATATTACCGTTGTACGTCTATCCGTCCGTCCGTTCATCACACAAGGTTTTGCAGTTAGGTCAGTTTTTACGCGTTATGATGGGGCTTCAGTGGTCTATAAACGCACAGCTAATTTGTCTTTGTTTGAGGGATGTGGTATTATTATGTACTCAATTTTTTCTCCATTAACTTTGCTTTGTCAGAATCGTGCAGTACTTTTCCATACTGCACGGCTTCATACCGCACGACACGTGTGTCTAAAAATAGTATCGCCTGTTAGGAACTACTTTTAATAGTAAACAAACAATGTACGCAAATGTAGCAGACACCCGGGCTTTTGCTTTATTAGATTTGTCTGTGGATGAAGCTGTTTGAGAGTAGAGATGACACAGCTGACGACGTGGATGAATTCATTGAATCACAAAAAAACTTTCAACCAAGCAAGCGACTGAACGTGATATTCACAATGTCCAGCGGTGGCTTTATGACAGCAAACGTGAGACATGCAGTATTGAAAATATCATTCTGATAATTTAAAAACTTATTTAGCTTATGGTTCAGACTATGAACCGTGCTCTCCAGAGTCTATACAAAATAGCATAGAAAGGCATCTTAAGAACAAATGATATTCCGTTTCTCTCAGAGACCGCCCATTTTACAAGCCAAGCACTAAATTCGAAAAAATACAACTAAAGATGGCGAGTTTTTTTGGTATAAATAGCAAGTGCCTAGGAGCCAATAAGCCACGTTAACGAAGAAGCCTTATTTTCCGCTGACGAAATGGGCTCTCACACCCCAGCCGCTTTGCAATTTTGCCTGTTTTAAATTTTTGGTGAATATGCTTGGATATTTAGTACATTAGTCAGATAAGTCATGTAGCTGCGGTGCATCCAACAAAGATCATGCAAGTGACAGTCATATAAATATGTCATCTATAGCTGGTAATAAGAATGGCAATACATGTACTTACTTTTCTGCATCTTGAATTTCTTCTAAATGTACTTTCCGATCCACGGCACGAAATTGCACTGCAATCTAGACTACATTTCCAACATAAATCACATTCCAAAGGAGAATTTACAGCACTCCAAAACGAAATGAATTTGATATTCCCTAACAAAAATTTTTAATCCTGCATCTTCTTGAGAATTTCAATTAGAAGAATTTCATACTTTGTCCACCTAATGATTCCAAACTATCAATGGCAGAACAGTAACACATGTGTAGCTTGCTGTCGAGGCCAGTCCCTCTAGCTACATGTACATCGAACATAATCGACCCAGTTAATAACGCTGTCCACCACAACTAAAAGAGCAGAATTTAGTTGGATCGACAGAAAAACAAAATCCCTCCATTCCAGAACAACTGGGAAAGTTGTTCCAAGGCGCAGTCATTCACAATATGACTCAGAATTTCAATTTTAAGTAGACCAAAATGAGATTTCTTTTTTTAAACGAATGACTGAGCGCGCGGTACTCTACCAAGTTCGATGGTCACTGGGCTGTGCCATGTGCGCATGAATACTGTTACTGTGTATTTGTTTAACTACAGAGGTGTATTTACTTTGGAAAATAGCAGAAATTCAGTTACTTTGTTTCTTGTAGTGTGTTCTTTTTATTATTCAGCCTTAGGTAGAAAAGCAAAATGAGTATATAATAAAAAGGTTACTACATTTGTATATGAAAATATGAACTCGTTTTTTATGAGCTATACTGCACTCCTGACGTCGTGCAGTATTGCTCAGAAAAACTCGTTCATATTTTCCCATACAAATGCAGCAACCTATAATTCTTACATTCTGGTTTATAATTTGTATACGTGTTTTTTGTTTATAATTCGTATGGTTTTCAGATAACTACAATATCAATGGTAAGTTTTCAGGTACCATGAATTTTAATGCACAGACTGTCCTGTTTCCCCGATAGAATTTCAGTTTGTTTATTCCCCTTGTTGTTGTTATAGGTTTTGCTGTTCGAAGTGTAAATTTAACTTTTAAAATATGTCACGGTGAAAAATATATCAAGAATTATTTATGATTAGATACCATTTCTGTCCAAGGTGAATCTGAAGAAATGGTTCTAGTCATGCAACTTTATTTTTAACAATATGCCTAATAAAGCCTTTAAAATATCAGGAAATATAGATTAGAGACAGTTTATATAGAGGGTAAATTTAAATGAATGATTATGCTATTTCATTCTTAGGAACATGCCTACCCAAAAAATGTATTTACGCTTTTAGTTATTAAAAGGAAAAAGACTATCTCGTAATATCTAAAATAAGTTGTTGTTTTTTTTTTTGCGTCGCGTGAATTTTATTTGAGTCGAACCATGGAAAATCGTGAAGAAAAAAAATAACTGTGTATGCTTTACGCCGGAAAATAAGTTATTTCGTCACTTTTTTATTAGGGTTATATATTATTAGATAATGAATTTAAGGTTATCTTTTTTATATATCGACCAAATTTATTACTATACTACCGACTTTTTAGTGATATATTTACATAGTCTAATTTATTAAAGTCACACAGACTGCTGAAAGCTACACTTTCAAAATATCTAATGATCCATGCTGTGCAAGTGTTGTAAGATTTCATTTTACTTTAAAACGGCGTAACGCCCTTAATTTACAATTACAACAGAACAGAACATAAGGGGTTACTTAAAAAAAAATACACACAAAGAAAATTAAATGATTGTGAAATTTTGACGAGATAGGTTAATACCTGTACAATTATTAGCGTAGCGACCAACTTTATTCTTAATAGGATTCATTTGTTTTCAAATCCAGTTGTAATGACTTTTTAGTATCGCCAGAGTGATTTCAGCGAATGCTGAGGCGATAGTTTCAGCCGCCAAAACCAGCCCATGGAAACGGGTATTGACTTACCAGTTAGCAGACCTTTAAAACGCCCGCTAAGCGACTTCCCACATCAATTAAATGCTTTACAAGGATATCTTTCTCATTTTCTACTCATTTATTTACATCATATTGATCTTTCACTGATACCGGATGCGTGTTGTGTTTTATGATAAAATTAATGGAAAACTTTTCAAACGACGTTTGTATCCATAGCAACACAGGTTTATCTTTGTTTGGAGACAGTCTCGATTTGGAGTGACACTAAAACAACAGACGCGACTTTATTTAATTGTTCCTGAGGACGGTATTTAGGTCCTATCAGATCAAACTTGGCAATTGTTTATGTAAGATTACTGAAATCTGCTGTATTATTAAAGCAACTATTGATTTGCATGAGTCATTCAATATTCAACAATAAAAGCTAATGCTAAACTCAAGTATAATGTGTGAATAAACTGTCAGACTCATTAAACATTGCCTCAGACAATTTTACACTGAGTGATCACAAGCATCCAAGTGACATATATCCAAGGACACCATGGCCTTTCATAAGTATTTCTGAACCTGAATTATACAAATGCCTCTTCAATAAATGAGACAATAATGGTAGAGGGTATTTGTTTGGCAAATAGTAGAGATCAGATGTGTCAAGTGAGGAAATCAATGACTTAAAGTGGTCCGGACTACAGTTGTTTTATTGTCAATAGAAATTTCAAGTGCTTTATGTGTTCATGGATTTAATATGTAAATTCTCCAGTCGGGTCACATTATCAGACGGAAATGGGATGAATATGATCGTAAAGTCTGTCAGGCGAGTAAAAGTGGCACATGGCTAGCATTACCTGACAAAGTTAAAAGGCTACCAAACACACTTATAATGTGTTACTTGTGTAAGAATGGAATCACAGATTCAGTAAACGATGAGAAATAATACATTAGGGGATATTAAATTCTGTATGTCAAAAACGAATGTCATTGTGTGAAAACAAATGACAATGTCGCGATTAAGTCCAACTAAATTTGGAGACAATTTCTTGAAAGAGCGAGACCTATTCGAACTAATGCGTTCAAGAAAAGTGTATCAAGTTCAATTCGAGCTGATGAGAAACTATAGAAAGCAAATAAGAGCCATCGAGATTGCGGAAAAATCTTATTTTTCTGGATATGAAAATAGACGGGTTCTTTTTTTGCAAAGGATGGCAGAGCAGGTCAAACAAAGAAACAAGATCAAGATTGATTCTGGTACTGAGGGAAAAGACACACGAGAAATTCATAGAAAAGTATCGAAATTTTATCAAGGGACGAACTTGGAAACTCTTGCAGAAAACTTTAACTGCAGTCAAAGGGAGGAGAATGTTGGTCTTGAGCATTTCATTGACACAAAAGGTGAAAGGATATCAAAGAACATAAAAATGGATATGAAACTAGATTCCAATTCAGGCGAGTTTGATTCTGCTTTGCTAAGTCCGGAATTTTATAATGATGCAAAAACTATGATATTGCCTGGAGATGTAAAGACAACAATGGAAGATAAAACGAAGGAGAGATACGTTGATGCAAAGGAGATGATTGATTACAAGTTTGAAACACAGCTTGCTAAGCATATGCCAAAGATAGAAATGAAAGGTTTAAGCGAGAAAACAAAATCTGTGAAAAGATTAAATTCCAAGAAAACGTCTATCTCCTTACCGGAGCTGAACATAATGACAAAGCCAATGGTGAGCATGGAGATAGGGGGAGTTACTCCTGATGGGAGATTGATTCTTACCAAGGAGGACTATGACGAATATCTGTATAGATTTCGTCGGGCACGTGATGCACGTCTTGATAGAGTACGGAGAAAAAGCCAGACATTGGAGCAACTTGTCGCAAGTTTCCACGTACAGGATGATGCTCCGGAAATCAGATTTAAAACAGAAACCCGAATGTCTTCTGACTCAGTGAAGTAAGAAGCCAAAATGGTCGCTGGTATAAGTTAGTTTTCAGGCATGGAATAGGAATGAAATATTTAGATGTCTTCTCGAGAATTCTCAGCCTGGCTGTGACGACTGACATTTATGTCGGAATATGTGTCTCACCTCCAGATTGGTATAAAGAAAAGAGTTCATAAATAGGGAAGTGTGTCAAATAGTAAATTAAAGAGTGCACAATTACGATACATGTTAAGTATCTAGAAAGAAATTAACATACATGTGATATATATATATATATATATATATATATATATATATATATAAATATTCTTGTCGAAAATATGTTTTACTATTTTTGTTTAATGAAATCCATGCTAAATATTATATTTAATCTTTAAATATCGGTATGCAATGAATAATAAGAGATTTTTTTAAACAAAATTTCATTGTTACATGTTATTTCCATATTCCTGAAAGAATTTTCTTGCTGTAGTGTTGTTTTTGTTCATCTGACAAGCATAAGAGCCAAATACTGTTTTAGTACGATTGGATATTGTTTGCCAGCCATGATCTCCTTTATAATAATTCTTCCTTTAAACCAAAGACGCGGGTTATAACATAACCCTTTGTTATTTTTCTGTTCCAAGTATAAATTGTATGATATAATTTGTAAATTTCTATTCTGAAAAACAACTAAAAAGAACTATATCCATACATTTCATTTCTTTAGTACATATTCGGGAGTTCCAGATTTAAAATATGTAGATTACTGTTTCAGTGGCTTACGGATGTGAAAAAAATTAGGGGCACACAGTCCAAGCGTAATACGCATCTTTGCAGAAAGCTACTCTTCAATTTTTAAAAAACAATTTTAGTCTGCTTTGGTGCCGGAAGGTAGGATCGAAAAAGTGATGTTGTACTGAATAGAAATTTAACGCATATTTTTCATTCACCAAATATGAGGAGGAATGGCTTTGTTTTTAGAGATGCAATATATTTAAATTTGAAAACATTTCTTTCCACATAAGACCTTTTGAAGCAAAGTCCATAATTCTACAATACATTTTTTAAAGTAATCACAACCTACAACCACACAGACAGGGATTTTATAATAAAAAAAAAAACAAAACAAAACAAAAAAAAAACCAAACAAATATTCAAAGTCACACATTTCGTGCATAAACGCGTCCAAGTTTAAAAATGTTTCGTTCAATAGTATGATAATTAACGACAAAGCAATAAATACTAATTAAATATCTATTCGCGAATACACGTACACGCGATCAGTCATTGTAGTATTGTTTATAAACATTCTTGCATTATCTTTTTAGTTATTCCCAAATATATGAATACAAGATCAACGGACATTGTAGTAAACGCGGTTTTCAAAAAGCCTTCCTTACTGTTTAGACTTATTTACGAACACATCAATACGCAATCGACATACATTGTAGTCTATGTTGTTCTCTAAAATCTCTTTGCATTGATCTTTGAACTTATTCGCGCATCCATGAATACGCGATCAACGGTCATTCCATTACATACTGTTTTGAAAAATCTCCTTGCATTATTTTGGAACTTATTATTAAATAAACGAATGCACGATTGGCATGCATAGGAGTCTGTTATTTTCAAAATATCCTTGTAGTAGTCTTTGAACTTATTCGCGACAACATGATTATGCGAGAGACGCGAATCGTAATAAAGTATTAATGTACAAACTTTCTTTGGATTCGTCTTTTTGTAGCAAAACACGTTAATACAAAAACCTATTGCACGTAGAGACGGCCTTAAAACTTCGTTTTATCCTTAATGCGAATGCACTTCGTACTAACCATAACTCCGTTGTGTCCGAACTCGTACTAACGGAATTTGACTGTACGTATTCGTGAATACATGGAAACTGGATCGATAGCATTTAGTACATACCGATTTCAAACACTTTTGATTGTGTATGACATAAAGGACTCGTCCATAAATTGAAAGCTACTGGCAACACAGGAGGCCTTTTAAAATGGTTTTCTAACTATCTTGAAAACATAAAAATAAAACAACAGATTATACGGGGGGGGGGGGGGGGTAGAAGTGTCAGAGTAAAGGTGTATTAGAGCTGGTGTGCCCCAATGATACGTTTTAGGCCCCTTACATTTGTTATATACATAAATGATATCGTACATGATATTCACTCCAATATCAGTTTCATTGTAGATGATACAAGTCTTTTTCTAATCCTAGATTATCCCATCGGGACCGCTCATAACGTCAACTCTGACTTGAAAACAATTTCTAAATGGGCAAATAATTGACTCGTATCTTGTAACCGTTTTAAAACTGACTCTCAGACAATTTCTAAGAAAATTGATAAACCGTTCCATCCAGCACTATGTATGCTCAACCACGTGGACGAAGAAGTTGACTCTCACAAACATCTTTAAGTTTTTTGCCTTGAACGACTGCTCATGGCACAAACAAAAAGACTATATAAATAAAAGGCAAGATGAAGTATTAATATAATGAGCACACTCAAATTTCATCTAGACAGGAAATCTTTAGAAATTATATATACGTATTTTATATGACCTTTTCTTGAATATGGTAATGTGGTTTGGGACAACTGTACATTACTCGAGAAAAGTGAACTCGAAAAGATACAGAATGAGTCAGACATAATCGTGACTAGTGTGACAAAAGTGTTATATATCGAGGCTTTACATCGAGAAATTTGATAGGAAAGTCTTGAATCCAGATGACAAAAACACAAACTTACACTTCTATACAAAATGACAATTGGTTCAAGCCCTCCCTGTCTCATATCTCTGATTCTACCAGCTGTTAGTGATATTACTCACTATGACTTCGGTAATGTAAACAGCTTCCAGTCAATACAAGCTAGAACATGTCTTTACTACAGGTCGTTTCTTCCTTCAGTCATTCGAGAATGGAACACATTAACTTCAAAAGCGAACTAATTAATCGCGGCAATCATGTTCCCAGACACTTTTATTCGCGTAGAACGAAGTTCCAAATTCATCATGCTCGACTTAGGACAAATTGCAGTTCATTTAATCGACATTTATTTAGAATTAATATAATTGTATCACCTCTTGGTAGATATGGACTTGTAGAAAGTACACAACACTTTTTTGTCTCTTGCGATTATTACAAAGAACAACGTATCAAACTATTTCAATCCCACACACCATATGGTAATTTAACTTCAAATACCTTATTGTAGGGTGAGAGAACGTTCTCATATGAAGTAAACATTAATATTTGTGATGCCCTTCATAAATTGTTTGACAAGTCAAAAATAATTAATTAAGCCCACCTAATACTAACACGCGTGCACGTCTACGAGTCATGAACAGTGAACGGCAATTCCCTTTTTTTAAAATGACTGGCATCACATCTGAGACGACTCTCTGTACAAAGAAGCGCTCTTTTCTTTTGTTCTTCCGTTTTATTTACTCCTTATTTTCTCAACTTATACACAATGACGTACAAATATTAGTTAACAGTTTCTCCTTTTATCTTCTTTATTTTCTTTACTCTCATCTTTTATCAACTCCTTCGTTGTTCATCTTTGTGCTTTATATTTCCTTCGTTAAATGCTAATGTTTACTTAAGACACTCATCACTTTGACGATTCAACAATTAAAAATTGTTGTCATTAAAATTCAATATCATCCGTTATATATTCACATATATTTCCAATAGTTGTATCGTAAAAGAAGAAGACTATTATAAGCTATTGGTTTCGTTTACCTTCTATATTGTATATCTTGCGATCTCCAACTACAAATTTATGAAACGAAATATGTTCAAGCTAAAATCACATAGCATTAATCATTTGACTTATTCACGAATTGAAGAATACACGATCAACAGGCATTGCAACACGTGTTGTTTTCAAGACCTCTCCTCGCATTGTTTTAAGGCTTATTCGGTAATACATGGATACTATATCGACATGCATTGTAGTCCATGTTATTTTCAAGTATTTCCTTGCAAACGTATTCGAGAATACATGATTACAAGATTGACAGCCACTGTAGTACACGCTGTTTTAAAAATCTCTGTGCATTAGTCTTTGAACTTATTCGCAAAATATGCATAAGTTATCAAAAGGCATTGTAGTACACATTAGTTTACAAACATCTCTTTGCATTAATTTTGGCATTTATTCGCAAATACATGAATATACGATCGACATGCATTCGAGTCTATTCTGTTTTAAAAAATATCCTTGCATTAATCTTTGCACTTATTCGCGAAAATAAGTATTATTTTACAAAATATCATTGTATCCATCTGTTTACAGTAAAACACGTTTCTAAAAAACTGGGGGTGGGGGATCACATCTTTGTTATATCTATATTTCGTAATATTCGCATTATTATGTAGACATAACGTTTCAAAGGGAACGCAAATGCACTTAGTACTAACAATAAATTCGTTGTGTCCGATCTCGTACTAACATATTTTTACTGTATATATTCGCTAATACATGGAGACTCAATATACAGGCATTTTAGTACATCTTATCTTCAAAAACTCCCTTCCATCAATATTTGGAATTCTTTGGAATAAATGAATAGGCAATAAACAAGCATTGTAGCACACGTTATTTTCAAAAACTCCATTGAATGAATCTTTGAACTTAGTCGCGAATACACGAATAAGTGATAGACAGGCATTGTAGCACAGGTTGATTTCAAAAACTCTCCTTGCATTATTTTTAATATATATTCGGCAGCACATGGATACTCAATCGATAGGTATTGTAGTACATGTGGTTCTCAAGCACTTCTTATATTCGTCCTTGGACTTGATTGCGTATTCATCAATACATTATCTTCAGATGTCGGACATGTTTACTTTTTTTTTTCTTTCAATAATCTCCTTGTATTAATAACCGCAAGAGATTTGAATTCATATTTAATACTCCCTGTGAACGAATTCAGACGAAGGCAAATCTCACGGGAAGCACAAGTTACAGTAAATACACGCATGATAAATGCTGTGCTGATTTTGAACAATACCAGGCTGTTGGTGAAATGATTATAAAATTGTCGCCACGCATTCGCAGAGTCATCAAAGGGCTGTTTTTGCGATAATTAATTACCGATCTATGGAAGAAAACAAAATCGTTCAGAATCTACACATCCAATCTTACTATAATTCACTAGACTATTTTCAATATTCGCATGTCCAGGAATGAGAACTCCGTGGGGCATCGTTGACTGCTAATTCACGTGAGACATTTATTTACTTTCAGACAATTTCTGTGCACATTGAAAGAAAGAAAGAGAAAAACAAAGGTAGTAGAAAAATACAATTTCAATATCTGCCCAATTTCACGCAGTTTTAAACGCATTTGTACTTTCTAATGAGGTGCTATATGTTTTTATGTCTTAATGACTGCGAAAGCCTGATTGATATTTGGCTTCTGATAGATAGTGGTGGCGGTATTTAGCTTCTCATGGATAGTGGATATACTGTACAAATCCAATTGTTAGGACACGGTCATTAAAATTGTATCACATCAAAAACAGATGTAACAGCGTAAAATTCTATACCTTTAAATATTCAGATAGCCCTTAAAATTGCAATTGCACTACAATGTAAAACTAATTTTATTTCAAGTTGCATAAATATAGAATCCTAGGTCTATTTCCTGTCGAGAAATTGCCTGCTAAATTAATTTAAAACTACTCACTTTTAAAACCAGCATAAGTAAATATTGTAACCCATAAGTATGTTGGAAGGGTAATAATAGGACTAAAAAAACAAGTATGTGAATGATTTAGTATAGGCTGAAATAAATCACAGTACGGGTCGATATATATATATATATATATATATATATATATATATATATATATATATATATATATATATATATATATGATGAGACGTTAAAATATATCATTAGGTGAAAATTGATATCGCGATATCACTTTTGGAATTACTTTCTTTTCCCATTTGTTGGAAATATATCTGTTCTTATGTATGTTATTCTAACTTGTATTTCCATGTTTAGGCATATTTCTTTTTTTTTTCTTCTTCTACTCATTCTATCTCCCTCTCTTCTGTCTTTTTTCATCAGGATGAACAGATGTTAAAATATGTAAAAACTGCAGACCCTAGAGTATACATGTATGTAACCAATGAGGATGTGGCATCAAAATATGCCTAAAAACGAACTCCAAGTAACAGAAAGTAAGCATCAAGTATTAACTTTTTTAAAAATAGTTTTCCACAAGAATAGTGCAAATTGTCAGTGACTGAACTTCCATGGCCTGTTTCTATTTAAAATTCAGTATTACCCATCCAGTATCGTATACCTGTTAATCTCTACGACAAACTGTACAAGTTTGTAGCGAAAAACTCTGGATTAAATATAGTAATCAAATTTGTTAAGTAGCAATTTTAACTCTCATTACAGCCATAATCATGTCTAAAGACGATGGAGAAATCGGAGATAGATGAGTGGTGATTGCAAAGCGAAATAAAGTGACAATCGAAAAGGTTGGTGCAGCGTCTGTTAGCGAGCAAGACTGCAAGCTTGCCAAGGCCACATAATTTACGGCTGAATACAGAGAAGAAAAAAAAAAGAAAAAAAAAATACAGAACCAAAATATGTATAGGTAAACTCAGAATCATTAAAATCTTTTGTTGAATGTGTTATGCTCTGAAGTCTGTCGGATACAAAGCTCTGTGATGTTTCTACAGTGTACCATCCCAGCAATGTTCACTGTATCAATCTGCACATGAAATGTGTTAACGAAAATGAAATTCTCGTCATTTTCGTATGAAAGCAGACGTTAATTTAACAAAGTACACAATTAGAAGCATTATATACACCAACTAAATTTGTAAAAAGTCGCTGTCCTAAAATTGTACAAAATTTCGGAACTTCGGTTTGATCAATGTAGTAACGCAACCGTTAATCGCATTGGGACAGAATAGAGAAAAAATAAAAATAAAAGAAACCCCCCACCTCCATGCAAATTGATGAAATTGATGGTTTTTGCCTGAAAGTATACAATAAAAAGAAAATCTACACTTTTTAGTAGTAATAATGAAGTATTTCACTTTTGAAGTGGAAACATTTTGTATTGTCATTCGTGTCTGCGCCACTCGTGACAATACAATGTTTCCACTTCGCTCCTGAAATATTTCCTTATATCACCACAACAAAAACGTAGATATTCTCTATATAGTAGTGTCTTGCTTGCCGAGTTTTGATTCATAAATTTCATTTGAAATATTCTTTCTATATGTATCAATGCGATTATGTTTGCAGAGCATATTTAATGTATCCTTTTCCAATAGTTAATGGCACAAGATTTCTTTTTGAAATGCATAGCGCGGCTGTGTAACTATAAAAAGCTATTTTCCAGAACTGAGAGTTTTATTGACGTTTCTTTTTTATCCTATTACAATGTCATGCGACGAACTTTGTTAACTGTCAGCGTTAGGTGATACTGTTTTCTGGTTAATGCATAAAAGGACAAGAAGGGAAAAATAAAACTTTGCTTCAACTTCATTATTCACGAGTGTTTTAAATTCAACAAGCGCCATCACACAAAGTAATTCATTATTCACGAGTGTTTTAAATTCAACAAGCGCCATCACACAAAGTAATTCATTATTCACGAGTGTTTTAAATTCAACAAGCGCCATCACACAAAGTAATTCATTATTCACGAGTGTTTTAAATTCAACAAGCGCCATCACACAAAGTAATTCATTATTCACGAGTGTTTTAAATTCAACAAGCGCCCTCACACAAAGTAATTCATTATTCAATAGTGTTTTGAATTCAACAAGCGCCATCACACAAAGTAATTCATTATTCACGAGTGTTTTAAATTCAACAAGCGCCCTCACACAAAGTAATTCATTATTCACGAGTGTTTTAAATTCAACTAACGCTCTCACACAAAGTAATTCATTATTCACGAGTGTTTTAAATTCAACAAACGCTCTCACACAAAGTAATTCATTCGAACATTATACCAGTGATTAAATATCTACTCTTAAGTCAAAAGTATATTTTCAGCTGCTTTTCAATGAAAAGAGTGTTCATGAACTTTCAACCCCGGCCGGTGCTTGCTTTCAATGTGCTTTTGATGGAACGATTTTTAAAGCAATGAATATTTTGGCAAACATAATAAATGAATAATAACAGATATTTGCAATCACTGTAAATGACAACAGGAACGCCATCTCACTCACGGTGAAAGTGGACATTCATTTTGTTATGTATGATGTTTATATAATATTATAAATATTTTTTGGGAAATTATAAATGTTTCTTCACTTTAATATTTGCTTAAATCTTAATGTTTATCAGGAAAAACATGTTTAACTAGTGTCCTTGAATTAGGTTGTTTTGATCAATATGTTTTCTCAATTTGAAGGTCAAGGTTGATTTTTGTTTACAAGTAAAAATTCCATTAAGATGACTCATATTCTAGAACATTCTGTCATGTGACCAATCTTTATATATGCCATGTTTGGTGGACATTTATTCAGTTTTGACATTACCATCAGTCTTGTAAAGAGCTATTACAGTTGTGAAAATTCATTACAAATTCTAAGAGAGGAATTATTTTAAATATTCATTGGATTATAACAGTGCTCATAAACTTTTGGATTTTGGAATTTTAATTGATGATTTTGGAATTTAAGTGAACTTATTCAGATATTTTGGAATACTTCATTTTGACATCAGCACATCAAGATTTCTAGTACATCAGGACTTTGGAGACCATTAGCACATCATAACATTCAAGGACATAGCCGTGAATTCGGAACATTCTATATTTAGGACTTGTGATTAGAACAATCATTCTTATTGGATTATTAGGATTTCAAAACACATTACTGTAAGTGACTTTTTGATTTTTCATTTTAATTATCTAGTAATAAATTGCTTGTTGATTTTTACATGATTTGTTGGTTTCACTTTCTTTCTGTTACATTTTTCTTAGACCATAGAGTCGTAACAATTTGTTTACACAAGACCATCTCAATGTTAGCCATTCAAGATACAGTGACATGACTCAAATGTTAACAAATAATTGTTTACGTTTTGTGGGTATTTGTATGAAGTATTGATGGAAAATTAAATACTTTTCTCTCTGATATGATTATGATATCGTTTAAAAAAAATAAAGTAGCGATTGAACGGTACAAGAGAATTAATATTTGAAATTATAAATATTTTTAGCAGTAATTGTATCGGCTGGGTATTGGCGAAGAATTATGCGCATGAGAGCAGTGATTTTATCAGATTTAGTTTGCAAAATTATACAATCTTTAAGATTAAATACTCTTTTCCCCATTTCTGCTACTTTTCTATAGAGCTGATTATATAAAGCACGATATTTGTCATATTTGGTATGTGGTATATTACATAATGTATGTGAGGTGGCTAGCTAGTATATATAATTTCAGTCGCTCCATTATGAGAAAATAAAGTTAGTCCTCATCATCAACCACCACACGTAGATCGTAGATGGGTTATGTTAGTCCAACTATAGCCCAATTATAAAATTTTTGTCGGCAAAGTTTGTATGATTAAATCGTCGAAGAGCATTGTTAAGATTTTAAATGTGTGATACAATGGGAGAAAACATATGTGTGTGTGTGTGTTCGTGATGAAGCCACTTCGTTGAGAAATTTGTTCGTTCAGAAGACCCCTTGTCATAATCACACTATAATACTTTATGCAGCATGATACAAGAAAATTTTGGACTTAATGTCGTGATGTAGATTTTATCTTTTCATTGTAGAGGCAATGTATAATAAGATGATTATGGAGTTATTTCAATTAAACACGGAAAATATATGATTACCTGTACTTTAATTAGGATTCTAATCTTATTTAAAAATGTAAGAGAAACTTGATAGACGTAAAACCAAAATACAAAAAGTTAGGGTCACTATTATGTACAAACAGAACACTTTGACTGAAATCATCCCGGTTTAAGGTTTAATTGCCGCGAAATTTAATAAATGAAAATTTAATTGACATTTAATTAAATAATTACTTTTAAAAATGGAAGAAATTGAATTAACAAGGATCTGTAATTTCGATGAATTGTGAATACAAACCCAAGTTCAAGCTGAAATCCCCAAATCATACAAGATATTTAGACTGCATCTGCATGGTTGACATTCAACATGACAGTGGAGGAGTTTAGAGAATCCTGAAAGGTCGATGAGTGTTATCTAATCCACATTAAAGTTACAGACTGTCGAGATTTCTATACTTTAAGATTGAGCTTCATTTTTCTGCTTTTTAAGTTTCGAGAATACTGGACTAGTAGTCATAGATCCCGGTCTAATTTGTTTCGATGTTCTACGTGATTCGTATGCTTTTACGTTGCTTTATCACGTGACTACTGCTATATGCTATCTAGATTATGTAAACTTATATCATATTTTCTATCTTACTCAGTGTAATAAGTCCCACACACAATAAAAACGTCATGGCGACGTACAAGGCAGATACATAATGTAGGAGTCTTCTGAATGTTCTTAAAAGTTATTACACTATTTTGCAGTTTTATTCAAGAAAATTCGTATTTTTAATATAAAAATAGAATCATTGCGCTCATTTAAATTGAAAATTATGATACTCGTTGAATAATTTCAGTCGCTTGCTTGCCGCTGTTCCTTGGATAAATGTTCTTTTAAATATTCTTTCTATATATACAAATGTGTTTAATTTTGGAGAGCATATCTTATTTATCCTTTTCCAATAGTTAATAGCACAAGGTTTCTCTGCGAGGTGCATAAACGCCGCTGTGAAACTATTAAAAGCCCTTTTCAAATACTGAGAGGTGTATTAACATTTCTTTTTTAATCCTACAATGTCACGCGATGAACTGTTTTGATAAAGAGAAAAAACACTCATCATAAAAGTGTTCATGGTCTCAGTAAATCCGCTTTATGTGATACTGTTTTCTGGTTAACACAAAAAGGTCAAGAAGGGTGAATTAAAACTTTTCTTCAACGTCAGTATTCATGAGTATTTTAAAATCAACAAGCGCCCTCTCATAAAGTAATTTATTCGAACGTTGTACCAGTGATTAAATGTCTACTCCAAAACGGAAAGTAGATTTACAGGTGCTTCGCATGAACTGTAGTGAAAAAAGTGTTCATGAACTTTCAACCCCGAAAAGCACTTGCTTTCAATGTGGTTATATGCAACGTTTCTGAAGTAATTGAATATTTGTGTAAACATGATAAATGAATAATAACATATATTTGCAATCACAGTAAATAATGAAAGTAACGTGATCTCAGACAGAGTGATGTGTACAAGACCATTTCAATGTTAACCATTCGACATACAGTTATATGATTTATATGAAGAAAAAAAAAAACATAACTTTTTTAAAAACAAAGTTTTGCGGGCATTTGGCGAAGAATTGTGTGTATTAAAATATGTATGTATGTAGAGCAATGATTTTATCAGCGTTACCATGTAACAAAATAAAATTTTAAAGATTTCATACTTTCTATAATTTATAGTATTTTTCTAAAGAGCTGATCATATAAAAGAACATATTCGTCACACCTGATATGTGGTGTACTGTATAATTTATGTGAGGAGTGACCAACTAGTACACATTATTTCAGTCATTCCATTATGAGGAGTTAAAGTTGGTTTCTCATATAGCATCATACGTAAGAAGGAGAACTGAAATACATGTTGCTTAAAATCACCTCGTATACTGTTCTGACTTACTCAAATACAAGTTTAATGTGCGCATATAAACAGAAGCTTAAGCTTTAAGTTTAGAAGTTGAAATATGCACGTGAGGAGAAGTGCTGGAGCAAGACAGAAAGGAAAGATAGGTGTTGATAGGCATACAGAAAAATATATATGGATTATGTAAGTAATGGCGTACCTGCGGTTTCGTAGAAGGCTCCATCGCCTGTTATGATTATTCAAAGTCCTTCACCTACTGTCCATTCCTCGGTGAACGTGAGATTTTAAAAAAAACATACCGTCATATTTAACGACAAACGTTAGGTCTTAGCACTTCAAATGTCATACTTAGAGGCAACACTCCTACGCTCGTCCCCTAAAAGATGAATTTGAGAAGTACACTTATACTGGTTTTTACATGTCAAAAGTTATTCAATGAAACTTTAAGCTTCAAGCTCAAGGATATACAACCTCTCATTTGCAGTAAAAAATCCTCAAAGAAACGGGATATGATAGCTAGAGTTTAACACTAAAAAGGCTGTAGAGTATGTGCTTTAAACTTGTACTCTTGATGAGGCATACAAACGGGATATGATAGCTAGAGTTTAACACTAAAAAGGCTGTAGAGTATGTGCTTTAAACTTGTACTCTTGATGAGGCATACAAACGGTTGAGATGACAGAAGTTACAAATAAATATATTGGTAAGAACCTCAATTATTATGACAGCTATTACTCTTAAAGAGGTGACTTGTTTTAAATGTTAGCCTACTAAGGTCAATCGTTTCTTGATTCAATTGCATAGCTCTTTGAACAAAATGATAAAATCGTAATGGAATTGAATAACTAGTTTACTTCATGTCCAACTTGGATTAATGGATAAAGGTGCTCCGTTTATACGAGACAACATCATATTTCGAGAGAGATCGGGACATGTAATATTTCAATCTGGAATTTAAGTGCGCTGAAACCTTAATTGAAATAAAAAAAAATTTTAGATTCCGTTATATTGCTAGACATCGAAAATTATATGTAGTCCCTATGACGCACGAGGATTGCCTTCAACTTTAACGGGTAAACTTATTGCTGTACAGACGTTAGTCCTTGTCTATTGCCATGGCAGGATCTGAGCACTTTAATCAGTTAAAGAGATAATGTTAGATTTACAAGTAGTGAATTACTCGGTAAATATTCATATATTATCTACTTCAGTCGTGAGATCGCATATCTATGTCAATTGACAGCTATAAGGAAGTTGCTTTGGGTTACTTACCCCTTTGTATCCTTTTTCTATCCGGTACCACATATGTACGTCTAATCTTCTGTCAAAGAACGGATGCCTAGTTTCATATGAATTAAAACAAATACGCAAACTAAACAAAGAAACAACATTATAGAAGATTAGAGAAACTCATTAGACAACTTCAGACAAGAACGTATCGTTACTGTATTGATGAGCATAACAATTCCAATAAACGAGGTTTTATAAATAAATTATTGTGACCAATAAAAGAGAAAATGCATTCCAAAAACAAATGCCACTTAGATAAAAACAGATATGAAACTGGACAGTCGTGACTCCTAATAGAAAAATGTCCTATTTGATACAAAAATCTAATGCATATAATGAGAATATGACTAAGAACATGTAAAAAGGATATTTGTGAGAAACATTTCTATGACTTCATCTAAGTAGCCGAGAGTACTAAATATACTAATAAATAAATAAATAAATAATAATAATAAATAAATAAGTTTTAGGAAATTATTATGTAACCGACTTTGAAGAAGTAAATCTTTTGCTAAAGATCTGTATTGATACATATCATAAGTTTTTAATCAATTGAATTTGGAAATGTTTAATTATTTACTTTTATTCGAATATAGTATGAATTTTTCCCTACAATATCAGGATTATATAAATATATGCGTTACCCTGGCAACGCTACGCTAATGCTCTTTTCTGTTACTTGTGTGCCCTGGAAAGAAACATTAACATAATAAAGAACTTGTAGAGATGTTGTGGACTGTCAATTTACAGGAATCCCTTTTATATGTTTTGAAAGCTTTAGCGTCGAATTTGATAGATCTGATGAAAAAAATAAAAACATCGAAATTATATAATTAAACAATTAAGGATTATTTGCCAGAAAACAACTTTCTTAATCTCTGCAGAAATGCACTGATGTTTACTGTGGCTTCAATGAGAGAGAGAGAGAGAGAGAGAGAGAGAGAGAGAGAGAGAGAGAGAGAGAGAGAGAGATAAATGAGTGAAGTAGAAAAATATGTTCCTTTTGGTATAGTGGAGATAGCGAAATTTAATGGTGTGACAGGGACTTTATCACTGAATGGTTTTAGGAATATTACTTCGGTGATTGAATGTGCATAACTAGAAATCAAAGCAGACTTTAACAAGTATGGTCGCTTCCAGAGGTTACTGAATAAGGTACTAACGATTCGGATTGAACAAAGCGTTTAAATTTGCTGCATTAAGGCAAAACCCTAATTTTCTATGGCAGCGATTGTGAGCAGATACGATATTGTCTATTTCAGAAATAAGATCAGAGAGACATCACTGAGAGTTGACTTAGGTCTCACTGGACTGTGTTTTGGTGAATTTACATCAGACTAAGGCAGATTGCAGAAAATGTTCACTGTCATTACAACAAATTGGCATGCTTCTCTTTCTCCCTCAACCACCTCGATTTTGAGATATTTACAACTGTAGCAGAAATACATAAACATGTACACCAAATTGGCCGTTGATTTGAAGCCCAAGTTACGCATGTGATCTCCTGTAGTAGTCTAACTGTCAAAGGCAGTCACCAAACAAACCAATCCATTTTCAAGTCTAACTAAAAGTAAATGTAGACTAAATTGCAGAATTAGTTTCTGGGTGATATTATTAACACAAGGCTCATGCTTATTAGGTTCATGCCCTCTACCATAAAAATTAGGGGGATATCAAAATACGAAACTATGTGAGACCTTAATTATATTTATTATGTATATATATATATATATATATATATATATATATATATATATATATATATATATATATATATATATATATATAATCAATAATGAGTGCCTAAACTTTTGGGCTATGACGGTACTTTAACATACGGCCAAATAGTAAGTCGCACTTTAAGTTTGGTTAAGATGTCAACAAGGTATTTACTGGCATTTGAGTTCAAGGCCAGACTTGTTGACAATTATTCACAACTATATACAACTAATTTGGGGATTCTCCACTCGAATGACGTATTTTGTATTGCATTCTGGGTTATTTGAATATGTGTATAAATACGGACTTGATACGCATTATAATCGTTCCTATTTTAAATCCTGTGTTAGAAACATTCCTGTTTTTTATGATCAGTCTGTTTGGAATCATCTGACTGTTTGGAATCATTTTATGATTAGAGTTTTAGTTGTGCCATAATGCCGTAATGCTGTAGTGTTGTAGAACATTCATTGGAATTACCGTAAAGTGCTCATTAACCATTGGATTTAAATATATGACTTTTGAATATTTGCGGAACATTCAAGATTTTTGTTGTGGTACATCAGGACATTCCAGATTATCGTTGTGGTACATCGGGACATTCCAGACTATTCAGTCATTCGGACCATTCATTCATTCGGAACATTCATTCATTTGGAACATTTTATAATTTCTGACTTGTGTTAGGACATTTAGGTATATTTGGAATTGAATTCACAAATTGTAAGTGACTTTTTAATTTTCATTTTAATTACAGAGAAATAAATTGTTTGTTGATTTTACATACATTTTTGGTTTCACTTTCTTTCTGTTACATTATTTTAAGACCTAGAGTCGTAGCATAATGCAGGCATCCTTTCGATGGCGGACTTTATACTTCTCCCTAATTAGGTCAAAATCGCACTATAAAACTTATGTATCTCCCCGTGTCGTGGTAATTTGGAATTGATAGAGTCCAAAAGATCCAGATTCTGTTTGAAATTAAACCCCTAAACAGGTAATTGTAAAGTTGCGGGAGCTCATCGGTAACATCAGTGACCGCTACGGTTTGAATAGATGAACACTATGGTGTGAAGACACCTGTGTGTGTGCTCTCATATACATTTATAGCGGAAGTGTCAAAACTGTTTTGAAATGTTTTCAACTTGTAAATTTCTGGTGAAGTTTAGAAACTAAAAACGAAAATTAAATTGCTTGTTTAAGTGACAGTTGATTAAATATTATTACCTATTTGTAATTACAATACTCTAATCTAGGTACTCCTATCAGTTAAAATTAATTGCAATGTATAGTTTTTGCTGTGCTCATTTGAAGTCATATGGCCAACATGTATAGTGTAATGACCAAAAAGGGCACATAATCCTTAATAAGTTGTATTTTAGAACTTACAACCTTTACTAGCACTTTCATCAAATGCAGTAAAACTTTAAGGCCGAATTCTGAAACTGACTGGTAGCGCTAGAAAGCTAGACAGATATGGTTCCAATCCAGCGTGAATCTTCACCAAATTGCCTGATTTAGTAAGCAACCCAAGCCGTTTTCTGAATTTACAAACATTTTTACACATACAGACCAATTGACCCAAAAGACTTGTGCCATATTTGTCAACTTGGCTAACGTCGCTCAGTCCATATATGGTATTTTTAAAACCGTTTGTTTGTATTGAGCAAAATCAATGACTTTTAAGTTGTTGCAATGAGTGAGCCTTGTATTAACTGTGGAGAGGAAGTTTGTTTGGAATAAGTTGCTGAAACCGCCCCCCCCCCCCCCAAAAAAAAAAAAAAAAAAAAAAAACAGAGAGAGAGAGAGAGAGAGAGAGAGAGAGAGAGAGAGAGGAATATATTAGTTTGAAGCATCTACGCGGCTTAATCTCATAAGAGGTCACTATCAATAAACAGTTGGAGAAGTACCATATATAGACCTAGCGATGTGACGTAATAGAAAGCAAAAATGTGTATCAAATTGTTCAGATGAAATTTAAACAAAAGTTAGTCGGTCACATTTTCTTAAAATTGCGTCTAGAGAAAGACAAATTAACGTTCTTTGATTTCTACATGAGTGTAGGTGAAGGAAAATTCGTTTGTCACAACAGAGGAAACGAAATATGTCGGACGTACGGAGGGAAGTACGCAACGGCCGGATAATATATCTCCGGTTTTTCTTAGAAAGACAGGACATCGTCATCATTATCGTCAAATTTAATCATATTTTCAAAATAAATCCACACTATAGTCGTGATGATTATGATTACTCCTATTATTATTACTTTAACCCATATTTTCATACCCTCACACTTCGAAAATAAGCAGTGACTATGTCGTCCTGTCCGTTGTCAGTTCCGTCCGTCCATTAGTAATGTAGTGTTTATTCTCCTCCACGGTTTCTACACGGTTATAGATACAGACTTGAAAGTTTGAGATTTAATTTAGGGTGGTCGGTAGATGTGCACGACGGTTTTATAATTTTGATATCACCCCCGGGGGCGGAGCTAGGGTATGTTAAAATCTCAAGTTGATGTGTATCTTCATCGACGGCAGGGCTTAAAATATATAACAGGTTTTTGGATTACACCCTCATGTCTTGGCCTGGGGGTGGTAGAACTTTCCCCATTGGTCATAACTTAGAAACTGTTGTGACCCCTACCCTATAACCACATATTGGTTTTGAAGGACATATGTACACCAACTGAACATGAATTGACAAATATACATTCAAAGTGTTATAACACTGGGCCCTGTTCTAGTGTCATAGCTATAATGCATGGAGATATGCATGTGCGTGCCACTGCCCCAGTTCTTGTTATTACTGTTCTTGTTATCATCGTCATATCATCATTATGACATCATTTATTCTCACACAGAATGATGTCATGAAACAGAATGTAATTACGGATTACATGGCTTGCCTTTACGAAGCTTTTCAGTTTTATGTTGTCTCCAGCATCGAATATAAACGCAGATTATCATGCTGGAAGGAAATTCAGACCAAAGTGCCCGTGACCTTTCACATGTTTACGCTGTGACAGGGTATACAATTCATAAATTAATAATATAGAACAGGCGTGCACAACTCAAACGTTTACATGAGACAGAATCGACCTTGATTATAACTAAAAGCATAAATACACATGTGTACAGTAAGGATACGGGCCGCGGGCCGCAAAAAAATGTCTAACCGTCCAAGTATGTATGTATGTATATATGAATGCATCTATGTATGTATCAATGTATATATGTGTGTATGTATGTTTAATTTGAGAACGTCTATATTTACGTGTGCATGTAAATGTGTAGCTACGTATTTATGTATGAAAAATCGTAAGTTAGTACATACATTTGTACACATGTATGTATACATGTAAGCATGCATCTATCTTTGTTTCTTTATCCGTCTGTATTCTCCATATCTCACAGTATATCTGGATAGCTAGCAAGCCATATATGGAACTACAGTATGTGAGTGCATTCTTGAACTGCTTAATACCTTGACGTTGAAGCAGAATTGTGGCAAACTTCTGACCAAATGCCTTCCACAAAAAGGTGCATCCTCTTTCATTTTTAAGAAAAATGCAATCCAGAATTAAGAACCCTAAAAATGTTCCACGAGGACTCTATTTATTGATTGCATTGACTTATTCATGAGATCAAACTAATCATTGCAGCCACATGCCTATTTTCTGTACCTACGTCTCTTCTTATATTCAGTGGACAGCTTTGTCTTGATTTAACTGCATGCAGATAGTACCCTCCGACCGTGCAAGGGTAGCTATTAGTACCAAAGACTTATATCCAAATAATCTGGCTAAAAAACCCATCATTAATATAGTATGGCGATATAGGGACAGGGTAAAAAGATTATAGGGACCAGAGAAATTTAATATTAGGCCGCCATGTTGAAGAGTATAGCGACAAGATGTAATGTGTTATAGGGTATAAAGTTCACATGACGAGTCTATATTATTAGAAATGTAACAGTGTTATAAGTTGTTATAAGTTGTGTCTGTTTGGTAACATTGTCAAACCAGAATTTGGCCTGTATGAAGTTAAGATTTTTTTTCTAGTAAAGTTGTGAGTTTGTGTTTTTTGAAAACGAGAGACCCCAATGTTATTTCATTATTTGTGACACATGTAAGGTTGTGAGTTTGTGCAAGTTTTGAAAATAGAAAAACTTAAGTAACACAGCTTTCTACTTCACGTAGACATCGGCAAATTTTAAGTACGGTTAGTGATTAAGACATACACAAACATATGTAGAGCGGGGCGCTATGTAAAGAGAGAGGTAACTTCGTCAAATCAACAATCATCGTGAAAAGATCACACCTTTCCAATGAGAAGCCAGATGCTAAGCGACGTCGACATTCATTTGTCGCCAAATACGATCAGAGCAGTATTAGCACAAGTTCATGCCACCGATTTTGAAGATGAAATGATCGACCTCTATCCAACACCATCTACCACCATTGGACCCAGAGAGTCAAGATCCACAAAGAAAGTATGTGGTTCAGCAGCCCCTGAAGATTATTTTCACATTCGAGAGACACAAAATGTTACTTTCAGAAAATTTCGAACGTACAATGTGAAATTTAAAGAGTTCAAGTCTCAAATGTCACCAGAGAATGCAGCTGGCTTCGTTACAGATTTATGGAAATCGATATTAGAGAAATCGAAATGACAGTACAAAGCTTAAGATGAAGAACGTTTGAGACTATTCATCACTCACGACAGTTTGAAGTCTTCTGTCTTCATCCAGTATAGTACACCTGCAAAATGAACACCTTCCAAGATCATGGACAAAATTCAACATGTTCAAAACTGCTATTCACATTATGCACGTTTCACCTCCGAGAGGCAGCGGAAAATGGGGGGAAATAAATGTTTTATTGGTGGATCAACTTTGCAGTACCAAAAATAGTATCGTCCAGACTAAAAACCATCAAGACCAGATGTGTTTCGCTTGTGCCGTCGTGGTGATGGAAAACTTAAAATATTGACCACTGACCTTAATTTTGAAGACATAACCCCAATGTGATAAGCCATAAACCTTCTAATGACGATATACTTATACTAAGTTTCATCCCTTAATCTAAAACGGCAGTACAATATACAATATACAATAGAAAATTATATATATAGAATAAAATATATAAAATAAAATAAAATATATAAAATTATATATATAGAAAATTATATAGAAAATTATACAATAGAAAATGTGACTGATGGACGGACGGACGGACAACGGACTGATGGAAAAGAGAATAATATGTCTCGTGCTTTTCGCGAAAAGCCAGGGGATGGAAAAGTATGTGATAACATGGACTTATACATGCCAGTGATTGGAACTCTCTCACCTCTGGTACAATAGCGAATTCACTACAGTTCTCGCATGAATTACATGGGCAAATGAAGTATGATGGTTCTTACGCAAGACCCAAAGCGCTGACGCAGCTGGTATATTTGGCCAATTTTTAACCAAATTTTAAAACTCTATAACGTAAATTCTACAAGTCAGTTCCTTTTCAAACTTTGAACTAATGAACAAGATCTTATTTTGATTTACATGGTATCAGTCGTGTCCTATAACATGCCCTAACAAAATGTCTTATGTGGAGAAACGTGTCATATCTAAGCAAAGACCAGCCTTCAAGATTTGAACCACTTTTACTGCTGACAAGTTTTAACCAAAACCTAAATATCAGTTACAAAGACGCTGCAGAGATGATCCCTTTTGTACTTTCAAATAAGGGAAAAACATTTGTGCCTATTTAAATTATAACAATTTCGTCATCAACATTATAGCAAAAGCACAGCATATAATGAAATAAGCCCACAACATTAAGACGTAACTATCTCATATAACGATATAATCACCGAATATAAAGAAAACGAATAAAGCACCAAACTGAAAAGAAAATGCACCCTATATATTAGCGTAAGCACCACATATATTGTAAAACGAAAAGCATATAATGACAAAACGACTGCACACAATGTCAAAACCACCGAATAATGTCATTAATACTGAATATAAAGACGAAACCCCTGCATATAATAGTAACAGCACCACGTATAATGACGAATCTACCGCATATAATGAAGACATAACAACATTATAATGAAGAAAGCACGGAATATAATGAAGAAAGCACGGAATAAAAACACAAAACCACTGAATATAATAACGAAAGACAGTCCTGGCTAACCACATTCTCAGAAAAAAACATGCCATTGATACAGATCATTAATATACATACGCAAAATTACACCTTGACCCACTTTAAGGAATTAACTCCAATTCTTGGTAAATCAAAATAGATCACTGAGTTCACGTAACTTCCAAAGAAAAAATAAACAGTTCATTTCAACCTAAAGTCGTGAGGTTCTCCTAGTTTTCATTTGATTTAGTCAAAATCTATCGCTGTTGCTGCTACATGTAATCGGTTTCTCAGACATGATCAAATGTATGTACAGACGTTTTCATCATCCTGCGCTCATTTTATTTATTACTGCGATTTTCTTCAGCAATTTAAGGTGAATTAAAGCCCCCCCCCCTGAAAACACAAACACACACACACACACACACACACACACAAAAGAAAGAACGACCCCCCCCCCAAACAAACAACAAGCACAAACAAACCGATAAATATGTGCAGTAGCAGCATTTGAAGTTTATTTCTGGCCCGACCATTCGATCCATTCATCCCCCACTCATCCCCTCCCTTATAGCTCCAGACCTTTTCTTCATGTATCTACCTATATAGGGCTTAGAACTTTTTTTCGTTTCTCGCTATCTGTCGATCACTCGTAAGTGCGCACATAAAACGAATCATCTGACTGAGACGATATACTTGCTAGCATGGTAAAGGGGGTGGGATGGGGCTTCATATGCACAAGCCAAAATTATTTCATTAATTTCCGGGAAACAGCTTCCGTCCCCCCCCCCCCCCACTCGACTCTTGATCTTATGATGGATGTATGTGTATGAATCAACCTATTTGCATGCATTTCCTTTGAAACAGTTATCAGATGGAATCATTCGTGTAATTTCTCCGGAAATCACTCTGATTTGCTTTTCTAGCCAAAAGGGCATAGTCTAAGGTTGACATGTACAAATGGACAACCCTCTATCTACGATAAAATAGATTTTGTTTGCCAAATATTTTTCTTGATCCAGTTCATGACAAAATAAATCAGCGATCACAGTATATAGTAACATAGCAAGAAGAAGATGGAGAAAATTTCAAATATGCTTCAGACAATAAACGCCAATAATTGGCAATATTGATTTTAGACTTAAATGACATGACTGACTCCTGGAAAACTATTAAAAAAAAAAAAAAAAAAACAAGTGGTAAGACTTTTAATTCGCCAATGATTCATTCGTCCCAGCGAGGCGTTAGATTTAGAAAGAAGAATATCTATGCTATAATAATGCCGAATAGGGGAGAAACATATATGACTCTATTATAGCTAACAAATTCCCTCTTTATCAAATGGGTGATATTGTAATGTGGATGGCCTATCTCGCTCTCTCAAAGTAATCCGTAGTTATGACGTCTTAAGTACAAAATTTCAGCAAATATGTATTGAATGCACAACACAACAGTTGCGTGGTGAAAGTTTTTTTTTCGTAAACTCTTCTACCGCTGTACGATTAATGGGCATTGGCGGCGCGAGGGTTATTTACCACAGAGAACAGTTTTTATGTCAGTTGCCAACCTTCCCTCTTCCCTCCACCCCACTCTCCTAAATATAAGTTTTGTGAAGAATTGCCCCCGTTACACTTAGGTGAGGTGAAATGCTATGAAAATTTCAGCTGCAAAAAAAAAAAAGAAAAAAAGATCACGACGGCGTCCCCCTTCGCCTGGCGCCCGCGGGCAATTGCCCCCCCCCCCTCGCGCCGCTACTGTATATGGGAAGCAGCCGCTGCACCCCCTAGACACACACACATACACACACACACATGCCCACGACATTTCATGGAGTTGTTTTCGCTAGAAACGAATGCCCATGAACGTTTTTTTTTTTTTTTTTTTTTCTCAGATTAAGTATTAAGGTTAACAGTGTGACCCTACCAAAGTTTTATTTCTACAAATTCTTCCATTCACTCCCAAACCACGAATATTTCTGATTTTATAATAAATCTTGTGCCAGTTACGGATATGTTATGAACAGCTTGATCTGATGATGTGTTTAAAGATTTAAAATGTTGTGTTGACATTTTTCGGAAAATTGGCAAAGTATTTCCTGAATCAGCTTTATTCATCATCACTATTGTTCAATTTTCAATTAATTTTTTTTTTTTGTTTTTTGTTTTTTGTTTTTTTCCTCTGTTGAAAGTAAAACGGTACGTTTTATGAATGATTTGTGTCACAGATTTTCTAGCAACTAAGGTTTGCAACCAGCTAAAGTATTGTACATCCCAGGCAATGCAGCCTAAAAACTACAATATATTTACATGTAGCTGTGCACTGTCCTGCAACCAGCAAAGGTACTGTACATACATGGTAATGTGGCCTACAAAGTAGAAAATATTTACACGTAGCTGTGCATTGTCCTCGCTACAAATATTTCGCGGCGTACATCATTCATGAATGTGCTTTTTCTGAAAACTCGACCCTAGTCACAATTAGGTGACTCACGGTGAGCTAAATATAGATCTCAGGGAAATCCGTAAAATAAAGTTTATTCATCATTAGCTGTGTTTTGGTGTCAGAGAAAGGACAGGTAGGTTATATATCTACATTTACTTAAGTTTTGTAATAAGATGCATATAAAAGAACCTGTCAGTAATATATAATTTAAGGCTTTGTTTTTCTATCGGCTCGATTGAATCAACATATGCTGATTGCGTCATTGATTAAAAGTATATGTGTAGAACCTATGAATTGAATTTTCTATTGAATGGCCCATACACTATACTATTAAAAAGAAAGAGAAAGAAAACGTAGAAATTTACTACTGCATACGCCTTAGGCCATTTTACCATTATAATTGAAAATAAGACGAAATCTGGATATTTTTCAGTCTGAGAATAATATACATACAATGCTACATGAACAAATAAGTTCAGTATTGACAAGGTTTGGAATTTCTGCTTATGCTCTACGGATAGAAAGAAGATAGATGCTTTCAAATGCCAAGAGATGAGATATTGTTATTGTCTAATACATTTTCCATATTACAGAGAATGAAGACGAATATCATACCAAGATATGAGATGTTATGTTGTTATTGTCTAGTACATTTTCCATATTACAGAGACTGAAGACGAATATCAAACCAAGATATGAGATGTTATGTTGTTATTGTCTAATACATTTTCCATATTACAGAGACTGAAGACGAATATCATTTTGTTTTACAATGTCCACGGTATGTCTCTTGCAGAAAGATATCTACTGATAACTATTTCTGGGTTAGACCAAGCATGTTTAAATTGTTACAGCTTTTCAAGAAAAGTGATGAAAACTTTGTTCTGAATCTGGTAAATATTTGAGAGCATGTAAAACGAGATTTATTGATGCGTCCATACTCTTGTTAATTAGATAATTATTATTTATTGTATGATCTATCAGTTCTGGCTAATGCCACATTCAAATGTATATTTGTATAATATGTTGATATTGGACGAGAAATCTTTAAGTAGGTAATAATGATTTTTTCAGTTCAATTCAGTTCAGTTCAGATTAGTTACTGTTATCTAGATTTTCTGTTTGTACCAAATCAAGAAAAGTTGCTGACCATAACCGGTGTATCCAGGGCACACTTTGTTTTTCAACCAGCTGTGTCATTATGTTATAGATCAAATGATCAGTAAGTTTTGTTATCTAGATTACATGAGAATAAGTCATTTTTCATTTTTAGGTTTTACCTCCTGACGCTTTTTCCAAAGCGTCGTAGTTATTGTGATACTTTCTGTCTGTCCCTCCGTCCATCAGTCCGTATCACTGACTCCTCCTATACGGCTCAGTGCAGATTCACCATATAGGTAGATACGTTTGTCTCTCCGGTAACCATCTGCGAGAGTGGTATTTAGGTTCCCCAATAGTGGGTCAAAGGTTATATATATATATATATATATATATATATATATATATATATATATATATATATATATATATATATATATATATATATATATATATATATATATATAAAATGACCATTCCATTATTCCATTAGATCACGGTCTGAGCAGACAGCAAGGGTCGGGGGATATGTCATAAAAACGCTGAGATTTGACACAAAGAGCCCTGGAATTAGTTTTTTGAGAAACGTTTCAACAAATCTTACATTTGCGTTACAAACCTATTTTTTAAACGATTACTATTAAGATTAAATTACTATTGATCTCGTCTTCATTAAATATCTACCTATTTGATGCCATTGCAGTTAAAATTATCAAGGAGACTACATAACTCCTAGGATTTTTTAAACTTGTAAAGCACAATTTGAGTGTAATTAACATATGCATAAAAATGCAACATAAATAGCATATACATTCAGGGCATGAGTCTGTAATAAATGACTCTGTTTGCACAGTCTTTGCTGATGATTTTGCCATAGGTAAGTAAATATATTCGCAGACAGATATATGGCTAGACAGAGAAAATGAAAGACATACAGGTACACAAATAGCTAATTAGCTAGTTGGATAGAAGGAGATACTATATCATAAATTAATTACAAATATTTTATCACTTATCTAGTGGAACTTAAAACGAATATAGAAGAAACAAATGCCATGGTACTTCCATACAATTAGACTACACCATAAATTACAAACTAATATTTAGGCCTATCAGTGATGTAACCTTCCCGTTATCCTACAATCATCAACTGCATACTTTTATGGTTAGGAGTTTTAAAAGCAATGTTGTTACATATTTTAAGCATCCAACTAGCCATCATAGAAAACTTCACTTGCGAATACAAAACTTTCTTAAATCCAGGCAAAGCCTGCATTGGGTTTGATCTTTCTAAGTATTTATACTTTTGCTTTGATTCAATTGCAGGTTGAATAACAACTGATCAAAGAGGGAAAGAAGATATGAGTACTCATTTGACCAAAATGGAGTCCGAGTCAGAGAAAAAAGCCGTATCAAAGAAGAGAGGTACAGGGCCTGACGAAAATGGAACCACTCAAGCAGAATCAACCAAAAGAAGGAACACAGTTCTGGATCGATCAGTCAAAACGATAAATTGCGTGAGCAACACGAACATTGGCAACGATGAAAACAGCAGACGCTATCCGGATTTGGAACTGGAAGATGTCAAAATAAAAGAGAAAGGTGGCAAAAACACATCCAGTTCTAAATTGAAATATGATAACAAACACTCAAAAGAATATACATCATCAGGGGAAATAGACATAAATAAAGCACAGACTGGTGTACTACAAGAAATTGCTTGTCTCAAGAAATTGCAGTCTGAAGAGAATCAATCTTCGATAAAAACTCCTCAACAGACGTATCAATTAGATGAACGAGATGAACAGATATTTGCTACACTGTATGGACAATGTATTGGTGATGCCATTGGTCTTCTGACAGAGTTTATGTCGGAGAAGGAGGCATGTCATGTAAGTAGAAATCTATAAAGGAGACAATATACTAATGCACGAACATACATTCATGCATAGAACACAAATGCACACCTATGCACGTATGCATGTATCTATACATATATACATGCATGTATATATGTATATATTTATCCATCCGTACACACACGCACATACACACACACACACACTGCAAAAGTGTAAATCAAAATATGTAGCCAGTACAATGCACACATCTTAGTAGCGATAGAAGATTATGTGTAATCAGTTAGATGAGCTTTTTCTTACTACATGCACATGTTTGCGTATATTTGTGTGCATTGTTTCAATTTTTGGGAATCGAATCTATTCATAGTACTATCTTATGACACTTTATGTACATTTATACAGATTTAAGGTTGGTAATTAGTAGAGAGAGAGAGAGAGAGAGTAAAACTAGCTAACTGACAGTCATCACTACAAATTAAACTAAGCCAATTGCCTGTGTCCAAGAATATTTAAACGACAACTCCTTTTCATACATGAATTCACTTATCTACTATTGGTTGGTATTGTCATAATGCACTTAATGCTGATGAAGTATAATCTAGATTTTCTCATATAATTCCAGCATTATGGTCACAAGGCTAAATTAGAATACGGAGACAAAATTGAGGACAGACACAGAACACGTTGGAAGGTTGGTGATTGGACGGATGACTCGGACCAGATGATTTTAATAATGCAGTCTTTAATTGGCAAGGATGGTGTGGTAATTAAACATGCAATGCCCTATATCTCGTGTGATTAAGAAATTTAAAGTAGATGATTATTATTATTGTGTTATTGCAGATCTTTTTTTTCTTTCGTATCTTATATAACTATCTTAAGATATGTATGTATCTTTATTTATTTATTTTTGTGTCTGTTCTATTTACCAATCTATGGCTAAACAAATAAATAAATAGGTCAAATCAAATTTTAAAAGATGAAAACACAATTTATATAACGTGTATAGTATGGTACTGAAGTATTCTGCCATGTAGTTTTATACATCTTCCCCATTCAGGTGCAAAATAAACTATTTACATTATCCCCGATCAGGTGTTAAGAAGTTACGCGCATAGGTTTTTTTTATAAGCTTGTTACAGACATGCAGTGGTCTTACAAAAGCATAATCAGATTTATTATCTAAAAAAATAATCTCTTACTAAGCATGATTAAAGGGAGACAATTTCAACCTACATGCATGTGGCTAGCTCTAGGACACCGACTGATACAACCGTTTTAAAATTATATTATCTACACTGATTTAAAGCAATTTAATACATATCCTAAAAAAGAGATAGGCAACTGTCCTTGATATATATATATATATATATATATATATATATATATATATATATATATATATATATATATATATATATATATATATATATATATCTAAACAAGATTTTTGAAAGAGTCTCTTTGTTGTTTTTTTTGGTTGTTTTTTTTTGGGGGGGGGGTTGTAAAAACCTATCCGTGTTACTTGACTGATTGAAATTTTTTCTATTTTTCGATATTAATGACATACACAGTCAAAATATAAAATAACTTAAAATGTATCGTACACAGTGAATTTAATTACCATTTCAGAAAGGCAGTCTGACGTTTTTGTTTTTGTTGGTGTCTGAATATTGACATTTCTAAATATTCCTTTAATTGAACGAACTTGATGATTTAAATGAAAACAATATCATCCGATTCTCACAAGTTACATTTCCATAATCAACATGTTACATTTCCATAATAAACATGTTACATTTCCATAATAAACATCATCAAGAATGTCCATCAAGACGATAACAACTACGTACTTATTTTCATTTAGTTTGGAAAATTTAAAATTACGTACTGCGTTTCACGAAACATAAGACTATTCCTAGATAAGCAATGAAGTAATCTTTGTTGTCTTGCACATAAACTCTGGTACTTGTTCGTTAATATTCATTGTAGGATTGGACGGTTTAGACATGCCCACAAATTCACTGATGTCCTTGAATCGTGAGATACATTATAAATATTGTATGGTTAAATAGTGTTATTCGAGGAGTTTGAATGTTCTCTGATTAATATTTAATTATGTATTGTATACAGGTAAATCCAAAAGATTTTGCGAGAAGATTGGTCCGCTGGAGGGAAAATGGTTTCGAAGACCTTGGTGATACATGTGGCATGGGGATTGGTCACACGACGTACATCATAATCTCCAGGAATGATTTCGAACAATATCCGGATAAAGTGAGACTAACGTTTCTCAATTTTATACTTTCTGATTTTAATTTATTTGTCTCTTTTTTTACTCTTTGAAAGACGTGCTCTAAAGTAACATCATAGTAAGAGTATATTTAAGCGTTTGTTGTTGCTTACAATTTGGTTAAAAAAACAGAGCAGACTTACGATGTTTTAGAACAATATTTTTTATTTCTCATGCAGATGGAAAAATTACATTTTTCCTGTTTAGATATCAATATTATATTGCAATAATAAACGTTTACCGTGACAAAAGAGAAGTGTTTGAACCCGAAAGTGAGTTTTTAAAGTCCAAGGTCAAGCTCCTTCTCGAGGGTTCACACTAAGGTATTAACAAAAGCATATAAGACGTGTTTAATATTTTTCCATCACCAAACAACCAACTACAGTTGATTTTTCTTCATCAACACGACAACCAATCCCTCCGATGCACTGCAAAATGTGAAATCAGGAGAAAATCGTACGTACGATCATTCAGTTAAACATGAGTGGGATCTAGATCGCATCCAAAACATTGAATTATCCAACTAAAACGGACATTTATCTTAATACTGTTACGGAATTATGTATCATCTTTTTAAATTATAATATAGTTTTATTTGGTTTTGTATTATAATCTAATAGCCGTTGTTTTGTATAGTACACATATACGGTATCTCAATGCTACCCAGTGATTCTGTCCTGGGAAAAATCAATAATATTGTCGGTTAAGCATGAGTCATGTCACGTGATTTGGCGCGTGAGAATGTTCTGACCTGGATTTCGCAAGTCAAAGAATGATTCATTTTGTTGACCAGAAGTTAGATTATAAGATCGTAATAATAAGATGTTTATTTAAGACGAAATAAGAATGGGTTTTATTTCTTTTAAAGACGTAGTATAGAATACTATAAAAGAAATGTAATCACTGCGTTCATCATTCTTCATAATTACTTCAGCTTGAGAGGTCATAAACGAGATTGGTTCATTGTGTGTGATTATCTACTTCAGAAATATGTCCAGACAGTACATTTTTGGGATTTAGTACTGTTATTTAAATATTTAAGAATTATTCAGCTCTGTTGGAATTATAGGGAACATTTTTTAGAACTTGTGTGATATTCTACATTCACAAGGATTTATTTGGAATTAATAATATTTGGATATAGCTGATTCTTGTTGGTACATCAGGACATTGTTGTTTTCATTCGGAAATTCTTCATTCGGAATATTTGGATAATTTCCGGATTTGTGAACAATAGAACAATTTAGGACTATTTAAGGAAATTCTACACTGCAAGTTATTTTTAATTCTTTCACTTTGTTTGTTTAGAATATTTTTATATTGTAAGAAATTAAATTTGTGTTTGTAAATCTTGAAAGCTCGTTTGAGTAATTCCTTCTTTTGTTACATTACCCCTAGTCGTAACAATACGTATCAAGTATCGAAAATTTTAGAACGTGATTCGACCAGTTCAGTCACTTTCATTTTGTTATCTTCAAAAATGTTTTCCTAAAAGTGAAGATTAAGTGCCAGTATTTGTCGTGAAGTAAATTCACAGCTGATTGAGAATTCTTTGCAGGTAACAGACATGGATATATATATAATACCTCAACACTCACTCATATTCCACCAGATTTGTTTTTCGCAAAAAATAGTTAGATCTCCTTTGCCAGCTAGAACTAGCCCAATAATGTAGTGGAACTCATCTTTCAGAGGAAAAATGTTTTATAAATTTCAGGTATCGAAAGCAGTTTGGGAAGAGAGTGGAGGATATTTAGCCCCAAATGGAGGCGTTATGAGGACCTGTATCCTTGGAATCCACGACTGGTGGGATCGAAATAAAGTGTATGCAAATACCATCGATATTTGCAAAACAACACATTCTGATCCAAGGTATTCATTACTTTACTTCTCAAGTTTCTAAGAAATTCCAGAAATGAAAAGAACGGGAAAATGCATATGGTAACATTTCTGACTGTTAAGCAATACATTCAGGCCATTTATTGTTGTTCTGATGCACTGTGACTATTCAGTTTATCCAATGGCGCCACACACATACACAAACTCACACACACACACAGACACACACACACACACACACACATACACACACACACACACATATATATATATACATATATATATATATATATATATATATATATATATATATATATATATATATATATATATATATATATAATATTCTTTAGCATTCTGCTCAACCAGCTTAAACCCCATAAATATATGTCCATGTACGATAAACACAAATATCATAATCAGGACGATACTACATACTGTAATAAAACTAATATTAGAGCTTCGAAACTTGAGCCCTTTAGCACCTACTGACCTTTTAGCGTATCTGTGGAATAATGTGAGCGCATGAATAAATCAGGAAAATTAATAAAATAGGAACTTGAAGTGCTGGCACAGATTTGTCTTCGCCCAAATCTGGTTGCCACAATTGCGCTAAATATTTGTCATGCGCTAAATTGGTCGTTTTATTGTAGCTTACTTCAATAGATAGATTACTTGTAATAGATAGATAGTGGTACCTCAGAATACCAAACTCCCGTAAAACTGGATACCGATGAATACCTTCATTTGGCCCATACATAAAGTCAGTTATAAAATATCATCCCTAAATATAGAAAAACATTAAAAGCACGGAACATTTTCCCATGGTTGTAGAGTTTTAAGAGGCTCCTATCGATATATATATATATATATATATAGATATATATATATATATATATATATATATATATATATATATATATATATATATATAATTCTTTATATCATTATAGGTGTCAAGCATCTGCTGTTGCTGTATGTACTGCCATCAGCCTAATGTTAAGACGGGGAAATCGACATTTAAAACAAAATGGGGAATATATTGTTGAGACACTAATTGAAGATGCGTTTGGAGAAGCCTCGACCTGCCTCGAGTCAAAAGAAGCGGTATGATATCCTTTCACAACCAATATAATATTTCTTTATTAATACAGCATATATTCAGCTAATTATGTAACATATTTTACCTTTATTTCAGCTTACATATATATCTAAAATTAAAACTTAATTCATATTGTCGATGAAACTATGTATATGCACATTCTGTGATTCTACTATTAACAAACGTTGCACACTGGTTTAATTTCACAAGTGCCGCTCTGTCCGTCCTGTTCATTAATTTGGTAGTGGCGTCATAGAGAAAACTTTTTAAATTACCTTATTTTCTTAGCAAGGAAATAGTTGCTCAAATTTTGTGCATTCTTCTTGCTTGCTGAAATATTCAGATAGTTTGTGTACAAGATGCCATCATAATGTACCCTCTTACACACAGAGAATGGATGGTATGATTTTCCAATAAAAATGTATTTCTCTTTGTTTGTTAAACTGATTGAAAAAAGTATAGCCTCGATATGTAGAGACTCATAGAAGAAAATCTACAGTTATAATCCTAAATTGTTTATGTTTGTATGTATGAATATATGGATGGATAGATGCTTGAATACATGCACGTCGACCTATATTTATATCTACTACTACTACTGCTGTTATTATTATTATTATTATTATTATTATTATTACACTAAAACCTGTCTTGCAAGACCACTGCCATGAAACTATCTTGAGAGATCAAATTCTCAATGCACTGATTATTCAGTTAGATAGTGTTATGACCTGTATTGAAAGACCACCTGTTTTGAGAGATCACATTCTCAATGTACTGATTATTCAATTATACAGTGCTCTGACCTGTAATGAGAGATCACGTGCCTTCAGAGAAGTCTCTTTGTTAGCAGAATGGGTGGTTTCTCAAGACGGATTCTACTGTATTATTATTATTATTATTATTATTATTATTATTATTATAGAAACAATTCCTGTGGAAATGTCTTCAATGTGAACAACTGTCAGAACTTAACTTAGACGAAGAGAATGCAATTGGCTACACTTACAAGTGCCTGGGAGCGGGTTTCTGGGCTTTAAAACAAAATGATTTCAGAAAAGCTCTGCAGGAGGTTGTTTTGAGTGTACGTATTTATATGTAAGGAAGTACAGTAAATAATATACATTAATAAAGTTAAAATCATATTGTTTATTAATACCTGTATATAATGTTGAGGAAGTCGACCCCAATTGGGATCCTTCTGGAACTTTATATCTTGCCAATAGATGTTCTTGCAACACACCAAGAAAAATAGAATAATTTTCGTGAAGAAAGATTGTTATTTCACAGAGTTCTCGGTATTTTCGATTTATTCTTGAATCATGATCATAGTATCTTATAACAGAAAGTTGGTAAAACATAAAATACGCGCATCTTGGAATTGATATAAATGAATTCAAAAAGCACCTACATTAGCCACATCTTGCTAGCTACCATACTTACGACGAAACGTCGGTACTAATCTGAATTCAAACAACAGACTCATATTCAATGTTTCAATTCGATATGGTTTAGAGACAATAACGCCTAGATATTTTACTTTATAGGGTGGTGACGCCGACACAAACGCCGCGGTGGCAGGAGCTCTCCTCGGATGTAAGCTCGGAAATAAGAAACCCTTTCCAGAGACTTGGCTAAAACTGGAGCACAAACATTGGCTAGATGAGCAAATACAAAAGTAAGTCCCTTCATTCATTCCTTCATTACTTCCTTCTTTGTTTTCAGTAGCAGCAGCAGAAACAGTAATAGCAGCAGCAAAATTTATTTCCACAGCGACAACAATAACACAACTACGTATGGATGTGTATGTGTGTATATATATATATATATATATATATATATATATATATATATATATATATATATATATAGTGTTTGTTGCTTTTAGTGTTTGCAGCCGAAAGGACACTATGAAAAAGTGTGTTGCTTTTAGTGTTTGCAGCCGAAAGGACACTATAAAAAAGTGTGTTGATTGCAGTGTTTGCAGTCGAAAGGACACTATATAAAAAAGTGTGTTGCTTTTAGTGTTTGCAGCCGAAAGGACACTATATAAAAAAGTATGTTGCTTTTAGTGTTTGCAGCCGAAAGTACACTATATAAAAAAGTGTGTTGCTTTTAGTGTTTGCAGCCGAAAGGACACTATAAAAAAGTGTGTTGCTTGCAGTGTTTGCACTCAAAAGGGTACTATAAGAAAAAAATAATTTCATCGCTTTAAATTTGGCGTCTGTATGATATGCAGACACGTACAAGGAAACAAAGACTTGTGTATATTTTTGTGTTACGATCGTTCGATTGATAAATAGATAGATAGGAAGAGAGAGAGAGAGAGAGAGAGAGAGAGATAGGAAGAGAGAGAGAGAGAGACAGATAGAGAGACAGAGAGTAGTAATAGTAGTAGTAGTTGTTGTAGCACTACTACTACTAGTAGTACTATAGAAGTAGAATGCACCAAACCGATTTTCTTTTCCCAGTAAGATTTCATGATGCCACGAGGATCAAGTCATGTCTTGAAATATACGACCAATATCAAGCGTGTTTTGACACGTAATAATTTAGCTGTAAGAAGCCAAATATTATGGACTTCGATAGCACACCATACCTTGTAGTCAGTAAGACTCCATAATATTTGGTCACTAGGGTTAGAACAAGGCATCTACAAGACTGTGAGTGAATTCTATGTTGTATGAACTGTAGTTTTATAATACTAAAAAACAATAGTCATTATAAACTGTATACTTATTTATTAACAAAGTTAATAACTTTTTTGTGGTTTCAGCAACAAGCGTGTATATTGATATATACATATCTTATTGGCGGTAGTAACATTTATATTTCATCAATTTTAATTTCAAGGAAAGTGAGACAAGTTTGAATCTCAAAAATACTTATGATGGAATTTTAAAATGAAATTCTTAACATATGTCACATTTTACTTATTTTGACACATTTCCAGATATTTGACGGTTTTGAAGAAACGGCAAGAAGATTGGATTCGTGTCTTTGGAAAGGAACAGTCAGCAGCCAATATGTCCAAATCGAGGGAAACAGCCATTTAGACAATAACATTTTTTCACAATACATACAGCAGCGTTGCAAACTTTTCGAAGGCGAATGGTGTAATCAACAATCACATATATAGTTCGATCAACATGCTATATTGGGGTCGTATCTTTTTAATATTCATAGCGGTTGGTTGAATTGTCTCCTTTTTGGAAGAGAAGGGTTTATACGAAAAACGTGTATGTATTTTTGTTGTTGTAGCACATTCATTACCCATTTGATCGAAAGTTCGAATGAATGAATAGTAATGACTGGTTACCTACACTGAGAGAGAGAGAGAGAGAGAGAGAGAGAGAGAGAGAGAGAGAGAGAGAGAGAGAGAGAGCAAAATTATCAGTTAAAAATGAGACAGGCCCAATTTTAGCATAAATGAATATATGCCTACGACACAGCGAAATTGGCAGGTTATAGCTTGAGAAACAGGTTATGTTGTCGGCGTGCTTTTCATTATTTATAGCGGTTGATTGCAAGATCTCTCACAGGGTAAAGCAGTATATTCCAATATGTCTCACTGAGTAAAAAGAGTTACGAGAAAAAAGTTCACTATGTATTTCTTGTCTCTCTGTGTTTCGTATAAAATACGCACTAGCTGCCCACATCTGAAAATTACCAGTTCTCATCATTCACGAGTATACGTCCACGACGTATGGAATTTGTGGGGATATATCTTGACAAACACGATAAGTCATGGACATGTTTTTTAATATTCATAGCGCTTGGTTCTATCATCCCTTTTGGGGTTAGAAATGTTTAGCAAGAGAAAATTGAACTTACAATTTAAAAAAGAAAAAATGTTTAGTCTACATCTACGTACTAACTCATTTGAGAGAGAGAGAGAGAGAGAGAGAGAGAGAGAGAGAGAGATGTATCTTTCTTTTATACACGTACTTAAGAATTACCTGTTTAAATATGAGACAAGCCCAGATCTGGCATTCAAGACTATACACCCACGACCTAAGGAACTTGTCCGAACGACAAGAATGATCTTCGTTTGATCTGTTAGTGCAATATTCATGAGACACTGAGTACCATTGGCAAAATAGGCATTGATTAGCACGCATATTGCTTGCATGTTCCGTATGATTTGCCATGTGTGCATGCATAATGCACAATGCATGCATATAGCCTGACAAATTCCATACGTTTTGGGTGTATATTCATCAATGGTAAATTTGGGCCTGTCGCATTTCCGAACGGTTATATTTTAGGTGTGTGTGTTCTCATTATTATGTCTTCACTCATACTTGTTTGACCTAATGTATATTGAGCAAGCACCACAAAACACAAAAATACATAATGCACCTTTTTCTCATATCCACTTTCACCCCTATGAGAGACATTGGAATCAAGCGCTGCGAATATTTAAAAGAAAAGGAAACTTTTAAAAAACTCGTCCACGACATAACATGTTTGTCAAGCTATACCAATATATTTTTTTTTCTAGATGTACTAGACCCTAATATATATTAAAATGAAAGGTTAGATAGGCAGTGCATTCCTGTCGATATATACATAATGACAAAACTGTTTTTGTCGTTCAAGATACAGGGTCAAACTTTATAAGTGACTTCTCTATGCCTAGGTTTACAGCAATGTCTTCGTAAATGTTTTCAGGAATGTTTCCTAAATAATTCAAGAAATATCTTATATCGAACGCTTTTTCACGGTTGACCACATAGGCCCTGGAGTAGGTGGTCCAAAGAGGCCATGGAGTAGGTGTTCCAAAGATACCCCCCCCCCCCCAATTTTTTTTTTTTAATTTTAAAAAATAAAATAAAAACATGTCATCATGGGTGTCAAATGGAAGGTCTTTGCGAGTGCTGTTCCATGGTTGGGTTTTAAATCCTCTTTCAGACACATGTGCTGCAGAGAAGGGCAAAAATGTAAAAACATGGATTTCGTATTCAATGTTTTGGGAGTACTTTACCAAAGACTGCCTTTAATCCTTTAACTGTCCTCTTAAACCCAAGGTAAGGGTTGAAAAAAATTAGGATGCCGCCAAACCAAATAGGTATCAACTTGAAACAAATTGACTTCTCTTTACTATAGACTGGTGTGGGCCGCAAGTCAAGGGTCATAAAGTATAAATTTATAGGATCTTGCCAAACCATATTTCCAAGGATATCAGATCTTAATACGGTAAATTTTTGTATGATACACATCTGAATGAGGAACATGTTTACATAATGATCCGAACCCGTAATGTCTGATTAACTTATTCAAATTGCCTGCACTTTGTAAGATAATTTTCAAAAGCGAGAATGTACTCATGACGTGCCATCGACTTTCCTCTAGAAGTATTTTGTTTAACTATAAATTCGCGTTTTTCCGTCGCCTGTAGGGGCCCCGGGTGACCGAGTGGTCTAAGGCGCTCGCCTTTACAGATCACTGACAGCTCACCTCTGTCCTCGTGGGATCGAGTCTTGGGCTCGGTCAACGAGGGTATGTGAGAAAGCTTGCCAGTAGCTTCCCGTGGGTGGGTGGTTCTTCCCGGGGTTTTCTCGGGTTCTTCCTGCACCAAATATACTGACCGCCATGTATAGCCTAACATGTGCTGAAAAATGTGCGTTAAACCCATAACAACCAACCAAACGTCACCTGTAACGGTTTAAACACCGTCATTCCATCCATATCAATCCAGACCGAGTCTAAGCTGATAAGCTGTGACTCGCTGCTCCTAAGAATCTCCGTTATGTTGTACTGCGTTATCAACAGGTGACTACGCTCATCCTTCATATTTTCGTTAGGTTTAATTTTTACTTTATCTTTAGAGATTTTTTTTTCACCTCACCTCCAATTACAGAAGCAGACTAATGTAGTCGTTCGTGTATTTGTCTACGTCCATGCGTGAACAAGTGTGTGTGTATGTGCAATAAATTTAAATTGAGAGTAGTTTGCTGAAATTCAGAGAAGGTTGGTAAGGTTACTGAGTCATTCAAAGAAGGTAGGTAAGGTTATTGAGTCATTCAAAGAAGGTTGGTAAGGTTATTGAGTCTATCAAAGAAGGTAGGTAAGGTTACTGAGCCATTCAAAGAAGGTTGGTAAGGTTATTGAGTCACTCAAAGAAGGTAGGTAAGGTTATTGAGTCATTCAAATAAGGTTGGTAATATTATTGAGTCATTCAAATAAGGTTGGTAAGGTTATTGAGTCATTCAAATAAGGTTGGTAAGGTTATTGAGTCATTCAAATAAGGTTGGTAAGGTTATTGAGTCATTCAAAGAAGGTAGGTAAGGTTATTGAGTAATTCAAAGAAGGTAGGTAAGGTTATTGAGTCATTCAAAGAAGGTTGGTAAGGTTATTGAGTCATTCAAAGAAGGTTGGTAAGGTTATTGAGTCATTCAAAGAAGGTAGGTAAGGTTATTGAGTCACTCAAAGAAGGTAGGTAAGGTTATTGAGTCATTCAAAGAAGGTAGGTAAGGTTATTGAGTGATAAAAAGATGAAATAATCTGAGTCTGGAAAACGTCTGTAGACATTTGCTTATGTAATTCCATAACGAATACAAATTTTAATACATATGTGTTCAGTAGGATGACAGAGTTTTCTTCCCTTAGAAAAAAAAAAAAAAAAAAAAAAAAAAAAAAAAAAAAAAAAACAACAACAACAACAATAAAAAACAAAATCAGCCACGACTGTGGTGCATACAATACTGCATGTATGTGTTTTCAGAGGATGTGGAAATGTATGCGTGCGTTCTTGGAGTTGAGTCCCCCTTGCAGTGGAGTTTGATATAAATTTCCTTCTCTTGCAGAAAGGGCTAAATTATTTCTCAAGTTAGAGCATGAACGGTTCGTGCTTTTGTATGTCCTCCTGCCGCCATCCTTATAGAATTAGTACACTAAATGGCTACTTACATATGCCAATATACTCGTCCAATCGATATTTGCTTTATAGGTATCTTTGTATTATTTTTACTAATTGCATGTCATTCATTGATTTATTTATTTTAATAAAATTGCTTATTTGCTTAAATTATATTATAGCTGCTTATTTGCGAAAATTATATCAAAACTGAATAACTGATGTAAAAATATACAGTTAAATTTTGTTAAAAATTATATTTAAAAATCCACGGTCAGATATTTTCAGACAAAAATTCGAAAACATTTATTAGAAAACTATTTGCTGTATGCGTGTGATGATAATATCATTAAAGGTGGTGACCATAATCAGATGTTTTAACCCCCCAACCCCCACACCAAAAAAAAACAAAAAACGATGCCAATATTATGTTGGTCTTATTTGTAAAATATATAAACATGAATCACAGCAGGAAATTACTCCAAGTTGATGAAAAGGTCATATCTTTTATGTTTTCAGCGTCTTAGCCACCGATTATTTTTCACAGTTGGTCGGTTATCACTTGTATATTTCTCATCGGCTTACTACTGCTGAGCTTCTTGACAATGGTCGAGAAATTTAATTTTCCTATTTGTATTACTCTTGCATTTGTTATTGTTCTTTGTATAAGATTTTATTTCTAGTTGTTATGTTGTTGTTCTTTGTATTAGATTTTATCTGTAGTTGTTATGAACACGCTGAAGTGGTAATGTAAGTCTTCCATTCATGGAGTAATTGTATTTCTAGTATTGAACTAGCGAGTTACAGAAAATTGGTACCACAGTTATCATATCTCATGTAGATATGACTCATATTGGCTTGGTAAGACAAAGAAAAAACTCATTATCAATTCTTGTGATATTTCATACAGAAATATTGAATCAATCTTGTAAGCCGTTGATCAAATAAATAAAAATACGTCACTTTGTCAGATCGTTTATTAATATACTTGTGGATAGAGAGAACATGTTATACGGTACTGGTTATTCACTTTGTATTTGTGTTCATCCTTTTCCTCATCTATCGATCTACCAAACAGCGGTCGTTGTCATATATATATCTATATATCTATATCTATCGATCTAAATATATATATATCTATATATCTATCGATCTAAATATATATATCTATATATCTATCGATCTAAATATATATATATATATATATATATATATATATATATATATATATATATATGGACTAATTATGAATACTGTTTGTGGGACTTTTGTTTTGCACTGTGTATTTCCGTACATTTTTCATGAATTAAGAAAAATGGATAACTTCGATCGGGAGTTCTGTGGGGAGGGCTGCATGATGCCTATCTACTTTACCTACCCTAGGTAATCGAGGACATTCACATGTATATTGTTAATAAAACTAAGTGAATTAAAGTGGGTTGTCCTAGTAGCTGTTCATAGATAAACGATACGTCAAATTAGACCGGTGTTCATGGATAAACGATAAGTCACCTTAGTCCGGTATTTTCTTGAGTCAATAACCATTAGCTTGTGATTCCCATCAGGAGATTGTTGACCTATTTTATTGCGGAAAATAAACATTGAACAAAACATTGAACATTTATGATATACCTGAAGTATTTGCTTGATATGATAATAAAGGTAATATTTTCACTAATACGGAAAGAGGAAGTGAATGATTAACTACATTTGTGAGCAGGTCGAAAGGTAGGTATCACTCAAAACAACGGTAATAGATATTGTGAGAGAATTTTCGTCGATATATTTCTTGACAGGCAAGGATAGATTTTGCTTTCAGTAGTCTTAGATTTGCTATAAATTTCGATGGTGAGGACATTATTACATCAATAAAGACAACATAAATATTTTATTCTGAAACGAGCGGCAACACAAAATGCACTAAATTCATGAATGCAAACATTCGAAGTTAAATGCGTACAAAATGAAGATTAACAGTTTTTTACTAATTGGGTTATTGCCCTTTTACGAAAGTCCGGTGGTGACATTCACAATTCATATTTCACTCTTCACACTTCGTACGTCGTACTTCATGCTTGCTTTTCAATATTGTTTGAACATGTCAATATGTTGGTGAATATTTATTTTCTGATTTAGATAATGAATGGAAGCTTGATACCCTGGCATCCATTTATATTTCCAATGGTGGGTTTTGATTGTTCTTTGTTTATAGGTTGTTAGAGAGTTATCTGTCACTATAAATGAATTTATAATGGTTCATGTACGAAGCTTACATGTACACCAGAAAAACGGTACAGATTTCAAATTTTCTTTCTTTGACACTGTCCTTATTGGTTTTCACTCATTGCGGCTGCATTTAAACTAATGTAGCATTTAACATTTTGTCAACAATATCTATGACACTCTAACCGTATTAGTTCATTACTGAATCAAATTGGTACAGTCAAGAAAATGTTGCAAATTTATTGAATCTATTTTCAATCAACAATGTTCCTCCCTTATAGGGAGGAATGCACGCATGAACGCCGTTTGTAGTGTACTACAAGATGCATCCGTGTGTGTGTGTGTGTGCGTGCGCCCGCGTGCGCGCGCGTGTGTGTGTGTGCGTGTGTGTGTGTGTGTTGTGTCCCCTGATCGACATGGATGCTTCTAAATCGAGACAAGTTAATGATACAAAGAAAATACCAATAGTTTCAACAGAATGCAAACAATATGTTGTAACAAGTCTAGGGTATGTGCTATTTGCAGTTAGGTCTCCGTTTCAAGATTTGCAAGATTTGAGTGATTATTTGCTTCATTGGCGTCGGGAACATATTTCTCAAACCTAGTAATTAGTCAATTAGTAGGTACAGACATCATATTGAACCGTATTTATGTGACTTTATGGAGCATGGATTACTTTGGTAAATTGGCCAATGTCAAATTATTAATATAAGTTTAAGTTTGGATAATCTCACCTAAATATTTAGTGATTACAGATAGAAATAATTAAGTGTATTAGATATTGGGTCCTGTTATATATATATATATATATATATATATATATATATATATATATATATATATATATATAGAGAGAGAGAGAGAGAGAGAGAGAGAGAGAGAGAGAGTGTGTGTGTGTGTGTGTGAGAGAGAGAGAGAGAGAGAGAGAGAGAGAGAGAGAGAGAGAGAGTAGTAGTAGTAATGGTCCTTATATGACGAAGAAATGTTTTAATTAAAGGAAAAGAAACAACTTGATGAAGATAAAAGGACAATGTATCTAAATAGTTACAGTTCGATCTGATTTGGGATTGCTGCAAAGCCAGTTTCAGCTGAAGCCACTAACTGAGTTATGATTTAATTCAAAGATCCAGGACTTCTTCAGCACTGCCGGTGGCATTAACAGTGAGGAACGTGACAGGGAAAATAGCTTTAAAATATTCCTTTTGGCAGCCAAATATTCTCCTAGGTCCTTGCACACACATTCCTACAAATATCCACAGCAATAGTTCCAAAATTCCTCATGACAACCAAATATTATCCTAGCTCCTTGCATACCTGTCCCGACAAATCTGCACATCAGTGTCCATAATTGATTCCACAGCTAAGACACACAGCAAAATGACAGACCCTGTGCATGAAATAAATTACTGTGATTATACAATCCTGAGTCTCTTATTCTTTGAACAAGGCTACACAGATATACAAGGGATACAAACTCCAGTATGCTTCAATACTTTGATTTGATGCAGTTGTTTCTAGCATGTAGCCATATATGCTAGAAAAACAGTGCTGTACCAGAAAAGAAAACAATAGACAACGTACTACTACATCTTTTTTTCGTTCCGAATTTGTTACGAATCGCCTTAGGGATTTATCCACTAAGCTCTTGCACATACTCATTTTTGCATGGTGCGTGAATTTGTATCATCTCCAAATGGAGTACTAAAGCAAATCTGCACATGTATAACTTGCAAGGTTCGCATGTGAACACATAGCAAAAAATACATACGTGCGTATTTTTAAATAACTATGAAACGAATAATAATAATAATAATAATAATAATAATAATAATAATAATAATAATAATAATAATAAAAGTGCGTATTTGTAAATAATGTTAAAAAATTACAAGTACATCTCGATTTTTAAAAATAATTTGGCTCAGTTCAGTTTGAACGATAAATTGATATGTCCGTGGCTTCTCAATTCCACAGTTTTTTTTTTTTGCAGGCATTTGCAATATCCATGTCTGTATACCCTATCGAGGATTATGGCGTGGTAAAGAATGGGCCGATGGATGGATGGATAGATAGATGGGTTGGTGGTTTGATTATTTTATGTAGTTAAACAAGAGCCCCATGCGAGCCTGAGACCGCTCACCTGGATGGCATCTGCCTAATGGCCAAAATAAAATGCAAGAGTAGTTGGCCCACACAAAAATGTGGATCAGTAGGTGTACACATTTCTTCCCGTCGGTCAGTAGGTGTAGAAATTTATTCCAGTCGGTCAGTAGGTGTAGAAATTTCTTCCAGTCGGTCAGTAGGTGTAGAAATTTCTTCCAGTAGGTCAGTAGGTGTAAAAATTTCTTCCAGTCGGTCAGTAGGTGTAGAAATTTCTTCCAGTCGGTCAGTAGGTGTAAACATTTCTTCCAGTCGGTCAGTAGGTGTAGAAATTTCTTTTAGTTGGTCAGTGGGTGTAGAAATTTCTTCCAGTCGGTCAGTAGGTGTAGAAATTTCTTCCAGTCGGTCAGTAGGTGTAGAAATTTGTTCCAGTCGGTCAGTAGGTGTAGAAATTTCTTCCAGTCGGTCAGTAGGTGTAGAAATTTCTTCCAGTGTTGTTGACTACATAATCGTTTCAAGGTTTCTCTATTTTTTTGTATCTTCGTCCATATGTGATAGCACATAAGCTTAATTTTTCAAATATTGAAAGACCTTTATGCCTGGATGCTTTATGTCAACGTTGGTCAAATTCTGTTGGGCGGATTTTAGGAAGGTAAAGTGGTTGAAATGTTTTTTAATTTCTAGCAATGGCCGTCACATTTTGTGGCAGATTGACGCGATTTGAAAGGAATTCAAATTAGGACACTTTCTATCAAATTCTCTTGAGCGACTTTTGAGACTAACGTTTTACTGTCTGTTTATATTTTTGGTAACAGCAGCCATATTTGACGGCGGATCAGCATCAGTTGTAAAAATTTAAAAGCCATTCCTGCCAGGGTGCTTTCTGTCAAACTTGGTCAAATTCTGTTGATTTTTTTATTTCTTTTTCAAGAAGTTGTTTAAAGCATTTTTCATTTTAGTAATGATGGCCATATTTTATGGCATACAGGAGTCGTTTGTAAACAAAATTGAAAGCCGTTCATGGCAGGATGCTTTCTGTCAAATATGGTCAAATTCTATTGAGCTAGTTTTGAAAGGAAGTCGTTTAAATGATTCTTTTTTCTGTTTTAAGTGACAACAGCTATATTTGATGGCGAATCGGGGTCTTTTGTACAAAATGTTTAAAACCTCCATGTCAGAATTATTTCTGTCAAATTTAGTCAAATACTGTTCAGCGGTGTCTGAGAATAAATAAGTTCAAGATTTTCTTATTTTGAGTAACGGCAGCTATATCTGATGGCAAATAGGCGTCGTTTATATAAACTTGAAAGAACTCTATTTGAGGATGCTTTCTGTCGAATTTTTGATAAATTCTGGACAGCAGTTTTTGAGAAGAAAGTTGTGTAATGGATTTTACGATTTTTCTAATAGAGACCATATGTGACGGCACATCGGCATCCTTTGTATACATTGAAAGACCTCCATGTGGGAATGCTTTCTTTCAAAGTAGATCAAATTGTGGAGGGCGGGTTTTGAGAAAAATGTCTTTTTTTGTTTTTGCATATTAGTAACGGCCACTATATTTGTCAGCAGATCGCCATCGTTTGCACAAAATGAAATGACTCTTAGGTGAGGATGCTTTCTTCCAAATTTTGTCCAATTCTAGGGAGATGTTTTTGAGAATAAATCGTTGAAAGTTTTTCGATTTTTTGAAAGCTCGTCCATATTGGATAGCATCATAGCATTAGTTTTAAAGACTGCTAAAAAAGCATGATTTTTGTCAAATTTTGCAAAATTTCTGGTAGCGATTTTTGACGAGAAGTCCTTTAAAGGTTTTCAATTTTTCCAAAAGGTCGCCATAATTGTCCCAGCTGGAAAGATTTCTATGTGAGGACAGTTTCTGTCAAATTTGGTCAAACTCTGGAGACAGGCTTTGAAAAAGAAGTCGTATAATGGTTTTCCTATTTTTAATAACGGCAGCCATATCTGATGGCGAGTCGGCATCATTTGTACAAACTTGAACTTTTATTTCCGGTAATACTGCAGACACAGCTTAATGCAAAGGTGATGCTGTTGTCCTTCTTTTCAGGTTTATTTGTTTTATGCCATTTAAACGCATTTGAGATCTTTTTAGCCCATGAGCAAACCATAAACAAAGACAAGTCCTGCCAGAATACCGTTGTATTTGTACCTTCTCAGGGACTCGTTTACATGGTTAAATGTGTACCTATGTAAAACTATATAGTGCTTAGGACAGTTTTCTTCTTATATAGAACATATATCTATTAAAGACAAATTTGTCACGTCCATTGACTGTTCTTTATATACAGGTGTTGATATATGCTGTATGATAATATACACGAAGAAAGCAATCATTGTCTATTACCAACACTTTATCTATTAATAAAAAGACCACCACCACTACCAGCACCAACTCTAAATAACAACCAAAATATATCAAATTCCTGGCAACACAGTCAATGCTCTATCTCCACTACTAATTTAGGACGAAACAATTTAAGTTGAAGTCCGTATCGCTATAATATGCTTATATCTGTAGCATTGGTCTGTTTCAATCTTAATTTCAACCGAGATCGTTTATGTGACGTCCAAAGAAGTATCTATAATAGAACAATCGGTGTCATATACTTTGCGCTCAAAATAAACTTGTACATTACCTCATAAATTCAAGCGAAAGGTACCTGTACAATTTTTTGATATTTTGATAAAAACCGCCCAATTTAAGTATAACCCAATAATCTGAATGACATTTAGAACATATCACGTTTAAACTACACCTTAGCGAAGTACTTTCAGATATGAAAACAATTAATTTACAAAATTGTACACCTTTCGCCATCTGTCATCTCGTATGTCTTCTAAAAAAAAATAGTATTTCCTGTTGTGGACGGAAAGAATACCTAATCTACAAATTAATTCCTATCAGTTTTCATTTTAAAGTACCAATTATGTTTCTTATTAAACGTCTATGGATCAAAATAAAAAATAATATTGACTGAATCATTACCCTATGATTCTGCGTCTCCATTTGTATGTTAACATGTCATCAGCCAAATGATTTTCCGTTGGCTGTTCCGGAAACTAATGAAAACGTAATAAAATTAGACCAGCTATACATTAACTGCAGCTATTTGTTTATATACCTTATAAGATAAGGCCAGGTATTCATTAACAACAGTTATTTGTTTATATACCTTATAAAATAAGGCCAGGTATTCATTAACAACAGTTATTTGTTTATATACCTTATAAAATAAGGCCAGGTATTCATTAACAACAGCTATTTGTTTATATACCTTATAAGATAAGGCCAGGTATTCATTAACTACAGCTATTTGTTTATATTCCTTATAAAAAAGGCCAGGTATTCATTAACAACAGCTATTTGTTTATATACCTTATAAAAAAGGCCAGGTATTCTATTTGTTTATATACCTTATAAAAGAAGGCCAGGTATTCATTAACAACAGCTATTGGTTTATATACCTTATAAAAGAAGGCCAGGTATTCATTAACAACAACTATTTGTTTATATACCTTATAAAAAGGCCAGGTATTCATTAACAACAGCTATTTGTTTTTATACCTTATAAAAAAGGCCAGGTATTCATTAACAACAGCTGTTTGTTTATATACCTTTACGTCTTTTTCTACCGATGCATAGTATCCTACGATTCGATATAAATCACTTTTTTTCTTCTTGAGGATTGAAAGGTTACCTTATATACATGTAATTAATATTTTTTGTTATATAAAATGGGCATCAATGTTTTTTTTATTAAAATATTCTTTTGGATTGCAATAAACAAATAAAACAATAAATCCTCACCTTGCCATGTTTATTCTAAGACGCGAGCAGCTAAATGATTTTCACTTTGACGAGCACTATTAGTTAAGAGTGAAGTATGAATTGGGAAGTGTGAAGTATAAGTGAGAAGTATATATTATGAAGCATGACGTCCGACGTATGAAGTGTGAATTGAGCTGTTAACATCTGTCCGTTTGTGTTTTGTCCCCTTTCTCCTATCATATAAAAGTGAAAGGTGCATTGGCTGCAACGGAAGCGCTAGGTAATCAACAATTGTCATTACTTCGCACAATGGTGAATATTGAGTCAATCATAAACAGTAACTCTGGTATCCTTTAGACAATACTTAGAATCACTGGTCGCAGAATTCCTCACAAGAATAGTACTTAAAACATTTTCACACAGCTAGTATCACATCGTAATCACCGTACATATTTAACATGAAGAGAAAGTCAACACGATTTCCAGTGGTAAATAAACTGTATTTAATGACTCCTCCGTATATTTAGGCAATGAGAACAGATGGTAAAGACAATGATGACGAAATAGAAGAAAAAAAAAAACACACACATATGTATATATATATATATATATATATATATATATATATATATATATATATATATATATATATATATATATATATAAATCATGATAATTAATCTTTGATTAACCTTTAGTAATTGTATGCAGCGCCACGACCGTGAAATGGCATATAATGTGACACTTGTCCGTCGGTCCGTATGTGCTCTATGAACACATTCTAGTTCTTCCTTGTTTTATGGATGCAGTATTCTTAGGTTCACACGCTATAGTGTTTTATGCCTACAAATCGTAAAGTGTTTGGTTAACTGCAATATTATTGGTAAGTTTCAGAACATAATGAATTTAATGCATACACTATCCTGCTTATCCCCACGTATTATCTAGTTTCCCCCCCCCCCCCGACTGTGTTAACAGGTCTTGCGAAGTCAAAATAATATTTTTAAAATATGTCACGGTGAAAACAAATGTCCAAAATGGTATAATAATTAGGATTAAATACAATTTCTGGTGAAGGTGAATTGGAAGGAATGATTCCAGCCATACAACTTTATCTTAACAATATGATTTTTAGTTATATGAAACAAAAAGACAATGACTGGCAATATATATATATAATTTATTTTTGTTTCTGGCATTGCATGAACATGAGTTGGGTCTACCCTAGGAAATTCGTCGATAAATGTGCTTTTATAGTTTGTCAAAAATAAGTTATTTCGGTAAAAACAAATTTCTTTTTTTCTTAGAGCAAGATATTATAAGACAGTACAAATGTATACCAAATTTGTTTGCTGTAATACTGACTTTTGTATATATATTTAATCTATGGTCTAATTAATTATTAAAAGCTACGCAGACGGCTTGAGAGCTATAACTTTCAAAATATCTAATAATGATGCATGCGGTGCAATATTTTGGTTTGGTTATATTATCTGCTAAAGAAGGTCAACGCCCTTCAGTTAGAGATAGATCAAAGCAGAACTCATACGGTTACTGAGAAACCATAATACACTTAATAAATCGTGGGATGAATGTGTCCCCAGCTTGCCTCCATTTCTCTCGAAATATTTAAATTGATCCAACAAGGTAAAATCATTGTGTTCATCAAAACCTCTTAACGATTGCTATCAAACATTTAATAATGGCAAATTGGAAAGGTAAATACCGTAAGGAATAGAATACTAACACAGACAATAACTACTCACACTGACAATTTGTCGCGATGGTTGGTTAAGGATCGATTGATTCGAATATACTTTGAAGTTTGTTGTATATTAATGAAAACAGTGCTTGTTTTCCTATGGATTCTGCTAAATTTCTCGCAGAGAGACTGAAAAAATTAAAAGAATTACATATTGAACAGGAAATCAAATATTTTACACGAACACGCACGTATATGATACCTATTTTATCATGATTGAATATTCTAAAACCAACCCTACTGAATTATCTAGAAATTATTGCAATTATCATGCTAAAAATTAATAACTTGTAAGGACTATGGAGCGAGCAGCTTATCTTGCCATCAGCATTAATTTTGCACAATAGTGTTGGAAGCTTTCTGGCGTAAATTACGTTATTGAAAAGAGTATTTGATTTGCACCTTTTGTAAATGCAAAAATTATATCTGGCACCTCATTCCTTTAATTTGGACTAAGATTATCTGACGTGATTATGTAATCTACCGGATTATCACATCAGTTATTGGGTGCGTTTGATAGAGTACTGAGTATCAGGGCGATTGGCAAATAGGTGAAATGCAAGCGTACATGTATCTTAAAATAGTGCTTATCGTGAACAATTGGAGCACTTAATTTGTATTATGCAAGTTTTACATATCGTTGTAAACGAATATCGATATAATTGTTTTTAGTTTTTTCGGGGGTGCAAGGACTTTATGAAAGGGACACACTTTATCGATGAATTACTCAGTAGAACGTGTAAGTTCTTATGCCTTCTTTACATATTTAGTAAAAATATCTAGAAAAGCAAAACAGAATTTAATAATTTCTTTTACTTTTAGTTTATTTGAACACTTTATATATGCAGTAGATTACATGTACAAAATATTTATATTCGGAAATCTTCTACTAGATTATTTGATATTTTTCGTACTGGATATAGACTTCAATTTGTTACAAAATATAGATTGACCAGCGTGCGGAAGCAAAAACACTGACCTCCTACAACACTTCCAGTGAGGTTATTTGTAATATTTCGAAAGGAGGTAAAGTAAGTATGCATTGAATTGATGGTCCCTGTATGCAGATTCTCAGTCATTTTCACAGAAGTATATGTTACATGCTGTAATCAGTTGTGGGGAATGAAAATGCTACTCTTTCTGAAATGCGCTGTACTCAACACGGCATCGTTTCACAAAAATATAGAAGCTCTACGATTACGAGCAGAACTTACAACTGACGTAAGTCAATGATTACGACTGAAGTAAGTCAACGATTAGGTGCATTGCACAAAGAGACCGTAAACCTGTGACTTAAACTTACGACCGAACGTTGTTCGTAACAGGACTAGTGTTCTGAAGGTACAAAATACGTTGTTCGTAACAAGACTAGTGTTATGAAGGTACAAAATACGTTGTTCATAACAGGACTAGTGTTCTGAAGTACAAAATAAAAATTGACTTGAGATACAAACGAATGGATAGGGACTTATTTTCACACGTGCTGCTATCAAATTTGTGTCAAAATATCACACCATAAAATTAAAACAGGAAGAACAAAATTTCAAAAGGAGATATAATTTAAGGATTGACGCCGCAAATAAAATTTCGATGGGACTTAGGGGCCTTCAGTTTTCAGCAAGAACCTTGTGTGTGTGTGTGTGTGTGTGTGAGAGAGAGAGAGAGAGAGAGAGAGAGAGAGAGAGAGAGAGAGAGAGAGAGAGAGAGACCAAACCTGTTAAAAACAATGAGAAAAAAACGTTTTTCAGTTAAATTAATAATCCCCTGTGCCTTGGTACTCTCTCTCTCTCTCTCTCTCTCTCTCTCTCTCTCTCTCTCTCTCTCTCTCTCTCTCTCTCTCTCTCTCTCTCTCTCTCATAATGCTATATGGATCCTGTTCGTATATTACTAGAATTAATTAGATTCACAAAATTATTTTTGACCAAGTTTAGGAGACACTAATAAAACCTCTAACGAGAGGCCATGCTATTCCCACTGAAATTACTACAGTGGCGGATTTAGAGGGGATTTGGGAGCTTCGACCGAACCCTGACTTGTCAGTCAAAATAGTACACATTGAACTGAAAAACGTAGTAACTAGCTGGGATTGAAAAGTATGTTAGTTCCAGATACTACGAAGCACATCTACGTTAAACAAAGTATTAGCAACAACAACAACAACAGCAGCAGCAGCAACAACAACAACTACTACTACTGCTACTACTACATACATGCTCAATTAGTATAGTGATATATCGAAGAGATGACAAACTTTTCGCGTATTGGATGAATGTACTTATTTTGTACCCATAACAACACATAAACAGAACTGTGAAATTTGATTGCATTGGCTCAAGTGTGGTTTGCTCCAGAGTACAATTTATCGTAAGCTAGCGGTCTAAGTAGAGTGTCAAGTGAATGTCATTGGTGACAAATGTAAGGCCAAGCGATGTCATAGGTGACAAGTGTAAAAGGTCCAAACACAAATACTCAATTACCATACTCATAAATAAATAAAGTTCAATTCATATGTTTGAGCTAGTGAGGAATGTTACGGCAGTATGTATTATCTTTAAATTATAATAGTTTTCATTTGGGTTTATAATCATTGTATTATAATTCCTTAGTTCAGTAGCCTAAGCTATTTGTAAAGTACAATGTACTTCAACATGTTTACATGAGTAATGCTATGTCCTGGGAAAATCAATAATTATGTTGGTCAGCTTAACCCACAATGGTGAATCACGTGGTACCGTGCAGATTTATGACGTTGAATCCTATGTTAACGTCTTGTTGATTTGAAATAAGGTATTTTAATTGTAGTGCAAAGGCACTACAAGCAGTAACATGCGCGACCTATTTTCTGATTGGTTAAAGAAGGTTGTTGACAGAACTCATTCTAAGTCGTAGTAAGAGGCTATATAATAGGATTTAATCACTGCGTTCCTCATTCTTAGCAGTTCATCGGAATCATAAGGTTATTGAGGAAGATTATTATTGTTTGTGAAAATCAGCTGGTGAAAATCTATTATCTACATAGTACATTTTGGATTTAAGTACTATTCTTCAAGGAACTTAACAATATTCTACATTCACAGGAGTTTACCTGGGATTAATAACATTTGGATTTAAAACTGTGTTTCTTGTGGCATATAAGCACTTTAGTGATTTCATTCGGATAACCTTTGGACACTTCCGGATTATCAAAATTCAATAGGACATTTAGGATTATTTAGGAATTTCTAAACTGAAAGTTATTTTTAATTCTTTCACTTTGTTTATTTGAAATATTTAATATGTTAGGAAATTAAATTTATATTTTAGAAATTGTGAAAGCTTGTTTGAGTTGTTCTTTCTTTTGTTACTATTTCTAACCTTTGACGTAAAAGGAAACATTCAAATATCTAAGTCATTATTTCAATTATAAAGAGCAACTATTTCTTTTTTGGCATATATTGAAATATTTAACTTTAAAAGTTGGCAAATGTCATACTTTTTTACCAAAAGCACCACCCAGTTGGCTGATTGGAAGTAAGACGACCCCAAAATGTTTAAAATGGTACTTCTATTTTTTCAATAAATGGATCTGGATATAGTGTATTACTTGTGTGCACCTAAGGCTAAATATGAGAAATTGTTAGATCCATTGCCAACTTCTGTAAATTTTCTTAACATTGGTATACACACTTTGGAATGAAAAAGAGTATCAAAATTTCATTTGTGTATGTTGGTTTTCAATTGTATGAAGATATTTAAACTGTCAAGAATGGAATTTTTTCCATTTAACGCTTTCAGAGACAAATATTTCGTATATTCCGAACAACTGACCATCCCAGAAGTCCCCATTTGTGCTTTATTATAGATCCATGTGTCAGTTTAAATGGACAAATTAAACTCTTTTCTATAAAAAGTGATCATATTTCTTGTCAAACAAACTAAGCATTACTCCAATTATCTATCTTGTTTCAATTGGGCGCTGAGAGAGAGAGAGAGAGAGAGAGAGAGAGAGAGAGAGAGAGAGAGAGAGAGAGAGAGAGAGAGAGAGAAAGAGAGAGAGAGAGAGAGAACCTTTTCTAAAAAAAATTGTTAACGCATTAATCCTGTCAAAGTATTTACCATTTGTTCATATCATGGAAAACAAACAAAGAAACAAAAACAAATAAATATACTATTCTCGAAATCCAGTGCCGTGACTCTGCAGATACGTTAAACAAACCTAAATGCCAAGCACAAGATTTCATGAGATATTTATGCATTTACAACCCATGTGTTACCATTCAAAAGCGTGTCATTTAGAATTTATACCGATACCACCCAGTTTTCGAGTACCCGTAATTCATAGTCTTAGTCTGCGTAACATGAGTATTCAAACTTTTATTCCAATAAGGAAATTTATTATCCTTACCTAAAAAAGAATATGGAGAAAAAAAAGCGTGGATCTATATGAGTTAAATTGGATTTATGGCGTACTGAATGACATTTTAACCGTCAAGCGGTGATCACGCTGTCATTTTTGTTCCCGAGTTACGAATGGCTAGGTGGAGTAGGGGCATTCGGAAGATTACGACCAAAATTAGAACTTGCTGGTAAATTGGAATGTTTTTTGAACAGGTGGTTTGGTTGTAGGATTCTCGCACGTACACATTTACACTTTTCCACATTTTTTTATATAACTATACTCTCGATAATTATTAACTTCTCATGTGACGAAGGCAGCAACTGTTACGCTCAGTTCAAATCGATAGTAGAACTCTAAAGTTCGACCGTTCGTCAAAACATTTAATTCCATTGTTTTTGTGTATTTCTTAATCAGGTTTGAAAGAATCATTACATTGGAAGCATATTTCAATTTAGCGAAAAAGAAAACAAAAATCCTAAGGAAAGCCAAACAATCCTAATATAAATAAAATCGATCGAATGACTCGATCAGTCAAATTTCTCACAATAATAGTTGCCTTTGGTGAAAATGATGAAGAATTAAAAATAAATTGATTGATATATATGTACTAGCTGAGCTATAAAATTTATAATAAACAAGCTGCAAACCCTGCCATTCTTTACTTTTCGATCATCGGTGGAACTATTTCCCTTTGAATGTCATTGGTTTGCGGAGAGCAGACAACAAAGCCGCATCATACATTTTTGATGAGATGCATTTCATATTTCCTATACAATTATTGACATTGCTACCACTAACTTAATTCTTCATATGAATCATTTATTTTCAAACCCAATTCTAATGATTTTTAATATCGCCGGAGTCATTTCAACGAATGCATAGACTGTAGATTCAGTCGCCGATCCAGCCGTCGAAACACACATCGATTGACTATTTAGAAGTGGCCGTCAAACCTTTCATACGACCGCTAAGCTGCATCTCACATCAATTAAATGTATCGCAAGATACCCTGCTAAACCATTTTCATTTTCTACTCATTTGTTTACATCATATTGATCTTTCACTGATACCAGATGCTTGTTGTGTTTTATGATAAAACGGATGGAAAACTTTTTAAACGACTATTTTATCCATAGCAACACAAATTTATCGTTTGTTTGGACACAGCCCGATTTTGAGTGAGACTAATACCACAGTCGCGCCTTATTTAATTGGACATGATGAGACAATTTAGGTCCCTTATTTAATTGGACATGATGAGGGCATTTAGGTCCTATCGGATCAGGAAATTGTTATGTAAGACTATTAACATTTGCTGCGTTAGTAAATGTTTCATGAGTCATTCAATATTTAACAATAAAAGCTAATGTTTTGATAGAACTAAAATCAAGCATAATGTGCGAATAATGCCAGACTCATTAAACATTTACCTCAATCAATTTTATACTGAGTGATCACAAGCATCATAGTGACATATTCCAAGGACACCAGGGCCTTTCATAAATATTTGTTAGCCTGAACTATAAAAATGCCTCTTCAATAAATGAGACAGTAATACTAGAGGATATTTGTTTGGCAAATAGAAGAGATCAGAAGTGACAAGTGAGGAAATCAATGACATAAAGTATTGAAAGTAGACCGGACTACAGTTGTTTTATTGTCAATCCAAATTTCAAGTACTTTATTTGCCCAAGGATTTAATATGTAAATTCTCCAGTCGAGTCACATTACCACACGGAAATAGGATAACTATGATTGTAATGTCTGTCAGGCGATTACAAGTGGCACATGGCAAGCATTACCTGACAAAGTTACAAGGATAGCAAAGACACTTATAATTTGTGACTTATGTAAGAATGGAATCATATATTCAGCTAATTATCAGAATTACTACGATGGAAATCATATTAAATTCTGTATGCCATAAAAGGATGTCATTTCACTGGCATGTGTGAAACAAATGACGATGTCGCGATTAAGTCCGGCTAAATTAGAAGATAGTTTCTTGAAAGAGAGAGACCTGTTCGAAGTTGTGCGTTCAAGAAAATTAAATCAAGTTCAAATCGAGCTGATGAGAAATCATAGAAAGCAAATAAGAGCCATCGAAATTGCCGAAAAGTCTTATTTTTCTGGATATGAAACAAAGCGGGTTCTATTCTTGCAAAAGATGGCAGAGCGGGTGAAGCAAAGAAACAAAATCAAGACTGATTCTGGTACGGAGGGAAAACATGCAAGAGAAACTCATAGAAATGTACTGAAACTTTACCATGGCACAAACGTAGAAACTCTTGCAGAAAACCTAAATTCAAGTTCAAGAGCGAACAATCATTGTCTTGGACATTCCATTGACACAACAAGTGAAATGATATCAAAGAAGAACCATACAGAAATTAGACTAAATTTAAATTCAGACGAGTTTGGTTCTGCTTTGCAAAGTGCGGAATTTTATAATGTTGTAAAAACTATGACACCGCCTAGAGAAGTAAAGAAAAAAATAGAAAATGAATCGAAAGAGAGAGAAGCTGATGGAAAAGAGATGAAAGAGTACAAGTTTGAAACACAGCTTGTAAAGCATATACCAAAGACAGAAATTATAGATTTAAAAGAAAAATCAAAATTCGTGGAAAGGTTGAATTCCTTACCGGAGCTGAGCATGTTGACAAAGCCAATGGTGAGCATGGAAATAGGGGGAGTTACTCCAGATGGGAGATTGATTCTTACGAAGGAGGACTATGACGAATATTTGAATCGATTTCGACGAGCACGTGATGCACGTCTTCACAGAGCACGGAGAAAAAGCCAGACATTGGATCAACTTGTAGCAAGTTTCCACGTACAGGATGATATTCCGGATATCATAGTTGGAACAGAAAGTTTGATGTCTAATTCATCAGAGTAGATGCCAAACATGGTCGCTACTATTAGGTTAAATTTCAAGCATCGACAAAGAATGAAATCCTTTGTCGATTTCTCAAAAACATCCCAACCGTCACTGTGACGACCGACATATTTGTTGGAATACCTATCTTTACTACAGCTTGTTTATATAATATGTGTTAGATAATAGGGAAGTGTCAAATATTAGATCAAAGAGTTTACATTTACAATGAATTTTAACTAGTTGGAACGTAAGTAATAGTTAATATATAATTTTTTTAAAAGGAGTTTTAAATAGTCTTGTAGAAAAAATGTTGTTTTTATTTTTTTCATGAAATCTTTGCAAAATGTCTTTTTTGATGTTTAAATATCAGTATGCAATGAATAAAAATATAAGTTTTTGCAATTACAAGTATGAACTTTGAAAAATAATTTATGATTTTCTATTTTGAATGAAAATTGAAAAGAACCCAGGAATAATAGCATGATAAATTCAATTGTCTTTTATTTTCATGCACGACAGTTCATTTTAGTACATATCAAGGAATTCCAGTCTGAAAAAGTGTTTAATACCATTTCCCGTGGCAGAGGATATAAAATGCATCAGGGACACACTGCCTGCACTTGTTATATGACCTTTTGCAGATAGCTACTCTTAAATTTTGGAAAATAGTTTTAGTCTGCTTAGGTACCGGAAGGTAGTAAATTCCTCTCCAGGTGGCGCTCTTGCTTCTCTCAAAGGCAATTGCCACTGCAAGTTGAAATCAGCTCTTGTTTTTACCTAATCTGGCAATGGATTTTGAAAAGGAACCGGAAAATATATACATTTTAAGACACTTGCCAGCAGGTCTATCACTGTTATTGATTACTTTTATCTTTTTTTGCAAAAATGACTGAAATGATAACTCAAAACGAGGCTGACCCCGGGGTAGAACGGTCTTTGCAGGAAATGTTTTTTTAAATTTGTTTACAAGGTCACAAGAGAGCAGTTTTGAAGGTAGGGCTGAATCTAACGCATATTTCTGTATACAGCAATAATAAGGAGAAATAGCTTTCAGTTGTAGGATTAATAACTGTACACAATGTATTTAAATTAGTAGACGTTTCTATCAACGTAAGGCCACTTGAATCACTTCTTCAATACACTACTGAACTGTTGTCTTTCAGTGCATCATAAACAACGACCACGCATGTTTTTATTTAAACATAAATAACAAAAGTCATACATTTCATAAATAACTGTTTTAAACATATTCATTCAACAATATTACAATCGACGACAAAACTATAAATTTCTAATTGCATTCTTGAATACATGAATACGCGATCAATAGGAATTGTAATCTATGTGGTTTTCAAAAACCTTCTTGCGTTTATCGTTAGATTAATTTGTGAATACGCGATTGACAAGCATTATAGAAAGACGTTGTTTTCAAAAATCTCTTTTGTACTAGTCTTTGAACTTATTTGCAAATATATGAATACAAGATCGACTGGAAACGTAATATATGTGGTATTCAAAAACTTCTTTCATTAGTTTTTAGACTTGTTGGCGAATACATCAATACACAATCGACAGGATATGTAGCACTTGTTTTTTTTAAATTTTGTTAATAATATCCTTGTATTAATATTCACAAAATATTTAAATTCGAATTTGATACTCCCTGCCATCGAAATTAGACAATGACAAATCTCACTGGGAATATGAATTATAGTATTATAATCATGGCGAATTCTATTGGCAATTTTGAACAATATATGATTGTTCGTCAATTTGTGATTAAGTAGTTGATGCGCATAGACAGAATCATTAAAAGACTCTGTTTACAATCATTAATTACTAACCAATGACAAAATTTGTTCAAAATTGACAAATCTATCCTTATTATAAAGTACTAGAATATTTATATATATTTCCACGCTACTCCATGGGAACTCCACAGCGAACGCTTATTGTTAATTCGGGAGAGACATGTATTTATTTTCAGACAATTTATGTACATTGGAATAGGGACAAAAAGGCGATAAAGGTAGTGAAAATATAAGATTTGGCCATTTACCTAATTTCACAAGATTGAAAACAAAAGTATTCTTGCAAAAGATGTGCTATGTGTTTTTATTTAATAATAACTCTGCAAGTCTAACTGATATATTAGCTTCTGGTTTATAGTGAATATACTGTACAAATCTAGATGAAGTCTCTTCGTTGAGACATCCGTTCTTACAGAAAACTCCTTTTCATCATCAAACTATAATAGCACATTTGCAATATGAGACCCTTATAGTTACTTTAGTAATATAATGCACGTTAAAGATCCTGTTAAATTTGGCGTATATTCCCGATGAAGATGTTACAAAGAGTAGACTTTATTTTATTTTATAGGATGGTGTTTTCAGTTATAGTTTTGGTTGAGAGGTGGAAGTAATTATGGCCTATCTTGTCGTTGATTCAATCATCATTACTTTGCATTATAAATAAACATCTTATTCACGTGATTGTATTAAATTTTTTAGCTAGATCCAATCCCATCCTGTTTCATCCTGTTATATTTAACTACAAAGCAAAACAGTTTGACTGGAATGATCCTGATTTAAGGTGCAGTTGTTGTTCAATTTAATAAATGAAGATTACATTGAAATGTGTATAAAATACTTCTAATAATACAATAGATGGAATACATGAGGCTTTGTATATTAGATGCATTCTTAGCACAAAGCTCCAGTTCAAGCTCAAATCCACAAATCAGATATAATATGTAGATTGCATCCACTTGAATTAAATTATCATGGGCACGAAGGGAGAGTGACTGTTATCTAATTCAAATAAAAGTCATAGACTGTCGCGATTTCTATACTTTAAGCTTCTTGAGCTTGAGTTATGTGTTTATTAAGTTGAGAATACTGGACTAGTCATCATAGATCTTTATTTAATTTCTTCCAAGTTCTAGAGGATTCACGTGTATTTAATTCGCTCTATCACATAACTTCTTTATTATATAGGTTCAAAGGCTCGTATTTTATTATATACTTAAGTGTGAAATATAGAAAATTATTGGTGAAATATTTTTCAATATGTTTTTAATGTTTACATTTTCACATGTGAAAAATGTTACCTGATTGTTTTGTGCATGTATAGAAGTTATACTTGCAGCAAGACAAACAAGAATTTAGTGAGCCTGAGGAATAAATAGAAACTACATTACCTTGTCAGGCATGGACATTTTTTTGCCGAAGGTATTTGACTCGGCACCGTTAGCTTCTTTACGAAGTTGTTCCCTTTAGGAATCTTGACAACAATGCAACAATGCAAAATATCGCTCAAATTGAACATGCTTTTGAGGTCAGATATGGAAAAATTGTTTACATAATGGCAACAAATATATCCCGTATTAACGTAAGAAAAGAAAATATACTCTATTTATTATATACTTATGTGTGAAATATTTAAAATAATTAGTGAAATATTCTTTATATTCATATTTTCGCATCTGAAAAGTATATCCTACTATTGTCACATGCAAAAATACAATATTTCCTATCATGCCATGCGACGATTGACTGTGTGAGCCTACAGAAGTTACATTTGCATCAATAAAAGCGAGTAGTTTGTGAGCAGAACAAATAAATGGAAACTGCATTACCTTTCAGGCATGGAAATTATATTTTGCCGAAGACATTTAACTCGACTCTGTCTCTACGATGTTGTTTTCCCTATACTACCTTGACAACAATTTTTAAAACCTGGTGTGATTCATTTGCTGAATCAGACTTGTTTTGTGGTAAGATAGGGTTAAATAGTTTACAAAATGTTGAAAATGTAATTTATTGCAACAGATTAGGTAATCCCAAACCTACCGCTCTCTTAAATTGCTGATATTTGTATGATCAGCCTATGAATACGGTTGAAAGTGAGGTGAAGTTACGAAAAGGTTGGTTGGGGTGGGGTGCTGAAGAGTGAACTTTATCTTCTAAGCTTCCATTCAGGATCAATCTTGGTATATAGTAAAAGCAAAAAATTCTTTTCCTGCATAAGTATCAGACATATTTCATCTTGTGGTACAAAAAACGATATATTTTAACTCGTGGCTTCGCCACTCGTTACAATATAAAATGTTTTTTTGTACCACTCAACGAAATATATCCGATATTGATGTAGAAAAGGAAACTATTCTGTATATATTTTTCATCCTTTGCAGCGTATAAAGTCATCGTTATGTCACAAATGACGTCATGACGTCGTACAAGACAGAGGCATAATGTTTGAGGCATCCAACTTGAAATTCATTTTACTGTACTATTCTGGAGTTTTGTTGGACAAATCAGTAATTTTAGCCCCATGTAACAAATATAATCTTACATTTGCGTTCATTTCCATTGAAAGTTATGAAGCTTGTTGATTAATTTAAATCTTTTCCTTGCAATAGCTCGATTTAATACATTACTTTTTAAACGAGTACTCATGTTAACATTCTCTCTCTGTGCATGCACAAAACTGCCTATACCACAAATGCGTTTACATTTTCAGAGCATATGCATCTGATTTTATTCCAATAGCTGATCACACATGATTTTTTCTTTGATGCATAAACTCAGCTGTGAAACTATGAATTCAATATTGAGAGTTGTATTTACATTTGTTTTCTTTTTACCCCCATTACAGTGTCACGCGATGAAATGTTTTTGATAATGCGGATAACACTCAGCATGAACTTGTCCATGGTCTCAGTTAAGTCAACATTAGGTGTTGTTTCCTGGTGAATACAGAAAGACAAGAAGGGTGAATTTAAACTTTTCTTTACCTTCAATATTGAAGAGTGTTTCAAATTCAACAAGCGCCCTCTCAAAAAGTAGTTTATTCAAACTTTACAACAGGGATTAAATGTCTATTCCTAAACAAACAGTATATTTTCAGACGCTTTGCATAAACACTAATGAAAAAAATGTTCATGAACTTTCATCCCCGACAATCACTTCCTTTTAATGTGGTTTAAATGGAATGCTTTGAAGTGATTTGATAGTTTGTAAACATTCTAAATGGATAATAACAAATATTTGCAATCACTGTAAGGACAAAAGTAATGAAAGTCTAACTCACAGTGAGAGTGGAAATTATTAGAGCAATTTCTATCCAAAAGAGCCTATTGACGTCAACTATTATGAATACAGTCACATGATGTAGATAAAACACTTGTTTAAGGTTTGCTAGCATTTGCATAAAGTATTTATAACAATTATACAGTTTACTCTCTGCTATCATTATGATATGCAACTGCAAAACATAATTCTTGAAGGTAAAGACGCGTTAAAAGTTGAACACATAAACATTCTGGGAATTAGTTGTATTCAATGGATATTGGCGAAGATATACAAGCCCTCATCCAGCTATAACAAAGTCCTTAATCCAATAAGCTGTATTGTGAGTATATTGCTGACGTAGATACTTATAAGTTAATTGATGTTGACGTTGCTTTATTTATAGTTTGAGTAAGAAATACAGTAGCGGTTATGGGGACAAAGGTTACATAATGAGCACACTTTTTAATCCTCAATTACTATGCAAGATTTACCTGCTAGACTGGCTTTTTTAAAATTGTCAGCCTCCCAGGATCAACCTATTCATGATTTAATTGCATGACTCTTGGAACAAAATATTTAAATGGTAATGCAATTGAATAAATTGTTTACTTCATAAAGCAGCAGCGTTTTTCGAAAGAGATAGACAAATGTAACATTTCAATCTGGAATTTAAGTGTGTTGAAAATTTAATTCAGATAATAGAATGGTGTTAGATTCAGTTAGGGGCCCCGGGTAGCTGAGTCGTCTAAGGCGCTCGCCTTTACAGATTAGTGACATCGCGTGGGTATTAGATAGTGACATCACGTGGGTATGTGAGAAAGCTCGCCAGTGGGTGGATGGTTCTATAAGGGGGTTTTCTCTGGTTCTTCCTCCCCCAAATATACTGGCTGCTATGTATACCCTATCATGTGATGAAAAATGGCGTTAAAATCGCAAAACCAAAAAATCTTAGATTCAGTTACACTGTTTGACATTGAAAAGATATACGTAATCTATAAGACTCACATGGATTGACTTATTGCTACACAGACGACAGCCCTTACCTGGTAGCCATGGAAGAGGATGAGAGCTTGAATCAAATAAAGAGATAATGCTAGTTTTTTACTAGTACTGAATTACTCTGTAAACATTCATATAGTATCTTATTCAGTCGTGAGACCACATATCTATGTCCATCGATAGCTATAAGGAAGTTGCGTCTGCTCACTTTTCAGCCTGTTGATCTTTTGCATCTCGTACCAAATATTGAGGTCTAATCTTCTGGCAAAGAAACTTGTCTAGTTTCATATGCATTAACATTAATACGCAGACAAAACAAAGCAGTGGCATTATATCATACTACAAAAAGTGTACCGTTACTTCATTGATGATCAGAAGAAAATCTAGTGGAAGATAGTTTCAAAGTAATTAATTTTCGCCAATAAAATAGATGGTGCACTCGAGAAAAATGAGGTTTAGTTAAAAACAGACATGAAATTGGACAGTAATGATTCCCATTAGTAATATGTTTTATTTGATAATTTATAAAACAAACCTCATGCAGAGAATTAGAGTAACACGATGAACATGAAATGTATTTGGCAGAAACCATTTTCTCCTACGTCAAAGCAGCCGAGAGTACTAAATATACGTGAAAGTTTTAGGAATTTATCGTGCAACCGACCTTGAATAAGTAAATATATTTCAAAGATTTGTATTAATACCAATCACAAATTTTCTCACTACCTAAATATGTAAAGTATAATTATAGCATTTTATTTCAATATAGGATGATATCTTTTTTCGGATATTTAAAAGATATGCGTTTTTATAGCAACGAGACATCTCTGTTCTTTCGCTGCTACCTGTATGCAAACGGAACTATAATAAACAGAATAAAAGAAAAATTGAGATGCCGTAGTCAGACTGTTTTGACTGTTACAGAGAATTCGTTTTAAACGTATTGAAATTTTAACCGTTGATATGAATATATCTAGGTTCTATCAAACGGATAAAACATCGAAATTTAATGTTCAAACAATATCTGTTTTTGGAAGCTCCGTGAGCATCTGCATAGAACGTTGATAAATCTTCAAGAATACGCGTGTATTTACTGCGCCTACACTTACCTTGCAATTTATTAAATTTCGATTCAGGTCAGTTTATGTTAAATGATAATGTTTCCTGGAAAAGTAACAGAGAGTGAGAGAGAAGTAAAATGTACATCGAAGGAAATTTTTTTCCTTTCTATATAGTGGAAAGTTTGAAATCTTCTGAGGTAGCAGGCATTTGATCTTTATATGGCTGTAGGATTTAAATTCAGTAACTGAATGTGCGCAACTAGAAATCATGCAGATATTCAAATGTATTGTTGATTTCTGGGGTTACTGAATAAAGTTATGCCGATTCGTAACTGTTATGTTTGCTGCACATTTTCATTACACTAATTTCGTATGGAAGGGGCCGTGCGCTAATTCGATAAAGACTATTTCAGATATGAGCTCAAATAACCTTCATTCAGACTTGCTTCCTTTTGTAGGCAGCCTTGTGATGGCGGACTTTGTACTGTCATCTACTCCGCTAATATCGCACTGTGAAGCTGTGAGTACGTTCCGCAGTAGCAGGGAGGGAGAACTGACCGGGGTGTGGGGGTGTGGAGCGAGCGATGTCTCCCACTTCCCTTTCAGCTCGCTTTCAGAAGGGGTGGGTAAACTTAGACATTGCTCCTCCTCCCATAAAAAATGGTCCGACTCAACTCTCCAGTCTAATGCCCACCACCCCATCACAGACCAATTGCATTAAAAAACGCGGAGAACCGCGAAGGTCGGCCTACCCCTTCACCGGCACAGGCTCTACTGGTGCAAAAACTACTCTATAACGAGTTGTATGCTATGTACATACGGAAATGTGTACTGACAGAAATTGTCAGTGCGGAACAGTCTTGTCAAAACTTTTGAGTTGAGAGAAACTTGCATTTTTACGATGACATTTTCACCTTATCATTGGCAAATATATTTTATTTAGTATCGTATATAATTCATTGTATAAGATTTACTGTTCATATGCTCGTAATTGACAGGATAAAATGTAAAAGTATGTTTTCTTTCATTTCAGTTGTCGGTGCACATACTTGAGTGAAGACATACGATCCAGTATAGCAGAGTCGACATATAGGAACATGTAGATTATTAAAAATGAACTGTTCAAAGATGAAAGAAAAAAGTTTTAAAATTAGACATGGCAAGTGAAAAGATAGAAAAGTTGTTGCAATGAAAGAAAAAGAATGTAACGACAAAAAATAGAAAAAGAAAGGTGACGAACGTACAGAAAATGCATACAGATCTTTTGCTCATAAACCTTACGAATCATGCATTTTTCATTGAAGTGGTCATGTTCATGAATGTATTAACTTAATAATCATGCATTTTTCATTGAAATGGTCATGTTCATGAATGTATTATCTTAATTTTGTGATGTTTGTTGAGAGAGAGAGAGAGAGAGAGAGAGAGAGAGAGAGAGAGAGAGAGAGAGAGAGAGAGAGAGAGAGAGAGAAAGTGAGAGAGGGAAAATGTACATGATATTTTACTTTGTTCTTACTGTATATCTTAAAAAAAAGAGGAGAATAAAGCTAAAACTAAATATTTTAGGCGCCAATAAGTCCCCGGTTTTCCTTAATACCATTTATATTTAAAAACAATAAAATTATTTGATCTTATTTTTGTGTTCTGATTTTTTTTTTTCATGCTGCATTCTCTTCCTCGGACAAAGTCATCAGTAGGAGATACACAGTTATTTCTGAGCCATCGCCTAACAGAGAAATATGCTAACATTCATACGGTGGACAGCTTGGAATTATGTATAGAGGCAGTGCATCATGACCGCGCCAGAATTCTACTTTGAGTCTCCAGTCAGTTTTTCACAAATAAAAGCGCTGATCTTGTCGTCACTGCGCTGGATGAGAGCGATTTGTGTCTCGTCGTCAACTATCAAGCGGCGTGCGCTTTGTGGGTCTCTGAACGAATTTCAGCTTTCATCCGGTTGGGGTTTTTTTTAAACTTCATCCGTGATAAGTCAGAACTCTTCATCGGAGATATGTCCATTTTGTAAAACACTAGAGGTGTGGTCTGAGATGGTATTTTGTGTGGCTTCTGCTAGCACGCGTATCTTGTAGTGAAGTTTGGCTTTTATGTGGAGGCTAATAAACTTGCATGCAATCCCAGCCAGTCGGCAGGCTAGGGTGACGGCCTCAAATCTTACAAAAAGGAAGAGGCAATAATGGCGAGAGTAGGAATACGATTCTGGAATATTTGCGCAATGGAAACTAAGTTTCAACAAATCATAAGGCTAATTTGTTCAATATTAGTGGTATTGCGGTTCAAGACCAGTTCCTGTTGGTATTGGGTGCCTGGAATGGTTACCATTCAGTTCCACCTCTGAGGATTCTTGGAGTGGTAATGGAGGGGACTTGACGGTCTGTAAACTCCTGCCTATGGTTTTCGAAGAGGAGCTTTTAGATCCGGTCCAGAACTTTTGTTCGCGATGCCACAATGAACTCTCTGGGGTCCCACGGCTTCAACAAACGTTCGCAGCCGAGACAAGCGCGCTGAGACTTGCGCATAGCTGATACTGAACTTCATTAGACTGGAACCGCATCTCGCGCTGAAGCATCTTCAGAATCTAGTCCTTGGCCCAGTAGTCTGTCGTTGCTTCTTAATAATAGCGGACGTAATCCTAAAGCCACTCGTGCAGACTCTCGACAGCAATTGGTGGGGGTCGACTCTGATCACAGCAGCAGATGACCCGTCAGCCTCTCTGCTCTAGGTAGTCGAGAGAGGTCTCAGCGATGGGTCATGGGACAGTGCAGACCTCATTCCAGGTGATCGCCCGGTGGAATTCTTTCTGTGTCATCCGCTCCAAGGTTCATTCGTTTGGACTGCTCCAACTGTTTACAATCTTGGCGTGATCCTTGGCGAGCCGGTAGGTAGGTGTAAAAGCGATGGGGTTCCTCTTGCGCAAGAGTTCAATAGCATGGGTGGTCGTTCCTGATCACACCGCCACCGTTGAGGTAGCTGATTTTGTGTATTGCCAGAGGATCGTCCGTTGATGGCGAGGATGCGTCTGGGACGTCGTTGTTACTCCTCCCCCCCCCCTGCTCAGTATTCACGATTGGGCTCGTAGGCCGCATGCACTTGTGGGGCATGGAGCTCCTCACCCTTGTCCCTATTTCTCCCTAGGACAATATTTATATATAATTCAGGTAAAAAGGCCACAAATACACCTTTTGGTAACAAAGGCATCTACATGGTAAAGTTTATGAAGATATGTTTTCTTGACTTAGAGGGAGTCGGTGGCCTCTTGTTCAGCATCCTTATCATCGAAACACCTGAGCATGACCAGAAGGTTGATGTGGGTAGAGGTCAGCATGCTTGTTCACATATGTGTATATTGCGGTTGACTGCCGTCAAGACGTTCCTCAGCGGACATCTTTTCGGCCTCTGACAGGATTTCCCCTTTGATAGTCATATAGTCAAGCTGGCAGGAGTTGATCACCAGGCGGTGTATTCTGCGTGTGCAATAGGCTTTTGATCCCTGTACAAACCTAGCAATAATCAAGCAACCCTGATTTCTGTTGTCGGATAACCAGATTTGTTTCCGACTTTCATTGACAACTGTAGCCTCGGTCACCTCGAGACTGGTCAGCAGGTCAACCTCTACCAGGTACTTCAACAACACATTCGGAGAGCAGCCCTTCTCCTGAAAGTGCTTGACAAACTACGCGGGGATTACAGGGTGGCACGTGTCAGCAAATGTCCAGCTCTTGACTCGTGTAAAACCCGTAAGGTCTTAGGCAGGAGGTCATTAATGGCTATCATGAGTATACGGTGTTTTGGGTAGCCAAATAACTGATAATTGATTGCACACTTCCTATATCCCTGACAGGAGGTTGAGTAGCAGGCCTTCGTGTTGATGCAACGATTGTCAAAGTGGTCAACAACACGCTGAGCCACACAACTGAGATCGACGCCTCGCAAAGGGGAACAGTTAAACTTGGTTTGTGTCTTTGAGACCGTAAAGGCCATATACAACGGCGTTGACTGGATAGACTTTCACGTGGTATGGCCGGTCGATACCGCTACGGGCATAACAATCTGAGCATCTTGGTGTTTCTCTTTCTTCACTGCCTGTAATCTGTCCCCCACTTAGCCTTATCCTGTCAGAGAAACTATATCCGAATCAAAATATGCCTAGCCAACGCTTTATGGCCGCGGCGCGTATGTCGGTCAATTGCGCGTTGAAGAACAGGAGTCCACCGCTTATCCCAGCTCGATGCCAGCGACAAGAAAAACGTCAGCGAGGTCTAGGGTGTCCCCACTCTCAACCTGCAAAGCAGAGAAGACGAACGAGGCCGTCATACCCAGCCTGGTTTTGGCATCACACAACCGTGTGAGCCAAGACGGCCATCAAGCTTTCTGGGCAAGGCATCCACAATCAGCACCAGGAGACTGAAACCGCTGTTATTGTCGGGTGCGATGCGTCCTACGCAATGAAGATCGTCGGCAAACACAACCAGGGCGTTTTGGTCGCGCTTAAGATCTGCAAGGAGATATTTTACCCCTACGCAGTGGTCGAGTATGTCTTGCAATTCAGTAAGGTATGCGCGGCTACCAGGGTAGGACGGTCATAGGCTAATGATTGCTTCAAACTGCTCGCGCAGTATACTTGCTCACTGAGCATGTGACATTTTTACTGATATACTGAGTAGTATCTATAAATGAGCGTTTTTGTACATAGATTTATGTATCTATGATCCTTAATCTTAGAAATTTGTCCAGTAGCTATTGGAGTGTATCAGCCTACTTTTGTCTCTTATGACGAGACCGGAGAGAGTGCTATGGCAACACACAGCTTTTAGCCCACTTTACCGCCACTCCCAGACCCAGTACATGGCTAAGCTCCAGTCTATTTTTGTAAGCCTCTGTCGGCGGAATTTACAGTTTTCGCCAGTACAACGTTTTCCGCAGGACTCAATTCTTTCTAACGTTATTCCCGCGTAAGTGTTTCGACCTAAGCAGACTTTGCGTGATTATTTCAGTAGCTACGGTATCTCTAAATGAGTTAAAATAAACTTAGATACGGCGATCCTGTATGAGCATTAATGATCTTACACCAGTAGAACCCGGTCAGACGTGACGGTAGGCCATCCTTAGCGGCTGTCCATGTTTTTAGTGCGATTGGCCTTGGGGGACCTTCGGCTGTAACGTTGAGATGGACAGTTTTTTTGTGGCGTGGCAATGTCTAAGTTGAAGCCTCTTTTTCCACCTGGCTGGATGGGTGGGAGACGCCTGCCTTCCCCTCCCCGGTCAGTTCTTCCACCCTGCTGTTTTCCATGTCGTGGTCATTTAGCGCATATACATACAGATCTTTAGCCATTATACAGGCACCTGTCATTTATTATGGTCAATCGTTGGTTTTGAGAATTCCGCTTTGTTTGAAACGCGCTATATTCAACAGCTGCATGGCGTGAGTCGATTGGAATTGTCAATTTTGTGTTTGAAGAAAAGAATCTGCAACTGCGCTTAATCCAAACAAGTGGTATTTAATAGTTCACAATCTAAACTTGCATTTACGAATTATGCAATAAAGATGTAAGGCTGAGTTCCGAAACCAACTAGTAGTGCTAAAAAGGGTAGTACTATATGTTAAACAGGAGCTATGGTTGGTCAAGCAGGTGAAAGTTTCTTATTCTCCACGTTTCAAAAAAGGTATGAAAAACGTAGCACCTATTGACAGATCTCGAAATGCATGGAGTTGTAATCTAATGAGATACATTACTTACTGACTACACAGAAACGGTAGCATCATTTTATTCCTTTGTACATATAGCAATGGTATGTCACAAAGACGTATCAATGTTGCATTTCCTCTGAATGCTAATATGAAAGTCAAATAATAACAGCTGATGGTAACTCTGAGTGATGTTACTAAGAAAGCAATGGATGCCTTATTGTTGTCCTCTGAGAAATGGCTCTTTTACCATACAACCGTCAGGGCTTAGCATTGCTGTTGGTATGTGCTTCAGAATATTTTAGGTTTACTATTGTTTATGTATACTGTTACGTACTTTGAGGGGATTATACAGAAACAGTAATTTCATGAAAAGTTTGCCATAAGAGCGCGTAATCCATGTTGCTTTTACGGATAGCTGAGGATGCCTTAGTGTTAACTTTGAATTAGTGTTTTGGATGTTGGGCCTTAGCCCTAAGGTCCATAACATTATAAAATGCTACATGATTCCTAGATCCCTCTGTTTTGGACATTTCCAGTAGTATGGAGTCATTAAAGCAGCATGTATCACCAAGAAACTCCAGAGCTATGTTTTTGGACCATTTCTCAGCACATCCACGGTATGGAGACGTCATAATTTCTCAATTGTTTGTACTAAAGCATTTAAATAAACAGGCGAGTCTAGTTGCACTTAATCTGCCCACGGTATTTTCTGTGTGCATACCCTTCGCAGATTCGAGAATAAATTTATTGTAGGACCTATCACTGGGCTTCTTGGTGTAGGACCTATCACTGGGCTTCTTGGTGTAGGATCTATCACTGGGCTTCTTGGTGTAGGACCTATCACTGGGCTTCTTGGTGTAGGACCTATCACTGGGCTTCTTGGTGTAGGACCTATCACTGGGCTTATTGGTGTAGGACCTATCACTGGGCTTCTTGGTGTAGGACCTATCAATGGGCTTCTTGGTGTAGGACCTATCACTGGGCTTCTTGGTGTACGACCTATCACTGGGCTTCTTGGTGTAGGACCTATCACTGGGCTTATTGGTGTAGGACCTATCACTGGGCTTCTTGGTGTAGGACCTATCACTGGGCTTCTTGGTGTAGGACCTATCATTGGGCTTCTTGGTGTAGGACCTATCACTGGGCTTCTTGGTGTAGGACCTATCACTGGGGTTCTTGGTGTAGGACCTATCACTGGGCTTCTTGGTGTAGGACCTATCACTGGGCTTCTTGGTGTAGGACCTATCACTGGGCTTATTGGTGTAGGACCTATCACTGGGCTTCTTGGTGTAGGACCTATCAATGGGCTTCTTGGTGTAGAACCTATCACTGGGCTTCTTGGTGTAGGACCTATCACTGGGCTTATTGGTGTAGGACCTATCAATGGGCTTCTTGGTGTAGGACCTATCACTGGGCTTCTTGGTGTAGGACCTATCACTGGGCTTCTTGGTGTAGGAACTATCAATGGGCTTCTTGGTGTAGGACCTATCACTGGGCTTATTGGTGGTACGTTGTATTAACAACTCTATCATACTTGAAACGGTCCGGGAATCCTTGACGATTTGAGAACGTTTTTAGCCCTTAGTGCTAACGCTGAATGTACATATCAAGAAGTCAAACATCAACTACTTTCAGGATAGCTTAAGATGAATTTTTTCATCTCATTATAGTATTTAATGGTCTAGCTATTTTCTAAATTCTTCTTCTGTATGCACCTTTATAACGTACATTTGGTAAAGTTCTACTCAGCTTTTGAAGTTCAAATGGTACTAATGGTTGCTATTGATATATATATATATATATATCTCATATCCTTCCAAGTAAATTAGATGCTTTGTCGGTTATGCACGCGATAGATGTAAGATTCTGCAAATATCTCTCAATACTACCTCAACAATATTTCACAGCCTTGTAAGGTTTAACAGTCATTGTTGGGATATCGTTTGCCACGATCTTCTCTAGTATGACATATTTTTTCATCGTGAAAATATATGTTGAAGTGGAAAGCTTTACAGGGATATTAATTCCTTTTTGGAAACTATTTGAGTACTTGTAATAAAGTTGACCCATTAATTAGTGATAAAGTGCATTCTTTTGATGAAAATGAACTTAATAGGACTAAATTCTCCAGAGTACTCGTAGTGATATAGTTTTTTGTCGTACATTTATTGCTTTCAAGATTTTCTGTGCTTCGCTTCTCTCTTTTCGTCCTGTCTGGAATGTGTAGGGGATGCTAACTCATTGTACTGAATGCAACCGATGTACCTTATTCTGATGTTCTGTGAATGCTATCTTTTAACTCATAGGTTTATAAATTGAAAGGAAAAAGATTTATCTAAATCGACTAACTGATCTCTTTTTTCTGCCGCCTTTTGTGCTTTCCTCCAGTACGAGTAGTCATTACATTTATTTATGGATATTTACCTTGCTGCTACCTAGTTGTGAGTCATCCTGCAGAAAAAGTGTATGTTTTGCATTTTAATAAAGTATCAAATGCAATATAAAATTTCAAGGAAATGTTAATTTAGTTGATGGACTTATCAATACAGAAGACAGAATTAAAATTATTCTGCACTGCCAGCATAAAAATTTCCATTATCCGGTATCGAACAGATTGATACTCAAAAAAAAAAAAAAAAAAAAAAAAGCACCTGTTTGATGCAAAACACAAGTAATAAAACCTAGACAACCTATATAAATTACGTACCTTTTAATATTTGGTCTATTGGAGTAGTCGGACATCAAAGCTCTTTATTTAGAAACGTTGATAGAGACTACTACATTAAGAGAAACACTGAGGTCAAGCTGAACGGTGAATTGTTTTTAACATGGAATAGTCCCACAAATAAATACAATAAATCTAATTTATGAATATTTTGTCCGGAATAAAGATTTTAAAAAACTTTACTCATATAGTAACTTGTGGGCAAAGTTTTGCAACAAAAATTGTGTTCCTAATGTTGTTAATTTATTTTTTCACATCTTCTCTAATCTCTATTTATTTTAAACTTGAGAGAAAAAAAATCAAATAGAAGGTCTGTAATCAAATAATATTTATATTCTATGGGATGTTCTTTACTGTATTATTTGACTTTCAAGGTCATAAATAATGTTTGCATGTTGTTGTTTTTTTTCCTTGCATCGTAATTATTTACAAAGGCAGAATAAAAAAATAAAAAATAAAAATATTATGCCTGATAAAGGCCGGTTTAAATTCCTCAAGCATATCGTATGATATGGTAGAAAATTTATGATTTTGGTATATCGTATGATATGGCAGAAAATTTATGATTTTGGTTGTCACATCTGTAATTCTGACGAGCATACATTCCCCATATTATCAACTATTCCGCTGCAACTTGCAGACTTCCAACTAGCTGCACTCCTAACCTTGCAATTTCAAAATTCCTTCATGGCTACGGGATGTATAATCCAACTTGGTTACACCACTCACGTAATTATACAGTATCTAACTTTCGAAATTTGCAATTATTCCTGACACACAAGACTAGCCTTCACAAAGCCTGTTTCTACTGAGTATCAATGAAAATGATCTAATAAATTTGACATGTACTAATTTTGTACCCAATCAAATCACTAACTGGTACTGAAACTTGAAGTCTACTCTGCCTGCCTTGAGTACATTTCAAGAATCGGATTTGTTTATCATTCTTCTCCTGAAATTGAACGTTTTCAAGTGGCCTTAGATCTCAAGGACCGTGTCTGTCCTGTTCTTACTAAAATTCCTAGGAGTGCCGGTGTTGGGAATATGTCTTGTTTTCATGATTTTCCTATCATATTCAGGCTGGTTCATAGCTTGTAGGGAATGAATCCCATCACTTTTACCAAATTAGTATGATCTTTGAGTTTTCTGTAGATCTATCTAGGCCAGGGCACTGTTGTTTGTTACTTTTTGTTGTTTCTTGTGCGCTAAGTGAAAGTCCCCTGGTACTGCTATGTTAATGATGTAGGTCAGTTCCCTCCCTCCCCCCCCCCCCGTCAATTAGTACTATGTCAGACCTCCTGTGATATCTGCAGTTGTCTGTCTCAATGTAAAATTTCATAGGATTGTCTTCTCTGCCTTGTCAACCTACCACTTGTTTATGCACTTTGAGACAACGTCAACTGTGCGGCTAGACTTAGTCTGACATGCTGATAATTGAGTTAGCTTGGTTATCAGGTGACTGACTATCTCATCCTCATCCTGGCATAGTATGCGCAATGATGAGACGTTTTGATATTGTTACACTTGCTTTCAACTTCTTGACCATTTGTGCCTGATCCTGTGTTACCATCATCAATCCTTCTAATTTTTCTTTACATCTCCCAACTGAAACCATATCCAGATGCCTTCATCGGCCTGTTTTTCCGTTCTCCCTACAAATCGTCCGTGCATTACCTTTTCCCTCCATTCTAATCTTCATTCTATTTGTGTTTCATTCTGGTAATTCTTTTTTCCAACGTTGTATATCAGAGGATCCGGGTCTGGACTAAGGATAGTAGTTTTTCATCATTTTCTCCGACATAGTGTTCCTATATTCATCTTTTCTGCCCCTGCATAGACTTCAACACTCATCAGGCTTCTTCCTTCGATCTGCCTTGGAAAGCACAGTCTATTTGCATCGGCTCCTGGATTGAGTACACCATGGCTGGACATTAGCTTTCTACGTTTTTTTCAGTGTATTCTCTTTTGTCTGGGCCCAATCTCACGATGGCAGCTGTGTGTCTGATGATGAAAACTGACTAGGCATTGGTGGCTGCATCTGTATTATCACCATTTTGATTCTAGCTTAGTATTTCATGCACCCTCTGATTTTTCTTTTCATCTCTTCCGATCGCATGCTCTCTTCCTCAAGAACTACTACGTATTTGTAGGCTTACTATTATGAATAGATTAGCAGTTCAAATGAAGGATTGCGAGAACGCAGTCTACACTGTAATAATTACATGGAAGAAGTAATGGGAGAATGGAAACAATTCCCTCTCCCCATATATATATATATATATATATATATATATATATATATATATATATATATATATATATATATATATATATATATAACTGACTGCATAGGTTCGTCGAAAAATAAATTTAGTCAGGAAAGATCGAGACTAAAGGTCGAGAAAGGTTTCTGGTCGGCTCTTTTTGCTTCTTGTTCATTGACTATTGGTATTATTAGGTCGCTGTGGTTAAACGTGTCGTCAAATGGCTTTGATGTTAGTGTTCAATCCCGCTGAACAAGTTTTGAATTTGCTGAGGGCCTCCTTGTGCCCTGAATACATACTTTACGGCTATTATTTTTTAGTTTCCAATAATTGTACTAGATATATATGTGTGTTTGTAACCACAAAGAGTTCTTTGCACTAACAGATATGGCAAGCTCGAGGTAAAAAGGGGCTTGTGTTGAAGAGGAAAATGAAGAAATATATATAAAAGGCAAAGATCCGAAAACTTAGTGCAATACAGTAAAATCTAAACATTTTAATTTAATTTCGCTTTTATTTCACAATTATTAGTTACTTGTTTCTCTTAAAATTTGTGTACAGACAGATCTAATTTACGAAGGATATTTTTTTGCTAGTATACACAGCCAGCACTTTCGACAATCAGAGATAAATCCTCGATTCAGAAGAACATATGGCACGTGTCTCAACCATATCTTGTACTAAACCCTTTAATTTTGTATACACTGTCACTCCGTAAACATTATAATTATTTTTGTCCTCAACTTTAAGTACAGAGAATTTTTCTTTTTGAAAGTTTGCACGTTTTAGAGCCCTTAAAACTATTGGTTATTTTTACTCATAAGTATCTGTACACCTGACACAAGTGTACGGCAAAAATAAAGTTAAGACAGTAATAACTGTACCAAGCCAGTATGGATACAGGGAAGTAAAATCGGCCATTGTTTTATACTCAGATTGATCTATTACAATATGGTTAGTAATATTTACATGTGTTCATCTGATGAAGATTTTAGTCTGCATGATTACTGGGAAACATGTATTTATGCTCATGCAGCTAAATCAGGCGGTATATTTCCTCTTGCTTGTAACCTTTGTGTCCAAATAATTCCGAGAAGTTTTCTTTTCTACTTCGAAAATGTTGTTTTTCAATTTCATCATTTTATAAGAGAAAAGAAGAGAGTGGGATAATATATATGACAAGAATTGCACGTTGTCTTGGGGAAATGACTGTAACTCCCATATTATCAAGAATTAGCGGCAAGAAATCATATTTAACGATTTTTTCGTGCCTCTAATGTTTGAATGAAATTAGCGAGGAACGAATTAGAGACTCGCCAAAGTGTTAACTCTACATTACTGGAAGCTTCCCCATTCATATAGTCAAATACCTATGTCATGATCTCTTGCCTGTAAATTATGAAGGGATGTATGATTATAGATGAAAGTGTGAGTGTAAGGTGTTAATATACTGTTTCGTGCATCACCGTTCGAACTTCATAACAGTAAATTGCGGTATATTAGCATCATTAAGAAAAATGTTGTTGTACAGCGCACTAATATTCATAACGTTTTAAATACCTCTTGTATATTGATACCGTAACGCTCTTTTGACGTTTGGAATAGCTAAACCACCCGTTTATTCAAAAATATTACCTTCAATTAGTGTCTACTTATTATTGATAGTATTCCACTGGCACCGCTAATAGCGACAGCCCCCTAGTGGTATTTGAAAAGTTATTAATATTTTATTAATATTTGATAAGTTCAGAATACAATGTCATAAAGTTCTTTATCTTTCTACTTTACTATAATACATAGTAAAATGCTACCTAATGCAATTTCACTGTGGATCATGCATGTGCATAGTTTCTTCTTGCAGTAAACCCGCGTTTTCAAAATGTGAAAACGATGACTGAGATCTTTAAAAAAACACAACAACCAACAGTATAATCATGATGCGTTTTATCAAATAAGGGAATCCTATAAGAACTTGCACTGTACATAGTGGTGATAGGAAAAGAACATACTAATAATCATTCCTTGGGGGTTGGAGTAAGACCATTAGCAGGCCCAGCTATACATGCCGGTACTGGCGACATCGCATATTCCCTATGAACTGTAGCTGGACATGATCCACCAAAAATCGTCTTGCCGCCAGTTTCTACTGAGCCGAAAGATATCCATAAAGATCTATTAGATACATAGACTTGAATCATTACTAATTCTGTACTCGGGGATCTTCTAGCTAAGAAAATTAAGAAGCCCAATGATGGGCCAATGTTTTTCTGAATATAAGTAATGCAAAAATAGGAAAATCAATGATCAATTTAAACTTGTTTGGGGTCAGCCAGAAATCTGATGGGCCGAATATTTGTTATCTACCGCTGAGTAATTGTCAAGCTGACAGATCAACGTACTGGTGGTGTATGTAGATATAGATATATTGCTATTGAGCAAAACAAATGCCATGATCTTTAACCAAAATGTGTTACAAGTATAATTCTTGACTACATAGCCCCACCCAGGGATAGGAATGGTACTGAGAGAAGGAAAGTATGTGGTCATATTCTATTCCAAATATGAAGTGAATATGGTTGGGGGTTATGGAAATATAACATGATAACAACATTTAACCAAAAACGTCAATAAAATGTGTCCACAATGCACTTTTTCAACTTGATATTCCACAAATGAAGTGAACTGGTAAAGTGGTTATGGCATATAGGTAAACCACTGCATTGTTGAGCCAGAAACAATCCTCATAAAAAAGCTTGCAAAGGGCTCTGGCTTGCAGAATTGAACGAAGAATCTAATAAATTATGTAATTTTAATTTGCCTACTATCTTTCTGACCATTCGGCGAATCATTCTCTGAAAATATACGGTGATTTGTTAGGAATACTTATAGAAGTTGAAGAAAAAGTATGTTACATATAAGTTTCATAGAATAAATACGAAATTTAACTAGGTTTGTGTTTGAAAAACACGTATGCCTCACTACAGACATGAATATAAGTCCAAATCATTAAAAAGAGTTAGAAAAATTCATAATTCCCTATGATAGGATGAATATCTAATCATGTCATCTACATATACATACTAATGCACACCAACTTTCATTGGTGTAGCTCGAGTTGCTTAAATGTCCAAACAAGGTTTTGTCAAAAGAGTCTAAGTTAAACAAGTTCAAAACTGTGAGAAAAAAGGAAAGAATTTCCGTATTAAACTGAACAACTATTCAGGTCATATATACTTACGACCATCATAAAGTGTATACAGTTTGATGGATCCGAGTTGAACCGTTTTCGTGATACTGCGCTGAAATTGATTGAAGACTGACATGCGGAGACGAACGGACTTATGAACTGACAGCAGCAAAACAATATGCCATGTTGTGCTGTCGAAGTGGAGGGATACAAACAAATACACCAAACCATCATTAACATATTGATCAGAAATTTAATAATCGGTTTTACAGAATTTAATAACAATTAATTACCTGCATATGTTGCATCAATTCAGAATAGATTGTGAGTATATTGTAACATAATGTTAAATGCATTTTGGAGTGTATTATAATTGATTTTTAGAAATTCAACTTGGATGACTATAAAAGCTAAATTACGATGCACTAGGCGAGAAATGAAGACAATCTGGGAAAACAAAGTGTGTACATGTTCCTACACAGATAGTGTATCATCTAATAATCTAACGTTCATCTTAGGACGAAAAAAAGGAACAATGTTACGAGAACTGGACCCGTCACTTTCACTTCAGATTTAAAGAATCCTTTCCTAATTGACCATTTTAGTCTCTTCTCTACAAATTTTTTATCCAGTAACTCAACTCTTAAGTCCCTCTAAGGAAGAAGTTCAAGAACAATTGAGCCTTCCACCGGTTCAATTAATTCACTTCAGAAACAAAAATCATTGGCCTTGCAGCAAAGTAACAACTATCCAGCCAAGAAGAATTATAAAAGGACTTTGCTTGCCTTGATCTAATGAAAATAAATTAATTTGAAGGAAAAATACATAAATCAGGTGAACAAAATCACATATTAAGATCTGCACATGTTTCAATATAATTTCAATATAGCAACAATATCTTCTTTGCTTTTTTTTTTTTTTTTTTTTTTTTTTTTTTTTTTTTTAAGAATGACAAAAATACAGGAGGTATTGCATTTTATATTTAATGCAAATCCTGTAAGCATGTGTCTCGTCCGATTACCTCTTGCATCTCCCTAATTAGGGTCTTTAGCATAAATTATTATTGATCACAGTTTAGGCTACGTTTGGATATTATCACAAATATGCACACATAAACATTTACGTGTGTTGTAGTGCTTTTCTTGCTGCAGACCTATTCTAAACATGGATTGAAGAAAGGATTTGACCACCGAATTTATCAAAACGTCGCTATTTCAGGACCCCCGCAAGATATGTTACGCTCGCAAGACCTACTGTAATACATATAAAGGGTAAAAATCTCTACATTTCCTCCATTCGTTAGAATTCTCCTATATTTCTTTAACATTATATAAACTATGTAGTCAAATATAATTTGAAACAAAAATTGACTAATCAAATGATACTGACTAGATGCACATACGGTATAATACTTCACGCTGCCAAATATATTTATTTCCATATTGAAGACTGAAAAAAAAAAATAGAATGAAAACACTTTTTACAATATCATAGACCTAAAGCACTTTCAACGAAAATAAATTCAGAATGAACACTCAAAGTGTCATCAAATTTTCAGAATTTTCCTGACATTTAAAGTCCATAGTTTAGCCATATCAAAATAAGTCCATAATTTCCTAACAAAGAATATAGTCATTACATTTTTCTGGTTATTTATCTGATCCTCGTCGGTATCTCATTCTTCATCTTTTGGACCACTGTCGTATCAGGTTCTGTCTCATCTGGGTCCCGTGACTCCACCATCTCATTACTTATGTGTTCCGGGCTATTGTTCTTCACATGATGCACTTATTTGTTAGACTCAGCTTCGTAATATTTCTACAAATAAGTCGAATTATGTTTGTAACGCATACCACTTTGAGACTTAAATGTCACTTCAGGCAACTGTTTGCTGCTTAAATCATAGGGTTTGCACTCATAAATGAAGGACAGCCGAATCTGCTTTTTCTGTTGTAATTGAACTTGTTTTCAACATAATTATCACTTTCTGTGCATGTCCTTGAATGTCACCGTTTGCCTTTCCTTTAACATCGCTTTCTAGATATTTCTCTCTTATCTGCTTGTCGCATTGTGTAACCTCTCCATGAAGTTGTGGCAATTAGTTCGGAGCTTGCGAGCAAAGATCAATTCTTCAGGACACAATTCTGATGTTAAACGTGGGGTTTTTCTATATGTTATCAGAAACTTTTATATTTTTGTTCTACAAGCTACTCTCTCCACGTGAAATGCTCTGCTTGCTGTTAATACTACAATCTGTTGTCTTTCCGTCTCTCCATTTGTGTGTGTGGCCATAAATGTGCAGTTTTCTGATGAAGTATCGCATGTCCATGTGAAATTTATCAAATTCTTCTAAAAAGGAAGCGTGGTTCATTGTCGCCTTGAATTCAGTGGGGGAGTCCAGATCTAATAAACATCTCTTCTAACTTTCTGCGATAGTTCCCGCGGTTGTAATCCTAAGGATGGCAACCTCGATGTGTCGACTATAGTAATTTACTACCACTAGTATAATTTCTCCAGATAGAAATGGACCCATCTGATCTATCGCGAGATCTTTCCATGCGTGATCAGGCAGGGGCTTTCCTGTCATTGGTTCTGGCACCAAAGATGCAATCACAACTTTTAACGCATGGCACAATTTTGCATAACTGTTCTGCTTGTTCGGTTATTTTGGGCCACCATACTTTTGCTATGTCTCTGCTTTTTATTATCATTATTATTATTATTATTATTATTATTATCATTATTATTTGATGCCTTTCATGCGCAATGCACAATGTTCTCTTCCTGTAACTTTTTGGAACAACAAATTCTCTTCGCCATAGTACCAACTTTCCAAGATTGCATAACTCCTTCATTGCTTTAAACGTGACATCTCACTCGGACCCAATCACTGTCTTGATGCTGCACCTAAACATTTTCAATTCTGCATCGTTCGCAGATTCTTGACTCAACTCTCGACTCACTTGGGTTTCAGTAGCAAAGCTTCCACGCGGATGCACGCGTGTGCAAAAATACCCAGTGGTAGAAAACTCATGGGAATATAGATGGGATTCTGGGTTGGAAGACGGGATCTGTAAATGTGGTCTCTAACTCCCATTATGATACTACTCGCCTAAAACGTGCAAAAACGTGTTTAAACTTAGTTTAGATCACTGTTATTTGGTTAACAAGGAATTCTATTTTCAAAAACAAGATTTAGAATATTACAAATCCTTTCTAATACTTTTACACTGTTGTTGCCACACAGCACTTGCCGTTTCTCCGGGCATAGAGTATACATTAGGGATGATCGATGGCATAGAGTATACATTAGGGATGATCGATGGTATAGAGTATACATTAGGGATGATCGATGGCATAGAGTATACATTAGGGATGATCGATGACATAGAGTATACATTAGGGATGATCGATGGCATAGAGTATAAATTAGGGATGATCGATGGTATAGAGAATACATTAGGGATGATCGATGGCATAGAGTATAAATTAGGGATGATCGATCGCATAGAGTATACATTAGGGATGATAGATGGTGAAATATTAGAGTATTTAACGTTTTGCAAAATGTATACTTTAGAATTACAAAGAGTCACAACAATCTAAAAACATACAGTTCCTATTTAAAGAGTGGTTGTTGAAATGTTTTGTGGTTTTTATTGCAAATTTAATCACCCATTATCCCAAATGTAATCAACCATTATCCAAATTTAATTACCAAGAATTCCAAATTTAATCACTCATAAATCGCATAAATTTAAAGCAAAATATTATTTATTTGCCATGGATCAAATTACATAACATTGAATGATTATTATATACTCACCCTCTGTTTATTTAACCAACTATTTTCTTTCAATTTATACAACTGGCCTCATCAACATCACAAGTATTTACTGAATAAAATTATATTGATTTTTTATTAAACCAGTATTTATTTGCAGAAGTCATCATGAAAAAGTACATAAAATCGAACAACAGATATAGAGGATTGAGCAAATAACATAAGCTTATTTCAAGCTCTCTCCCCATTAACAATAATATTTACCTTTATAATGTGGCTGATGTGATTAATGAAGGCATAGTACTTCAAACATTGAAACATGCTAACGAGTTATTATAAGAAAATTGTGCATACAATATTGTAATAATGTCAGTAACTTATAAGCATTTACAACAGAAACATGTTACTGTATGCTTGTAAATCAACAAATGGGAAAAGAACAATGAAAGAAATCAAGATGTTGGGATTGATGGGAGGGGGGTAGATAAAGGACTTTTAACTTCAGCTTGAGTGGTATATATTTATAATAAGAAAGTACGGACTGGAGATATAACAGCTTAGAGTGAAGACATAAGTAGTGATCATGCAAATCTCTTAGTTGTAATTATGTACTTATGGACCGCCTTGAAGATCTCGTTGACCTCAACAGATTGCAAGGGTTACCCATAATAACGAAGTTATATCTGTAAATTGGGACAAAATTCTTATTGTTTCAGTTCTGAGGGTATAAGTTTTGTACAGTCTAAGAGACAATGATTTGCGGTTTCCCGTTCACCGCATGAGCGTCTATTACTGGATGACAAATGGTTTTGGGAAAGATCGTCGTTTCATAAACTACAACCAAGTCGAAGTCTTGTGCGCATACTATGTGCTAGTCATTTTCATTGATAGTAATATATTGGGACTTTTCTAGATTCATATTTAAGTGTGATTTGAAAGAATGTAACGAAGGGTTGTTTCGAATTTCTAAAGAGAGAAGATTCCATTTCGCAACAGACTTTGGTAAAAATGAACTTTGGTGTAGATTTGTCCTGGTGAAGGGCGTTTGAAGGTTTCTTGCATTACGAAGTTGTATATTACTGCCAGACACTTGGAGTAACCAAACCCGCATGCATCCTGGAGCCATGCCATGATACATTGTTTTTTTTAAAAAGTTATCATTCTATGTTTGTAGATTCTTGTTAAAAGTCTATCCCATTTCATTTCCTCCAGAATTGTAGCATATAGTGTAGATTTTGTTGCACTATAGATGTTTCTACCTGCTTCAGCTTGTGTTTTTTTTAAAATTCTTTTCTATTTCATCTATTTCATATAGGGTGCAGTTATCCCATATAATATCCCTATACTCCAATAAAGGTCTTATAAAGGGGTAATAAGAAAGTTCTAATGATTTTATATCAAGTTTAAATTTCAAACTTCTTCCTATGTCTAACCTTTCCCATGCTTTTGTAGTTATATCCTGTATAAAACTATATTGAATGAGTAAAGAAATCATTTTAAATATCTAGAAGGATCATACTATAACAATATGTACATGTTTCCTGTATCTATAATAAACAGTAGACACTTTTTGATTTAATTTAGATTGTTAGTAAAGTCCTATTATATTACAAAGCATTTTCATATTGTATGGAAATGCAATTAACTACACAATTGTTGCCTTCTTTTAAAGCTTATGGAGTTGTGACGGTTCCTTTTTAACACAATTCCATTCCTCCTGCTGCTTCTTCAACACCACTAAATACCTGGAATTAAGAAAGAAAATACATCAACAAACGTGATTACTGTTCAGCTTGTACTTCCTTTGTCAGTACTTGTAATGGTTTTTACCTCTTGAATAACCCACTTAAGTTAACGTGACAAATAAGAGTTTTTTTCTATCTGAAAGGAGATGTGTTTATAAAGACAGGGATGCATTTGTATAAACCTCAAAATGAATGAACCTACACAAATAAATAAATATAAATATATATGGCGACTAGAAGCTGACATTTGCTTTTAGACCACTCGTCATGCAACAAAAAGTTAATAAAAGTTTGCAATCTGTCTTCTTTTATTATATCGACCCAAAATTAGGAAGACCCTTTTATGGGCTTTAGAACGTCGGGCTGTCATAGTTAAAATGATTCACTCGTAGCTTCAACACTATAACTATTTAAGAAAAAAAAACTGATGTAACGTTTCAAAACTTAAACTTATAGTTCATGAATAATTCAATCTGGTAAGTAAAAAAGAATTGGTGGCTCACAAAATTCTATTTCTTTCTTTCTTTATTTATTTATATATTTATTAGCATCGCAAAAGGCCTCGGTCACACAATTTTTTTTCAGAATAGCCTTTAAGAGGTTCGAAAACCTAAGTTAGGAGAATGGGAATTTACATTCCATAATTTCTCTGAATGATGCCACAGAATGTTGGAAATCAGCTTCATTCAAATTTTAATCAATTAAAAGCTGCCTGCCATACTTGGTTAAAATTCAACATTCCTTAGTAAAGTTATGATGCGAAACCAAAGCCAAGAGGACTGGCAATCAGGGGTCATAACTCTTTTAAATGATCACGAGGAACGCTGGAGACAAAACTCGTTATAAGCTGCATGCTAAATCCTTGGCAAGGAATGCTGCAGAAACCAAAGTCTGGAGGACGGGCAATCAGTGACCATAACTGCTATTGAAATGAATGTCATTCATGGTGTCATCAGTATAAAGCTACCTTGCCAAATTGCAAAGAAATTCATCATTCCTTGGTAAAGTAACGCTGCAGATACCAATATCATGATAACGGATAATCAGGGGGCCATATAGTTAGAAATTAAATAAACTTAACGCTATTTTTTATTTGTTCTTTGAATGATAATTCCAAGTAAATGGCAATATATACCAAAATTGTATTACAATCTACTGCTCTATTTTAAAGATATGGCTGATTAATATCAAACATTCGTGTCTATAATCTGGGCTAAAAGAGTCGCCATGATGGATATACGTGTGACGTCAGTAAGTTTAACATAGTTTATCGCCGATACATTTGTCAACCGATTTGCTGTTACAATAAAGTTTGCGTTGGAATTGTCGAAAGTAAAATCACACACTACAACGATGTTCAATTATATTGTAAATATTGAAGATCGTTTCAGATTACAAAGATAACAACAGGAAACAAGTTATAAACCTGTCACGTTCATGCATCCTACTAACTATGGCAAGATAACTACTTAATGATTAGTTAGATAAACTAAATTTTTTATAAAGATACTGCGATGTACTTCTAAGACATGTATTTTGAATGCGAAATCAAATTATATCAAAATTATCTCATAACTTACTAAAATCTAAGAAAACTTCTAATCACTTTCAACCAACTGACAGCTTGTCTCATAACCGGAGTGGACTAAGCAACGTCACGATACGAAGCATTATTGCTTTCACAGGTGAAGAGCTTATAAATATGGCCAGATTCCATGCATTGGGAAAATCGTCAACTGCGGAGACCAAATTGAGAAACTATCCAATGCAAGACTATTAAGAAACAAAACTTTGGTAAATATGGAATTTTATACACATTTTACATTTTAATACAATGGGTTTGTCAGAAGCGATTCCTTTTCCTTTAAACCCATGAAAGGTTTCATCACCATAATGCTGCATGCCAAATTTGGTTGACTTCCATCAATCATTAGTAAAGAAATGCTGCAGAAATCAATGTCGGAAGAACAGATAATCACTGACCATAACTCCTGTAAATGGTGTCTTGGAACACAAGCAATCAAACTAATTCAAGCTCTTATTCATATAAAGGCGCATGCTGAATTTGTTTAAAATCCATAAATCTTTATTTTGTAAAGTTGTGATGCATAAACCAATTTTAGGACAATGGGAAATCAGGGACCACAGCTGCTCTAAATGTTGTTATAGAATGCTGAAACTTGAACTCCTTAAATGTTTTGAAGCTGCATTCCTAATCTGGTTGAAATGCAACAATGTTTGGTTTTTTTAAAAATGCAGCAGATAACAAACTCAGGAGGACGGACAATTAGGGGACATAACTCCAGGAAAAAATGTCGTGGAACACTAGAAATTGAACTTATTAAGGTCATATTAATAAAAAGCCGTAATCGAACTGACTTTGCTAAAGTTATACTGCAAACACCAACGCTTCGAGGACTGGCAATGAGGGGTACACAAATCCTCATTAATATAGAACTACATGCCAAATTTGGTTTAAATCCAGAAATCCTTGGTTAAAGTTGAAGTGCAGAAACGAAGCGGGGGTGGGGGTGGGGGGTGGGGGAATTAGAGACCATAACAAGACTGGAAATTTTGCTCTTCAAAGTTTATCAAGATAAAGTTGCATATTAAATTTGGTTAAAGTAAAACGGTGCGAAGTAGAATTAACTTGAGGAAACCAAGCTGTTGATGGATGTACATATAGAGGGAATGACCATAGGGCCCTGCCAACTTCGCCGAATGGGGCCCTAAAATACACGTCATTACTCGTTTGTTCCGCTTCTGTTTAACTGACTGTTATATTTATATAACACCGTCATAGGAACTATTTCTGCAATGTAATTTCGTATCTCATTGGTTTATCTGATAGATGTTCGACTTACTCTAACAATTTAAATAGAATAGGAAAGCATCAACTTGACCTAACTATACTGTAAAAAAACAACCGTTGATATTCATACTGGTGTTGTTCGTGTTTTTGCCGTTGTCTTAGGCTGCTGCTGATGACAATACTGAAATAAACAGGATAGGAATGAAGAAATTAGGAAAATAATTAATGGACGTACTTTTGTATCTGCATATCCAGCCAATCCCTATGTTTCAGTTTAAGCCAGGATTCTGGGAAACATTTCCTGCTTCCAAGTTTGCATCCGAGGAGAGCTCCTGCAACAGCGCCATTTGTATCAGCATCTCCACCCTACAGAGTACAAAAGTTTTATATAATTCGACTAAATATGCAATGGCGATGTAAACCATTTTATAAAGATCTTTGTGCTCAAGACGTATATTTCTATGTGAGTGTACGTTCCAAAGGTATTACCCTGAAAATCCACAAAACGTCTCTAATTATTCCGCCTAACCTGTAGCACTTAAGCTGCGTAGGAGAATGTTTCAGATCGGGGCGACATTGCTCACTTCGATAAGCCTTTTAAACGAGAGAAAGTCTATTTGCACCAAAGGTTTTTGGCCCATTTGCGTTTACATTCCTTTACCAATATGCACACATTTGCTTCCCCATGTGGCAAATTTGTGCTTCTACCACCTCGTTAGCCAGTCAAAGTTTGCACCACAGGAGCGTGGAATAGGATGGTTGAGCAAGACAATTTATTGTGAAAGCACTAATAGTCCTGTACTACGTCAGGGACTAAACTGTTTGTAATAAAAGTGTACACAAGACATTTTCAAGTCAGTCTTTCTTGGTGCAGATTTTAAATCTCAGAGTCTGAAAATATTCCCCCCCCCCCCAACAAATGTCACTTTTTGTATACTTATTCCGCATTTATAACGTGGAGTTTATTTTCTAGTTCTATTCTAGAAAGTGGTGCTGTTTGTCCTTTTTTCTCATTTTGTCCATGTAGTTGTCTACAAATGTAAGGGTTAGCAGTAAGCTTAGGTCTTGCGATTATTCACAACACAATTAAGTTCATTACGCTCATATGGGTTACAGAGAATTACATGTAAATCAAAATCTTGCAAAGCAAAATGGATATAATCCCTTAGTCCACTTGCAAATAAGCTGTATCAGAAACAATATCCATCTCCATTTCAAATAACCTCTAAACTCGCAATTCTTTCGTAGTTAGAAAATATTATGACCGTACATGCAGAAAAGCAATGTCTTTGCAATAATAAAGACTGGCTCCCTCAAAATTCACTTACTTACCTACTCATACATGCAAAGGTTTACTAAATAAATCAGCCAAGCAAGCAAGCAATCAGACTACACGCAGGAAAATATTTCCCAAAACTTTGTTATTGCAAATCTTTATTGTAGAAATGGTACTGAAAACAGATAAAGTTATGTAACTGCAATTAAAGTCAAGTTATGATGTATTTTAATTAATGAAAATTAGTAGTAAAATTCTATTTCATTTTCCATGAATGTGAATCCTGGATCCTTAAAAAAATTGCATTCATATTGTGTTGCCGAATATAACAAAAAAATATTTAAGTGTCACCAACAGTTTACCCTATCATGATACAATTTCTGACGATAGTTATTTTTGAGAACCATTCATTGTGTAATAAAGGTGGATATCTTAAGACTATAGTTAGTTTTGAGACCCATTCATTGTGTAATAAATGTGGATGTCTTAAAGTCGTGCCTATTAAATGGAAATAGCGAGAAGTTTAGTAAGCTGTGCAGTATCAAATTCTGCCAAACTTAACTTTTTATATAAAAGTTGACAATTTCTGTGTCTGCAATTCACAATCATAAAAGAAATGAGATACAAGTATCCAAAGAACGAAAATTGGTGTAGCAAATGAGGAGGAAATGCTTCTCAAAATTTATTAAAATATCACGTTTTGTACCACACGATGAAATATATCCGGTATTAACGTAGGAAAAGAACATTTTCTTTTTATTATATGCCAAACTTGCTTCGAACATTAAACTCACTCTTCCGCAAATCACATTCACACCTCCTTTTCGTAAGTTCACATCAGTTTCAATCATATTTATTGGCTGATAATACAAATATCAGCAATTTATGAGAACTGTTGATTTTGGATAAACTAATATATTGCAATAAATTACATTTTTTACCAATTGTAAACTTTTTACCTTATCTGACCACGCAAGTCCGATTGAGCGATGCAACACACCATGTTTTTCATAGTGTTGTCAGTAAAAGGGATATAACTTCGTAAAGAAGCGAACGTTGACGAGTCAAACATCTACGGCAAAAGATAATTTCCATGCCTGAGGGGTAATGCAGTTTCAATTTATAGTTCAAACTCACAAAATGCTTGCTTTTCTTGCTGCAAATAACATTCTATTCGCACACACAATCAAGTGGCACATGACGCATGGCATGATGAGAATTTTTTATTCTTATATGTGAAAATATAAGGGGATATTTTTTATTTGTGAAAATATAGGAATTAACAAATATAAAAAATATTTCACCAATATTTTCTATATTTCACACTTTTTTATAATAAACTGTTCTATTTAATTTTCATTCCCTTAATACATTTGTCTAGACAATACAGGAAAATATTTTCTTAAATTACCTAAATGTTGCTACACCAGCACATTTTAAAGAGTATTAATATCATTGTTGCCATCCTGAAACTGATAATAAATAAGATTTTGAGCAACTAGAAATTTCAGAATTTTGTACAAATATACGTTCATCTTCCATACTAAGCCAGAATGACATGATACAAAATAATAAACGTGTAAATTCGCATATTGTCCTGTACCTAATAGACCTGGTACGTAGACATGTTCCAGTGACCACTATCTGTAACTGAAAATAATACTTAAGTTGATTGCAGCTGAATTATTGAAGGGGAGAAATAAAATAGTTGTTGCATACAAAAAGGAAAATTTTAGAATGAAAGTAAATAAAAGATGTGCTTGTGAGACTTATGGTAAAGTCGTAAAATCATTGTTATTTCCGTCTCTCTAAGTTGCGTATGTGTTCGTGTTAGTGTATGTGTGTGTCGGTAATGTAATAAGATATAAAAAGTGAGAGTTGTATCAATTTTCCCGTTGCATGTCTTCCAGAACTCGCGGGTGATGTACGTAAAATATACTTGAATGGTTCAAATGCTCCTTTGAGTAATTCCAACTATTTATAGGCGTTCTGCTAAAGCCGAGTCATGATAGGGGCTTTATCGAAGAATTGAAGTTTAATACTATCACAAGAGCTCTGTGTGTTAGAGGGATGGATTGATTATCGTATATAGTATACGTTAAATTAAAATTTTTGTGCACTATCTGTTGCATGTATCTAGCAAAAAAACTTTGCATCATGGATGTTGAACGTAGCCATGTATAATAGGTGATGACCTGCGATTCTTGTGGGTGCCATTACAGCGGTGCTCTGATGAAGCTGGAACAAATTAACACCAACACGGGATATAATCTCATTCTCCCCTCTCTCCACCCCACCCCCCGCACATAAAAATAAATAAATATATAATTAAATAAAAAGTGTCCAATTATAAAGTAGAAAATATAATCACTTGAAATGCAAAGACGACAATAATATTATGTTAAACTTCAATATGTGAGCGAAGATTAGGCAAAAAAGTGATTGTTGTGTGCCGTTTGTGAATGACGGAGTGGCTGCATGTAAAACAAAGACTGAATACAAGTAGTATGGTATAGAAGTATAATAATCAGAAATCCTCCCACCAGAATAAAAATTATGAAAAATTAGAAAATTTAATAATAATAATAATAATAATAATAATACTAATAATAATAATAATACATGATAAAAATCTTCAGCATATATGTTTTGCAATTTCTTGTAAGTTTCTTCCAGCATCGCCTTCATTCATGACGCAAAAAATCTCTCTAAATTTGAGACGACAAAAATCTCATTTTTAATTGCCGCTTTGTATGTATTAGACTCAGGTTTATGTTAAATGTGAATGCTTACACTCATGGCGATTTCTTGGAGGGCTTTCCTGAAATCATTTTGCTTCAAAGCCCAGAAACCTGCTCCCAAACACTTGTACGTGTAGCCAATTGAATTTACTTCGTCAAGTTTCAGTTCAGAAAGATCTTCGCACTGAAGGCATCTCCTGAGTTCTTCTTTCTATAATAATAATAATAATAATTATAACAGCAAGAACAACAACAATAATAATAATAATAATAATAATAATAATAATAATATTAATAACAAGATGATGACAATGATTATGATGATGATGAAAACACACAGGCAAACATGTAAATACAGTGAGAGCTGTCACGTCACTTTACATCAAACGAAAACAACTTTATTTGTCTGCGTTGTCTCTCTGCTTGTTATCTCACACTCTTCCTGTTGAAAGTATCAAATAACCCTTTTTATGAATGAAGAGTAAAAAAGAACTGACCTAAGAAAATGCTTAAATATAGTTCTTTTTCAAATGTACAGACTAAAATCTCACAGAAAAAAATACTAGTATATCCCTTTACCGTAAAATTATTGGACGCAAACTTAATTACATTTTGATTTCATTCTCAAAAGTTTCATATATGTCTAAGACAATATGTTACCATTTTAATACAAGATTCATACCAGGCAACAGTGTAGAAATAAACGCCCTTATAAAATTTATCTGGTGTTTTGATTTGAAGAAAAATGAACACTTTTTCAAACAAGTGTAAATCGGATGGTGGCAAAATGTTCGAACTCTTCGAATTGGTGGCAGTAAAGACAACCACTTATTCTGTTAATAAGATGACCAGAAATCAAAATCAATCCATCTATCCAACTTACTAATCGAAAATCAACAACCTACAGGAGCGGATGGGGGGGGGGGCGGGGGAATCGGCACACCCATCACCCTTCAAATGGGTGCAAAAAAACCGGGACGTTTCGGGGGAGGGGGGAATCAGCACCCCACCATCTTAAAATGAGTGCGAAGCAACCGGAACGTTTCCTCGAGTAACTTATTTTCTTTACAGTTAGATGATTAAAATTATGCCCTGAAATGCAGGAACTTTCGGAGGCTTCGCCCCCTGGGCCCCCACCGGGACTTCTGTCCCACAAACCTCTCGCCTACTTATTTATCCCTCCCCCACCCCACCCCAACGATATTTCTGGATCCGCCACTGAACCAAACAAGGAACCAATCAATCAATCATTCAATCAAACAACCTCTGCTTCTTCTTCAAGACAGGTTGAACCTTCCCGGAACACATCTTCTATAATCGTCTGAATGATGTATTCCCCGTTCTTGTAGTGTCGATCTCCCCTCTGTAGCATTAAACTAATGGCAATGCAAACTGAGACCGCAGAGGCCCGGCACCTATGATATAATAAAAAGTAATTTTTTGGTATACAGAAGGAAACATCTTTCAACCAGAAAATTAATTCCAATTTAATTTCTTTCGTCAACATAGATATGGTCTTGGATGCACGCTCCTAACAGCTTGCATTCCTTCAGAATATATCGTGTCACGCCATTGTGAGAGGAATGCGTCAGATCACAGTCAACACATTAATTTATATCAAATTGATATGAGCTGTTCGCCGGAAATATACGTCAGTGTTATGTATGATGTTTATATAATATTATAAATATTTTAGGAAATTATAAATGTTTCTTCACTTTAATATTTGCTTAAATCTTAATGTTATCAGGAAAAACATGTTTAACTAGTGTCCTTGAATTAGGTTGTTTTGATCAATATGTTTTCTCAATTTGAAGGTCAAGGTTGGATTTTTGTTTACAAGTAAAATTCCATTAAGATGACTCACATTCTAGAACATTCTGTCATGTGACCAATCTTTATATATATCATGTTTAGTGGACATTTGTTCAGTTTTGACATTACCATCAGTCTTGTAAAGAGCTATTACAGTTGTGAAAATTCATTCCAAATTCTAAGAGAGGAATTATTTTAAATATTCATTGGATTATAACAGTGCTCATAAACTTTGGATTTTGGATTTTTAATTGATGATTTTGGAATTTATGTGAACTTATATTCAGATATTTTGGAATACTTCATTTTCACATCAGCACATCAAGATTTCTAGTACATCAGGACTTTGGAGACCATTAGCACATCATAACATTCAAGGACACAGCCGTGAATTCGGAACATTCTATATTTAGGATTTGTGATTAGAACAATCATTCTTATTGGATTATTAGGATTTCAAAACACATTACTGTAAGTGACTTTTTGATTTTTCATTTTAATTATCTAGTAATAAATTGCTTGTTGATTTTTACTTGATTTGTTGGTTTCACTTTCTTTCTGTTACATTTTTCTTAGACCATAGAGTCGTAACAGAAATTGGGGGCTCGTCGTTCCGGGATTGAATTTCTTTAAAGCATATTAGAGATATTAAATTTATCTTTGAAATTCATATTGATTTTGTCTCGGAGAATTTTTTTGTCTTTGGCAAAGATTTTTAATAGAGAAATTTTTTTTGTGTGAAACCAACAAGCATTTACTATGGCATCTAATGTTCAGAATTTCATTTTAAAACCTATCCAGGAGGGGATAGAGTGCATGAGAAAGTTAATTGAAGAGTTCAAAAGGTGCATCCATAGTGATGTTAAAACCTATCTTGACGAGCAGAATGTGGAAACTTTGGAAAATGCTGCTCGTATGGCTGATGATTATTCCTTGACTCACAAAATTTCATTTGGTAATAAATCGTCCTCTCAGCAGTTTTCTGGTAAAAAAACCATTTCAATCTCATTCGAGTACTTCCAAATTTCACAACAGCACAACTGTTAGGAATCAAACATCTGATAAGACTGATCAGAAATCCTTATCTCTTCCTACGTGCACTTATTGTAAAAAGAAAGGGCACGTTATTTCTGATTGCTTCAAGTTGAAAAATAAGCAACAGAGTAAAGACAGAGCTTTTCCAAATGCTCTTATTTCTAAGAGGTCAAGGTCACGGTCTTGTATTGAAATCAATACATTTGTTGGGTCAAACAAATCCAAGTCTGATTCTATTTTGGAGGCTTATGAACCATTCATGTCAGAAGGTTCTATATCACTTATTGGTGATTCTGCCAAACCTATCCCAATTAAAATATTAAGGGACACTGGAGCTTCTCAGAGTCTTTTATTATCAGGTACTTTGCCTTTGTCTGAGGAGTCTTCGTCAAGTGAAAGTGTTCTTGTTCAGGGAGTAGAGTGCGGCTTTGTAAATGTTCCTCTTCATTGTGTAAATTTGGCATCAGACTTAGTTTCTGGACCTGTGACTGTTGGGGCAGTGACTTCTTTACCCATAGAGGGTGTTCATTTATTACTAGGCAATGACCTAGCTGGAGATAAGGTTGTGGTTAATCCACTTGTAACTGACAAGCCTTGTTTGGATCAGAAAGTTGATTCTGTCGAAACTGAAATCCCTGATTTGTACCCTGCTTGTGCAGTTACTAGAGCTATGGCAAAAAGAGCTCTTGAGAGTGATGTTGATCAGGATATTATTCCTTTAGCTGACACATGTATTGGTCAGTCTTTTGATGAGGTCACTTTTTCCTCAGGTATTGATCAATCAAATGGTATTGATCACAGTGATCCTCTTTTGGCAACTCATTCTCTTTGTCCTACTCAGGATGACAAACGACAATCCCTTGTCGTTGAACAGGAGCAAGATCCCGAGATATCTTGTTTGTTTCAGAGGACTATTAGTGAAACTGAAGCCACACAAGTTCCAGTGTGTGACTTTGTGAAAAATGGGGTCCTTATGAGGAAATGGAGACCACCTGATGTACCCGCTGGTGACGAGTGGTCAGTGAGCTATCAAATTGTTGTTCCTAAGTCATATCGACAGGAAATTCTTAATTTAGCCCATGAAACTCCTTTGGCTGGTCATTTAGGAGTCCGTAAGACTTATCACAAGATCTTGAATCATTTTTATTGGCCGAAACTCAAAAGTGATGTTTCTAAATACTGCAGATCTTGTCACACTTGTCAAATGGTAGGAAAACCCAATCAGAAAATACCTAAGGTTCATTTACAACCTATTCCTGCATTTGATGAACCATTTAGTAGAATAATAGTAGACTGTGTTGGTCCTTTACCTAAAACCAAGTCAGGCAACCAATACTTATTGACCATCATGTGTACATCTACAAGATTTCCAGAGGCAATTCCTCTGAGAAATATAAAAACTAAAACTATTGTGAAAGCTTTGGTGAAGTTTTTTACACTTGTTGGCCTTCCCAAATCTGTCCAGTCGGATCAAGGGTCAAATTTTATGTCTGGAATTTTCCAGCAAGTTATGCATGAACTAGGCATCCAACAGTTTAAATCTTCTGCCTATCACCCTGAAAGTCAAGGTGCTTTGGAAAGATTTCATCAAACTTTGAAGAATATGATTCGATCATATTGCTTTGATACAGAAAAGGATTGGGATGAGGGTGTTCATTTGTTGTTGTTTGCTGTTAGGGAATCAGTTCAAGAGTCGTTGGGTTTTAGTCCCTTTGAACTAGTTTTTGGTCATACTGTCCGTGGACCATTGAAATTATTGAAAGAGAAACTTCTTTCAAATGAAGATTCAAAGATTAATCTTCTTGATTATGTTTCTGATTTCAAATACAAGTTGTCAAAGGCCTGTGAAGTAGCAAGAACTAATCTTCACACTACTCAGTCAAAAATGAAATTAAGGTATGACAGAAATTCACGGGAAAGGAGTTTTAAACCTGGTGACAAAGTTCTGGCTCTCTTTCCCATACCTCAAAATCCTCTTCAGGCTAAATTTTTTGGTCCTTATACCGTTGAAAAGAAAGTAAATGACTTAAATTATATCATTAACATTCCTGGGAGACGGAAACAAAAACAACTTTGTCATATAAATATGTTAAAGGAATATTTTGACAGAGATAGCCCAGCTAATTATTCAGTTAATTTAGTTGTACCTGTCCCACACAGTGAAGATATCAACGATGGAATACAATCAGACTATAGTGACTCTGGTATAACCAATCTTCGGAATTCAGAAATATTGAACAACCTAGACCAGAAACTTTCACATCTACAACAACAGGAGAGAAATGAACTAAAACAGCTATTACATGAATATGAGCACTTGTTTCCTGATGTTCCAACACGAACAAGTAAAATTTATCATGACGTTGACGTTGTAGATTCTGCGCCTGTGAAACACCATCCTTATAAGATGAATCCTCTCAAACAGAACTATCTGAAGAAGGAAATTCAGTATCTACTGGAGAATGATTTCATAGAACCAAGTAAAAGTAACTGGAGTTCACCATGTATTCTTGTTCCCAAGCCAGATAATACATTCCGTATGTGTACTGACTATAGAAAAGTCAACAGTGTCACCAAAACTGATTCATTTCCAATCCCAAGAATGGACGATTGCATTGATAAAATTGGAAATGCGGAATATGTCACCAAGTTTGACCTTTTAAAAGGATTCTGGCAAATTCCACTGACGGAAAGGGCAAAAGAAATTTCAGCATTTGTAACTCCAGATGGACTTTATCAATATAAAGTCATGCCGTTTGGAATGAAAAATTCGCCTGCAACGTTTCAACGTCTGATGAACATGATAACATTTGGTCTTGATAATTGTGACGCTTATATCGATGACGTCATTATCTACAATAACACCTGGGAAGATCATTTGGAAACCATTCGAAAATTCTTTGATCGACTCAGCGATGCGAATCTGACAATTAATTTGAGCAAAAGTGAGTTTTGCCATGCTTGTGTCACATTTTTAGGACATATTGTGGGACAAGGTCAAGTTAAACCTATAGAAGCTAAGGTCAAAGCTATCTCTGAATTTCAAGTTCCAATTTGTAAAAAGCAACTGATGCGATTTCTAGGTATGGCTGGATATTATCGGAAATTTTGTTCCAATTTTTCCAAAATTGCTGAACCTTTGACAAGTTTATTGAGTAAGAAAACCAAATTTTGTTGGTCTGACAAGTGTCAGGAATCTTTTGACAAGTTAAAGGCCATGCTTAAGAATGCACCAGTTCTTTCTGCACCAAATTTTAGCCAATCATTTAAATTATCTGTTGATGCAAGTGATGTAGGGGTTGGTGGAGTATTGATTCAGGAAGACAAAAGTGGTGTGGATCACCCTGTGTGTTATTTTTCTAAAAAACTAAACAAGCACCAGAATAATTATTCCACAATTGAGAAGGAATGTTTGGCTTTGATAATGGCTTTATAGCATTTTGAAGTGTATGTTACTACCTCAGCTCTTTCTCCAATTATTGTGTACAGTGATCACAATCCCCTTACTTTCATCAACAAAATGAAAGATAAAAATCGGAGATTGTTGAGATGGAGTTTGATATTGCAGGGATATAACATTGACATCAAACACATCAGGGGAAAAGACAATGTGATTGCAGATGCACTCTCACGTGATTAGAAATGTAATATTGCTTGATGTAATTAAGTCCAGTATCATAAAACATGTTCTTATGTAATTTTGGATATTATAGTATTAGATGTATATTCAAAAGAAAGCTTTATTATATAAATCTTTCTTTTTCTTTAAGAAGGGAGGTGTTATGTATGATGTTTATATAATATTATAAATATTTTAGGAAATTATAAATGTTTCTTCACTTTAATATTTGCTTAAATCTTAATGTTATCAGGAAAAACATGTTTAACTAGTGTCCTTGAATTAGGTTGTTTTGATCAATATGTTTTCTCAATTTGAAGGTCAAGGTTGGATTTTTGTTTACAAGTAAAATTCCATTAAGATGACTCACATTCTAGAACATTCTGTCATGTGACCAATCTTTATATATATCATGTTTAGTGGACATTTGTTCAGTTTTGACATTACCATCAGTCTTGTAAAGAGCTATTACAGTTGTGAAAATTCATTCCAAATTCTAAGAGAGGAATTATTTTAAATATTCATTGGATTATAACAGTGCTCATAAACATTGGATTTTGGATTTTTAATTGATGATTTTGGAATTTATGTGAACTTATATTCAGATATTTTGGAATACTTCATTTTCACATCAGCACATCAAGATTTCTAGTAAATCAGGACTTTGGAGACCATTAGCACATCATAACATTCAAGGACACAGCCGTGAATTTGGAACATTCTATATTTAGGACTTGTGATTAGAACAATCATTCTTATTGGATTATTAGGATTTCAAAACACATTACTGTAAGTGACTTTTTGATTTTTCATTTTAATTATCTAGTAATAAATTGCTTGTTGATTTTTACTTGATTTGTTGGTTTCACTTTCTTTCTGTTACATTTTTCTTGGACCATAGAGTCGTAACTGTCAGGATGCCGGTAATGTATATAAATACGCAACACACTGTCTGTTTCAAAACTCTACTATTCAATCGGAAGATCTGCATTACAAAATCAAGAATCATTCTAAAACTGAACACTTTACCGACAGACTTTGTTGGGTCTATCTTAAGCATTAAACATACTTCGTACCAGACACCAGAGTACCTATAATGTTCTATGTAGATACTGATTCATCAAATTTCAGTTTTATTCTTTACTAATATGGTTTACAATTGGTGTCAGAGGTTGCAAAAAATATGAACAGAATGGGCCAAGACTTATCAAACTGAGAAAATTGTCTGTGTTGTTTAATTTTTTCCCCGAACTTTCATGACCTGATAAAAATTGAACCTTGCTGAGTGAAAACATAAAGAATAGATGCTGTGTTTCATATCCACGACTATCGTCTGCTTATGAAATTATATATCGCGAGCATCGATCACTCGATTCTTCCACATATACCAAATTGCGAAAGTCGACTGACGATTAATTTGTAACTCAGTTATCTAAGGTATACAGACTTGAAAGGAAACATTGAATTAATCAAAATTATTAAACACACACACACACACACACACACACACACACATATATATATATATATATATATATATATATATATATATATATATATATATATATATATATATATATATATATATATATATATAGGGAGAGAGAGAGAGCGAGAGATCTTTTTTACTACAAATTCAAAACGCGCTTGCAAACAAATTACCTTGGATCAAAGTGTGTAGTTGTGCAAATATTTATGGCGTTTCCATACACCTGGTTTGTATCCCAATACGCATGGATTCCAAGGATGGAAGTCCTCATAACTCCTCCATTAGGGGCCAAAAACCGTCCACTATCTTCCCAAACGTCTTCGGATATCTAAAAGTTTTAAAATAACAAAAAAGCACTTACTACAGGAGCCCAGAATTATAATAACCAATTAATGTCTTCTTATGCTATGATATATTCATACAAAGGTTCCATGGAACACTATATTTTGCCTTGTTTGAATCAGCCCATCACCTCTCCATTTTTAAGTATAAGTGAATTCCCCTTTCCAAGTGTATATGTAGGGTGCATTCTGAATAGTTTTGAAGTTGAGACTCATGAGACATTTCCAAGTTTAGTGAAATACCCTGGGTGAAAATGTGGTTGCATAAGTGACTTGAGGTTTTTGTGCAATGAAAGTTATGTAATATTATAAGGTAGAAATCTCAGTCTCTGCCACGTTATGCTCCAGAGGATTGATGCCACGGAACCAGAACAGACTCGTGAAACACTGCTGCCGAGAAAGTGCATATGTAGATATCACAGGTGGCTGACGCAAGCTTAATGTTGGAAAAAAAAAGCAGTAGCCTGAAGGAAAACGAAATTCATACTGAGTGATAAAAGTTCCTCAGATTACTGCTATGACACGTTCTGACATCGGACCCTGTCTATCATACTATGAAAGCGACACGGTTAGTAACTTCGAAACACTTCGTTCCACACTTGACCCTCGATCTCTGGCTGCAAAATTCGCTACCTCTTGAGTGAAGAGCGCTTTTGCGGCACACACAAGTCAGTGGCGAAAACTGATTTGCTCAAAATTTACTATATAAGAAATAATTGCAATACACACCATTTCGAGTTTAACAAAATAAGATAAATAATGAGTCTAGTACATTTTGTTTATTTAATTGCTGAAAAATCAAAGTAGTAAATTTTGAGCCAGTCAGCTTTTACCACTGACTTGTGTGTTCCGCAAAGGTGCTCTTCACTCAGGAAGCAGATAATTTTGTATTCTTTGAATTAAGAGTAATTAGTTTTTCCAAACACATATGTAATTCTTCCATGGAATACGATTTCGAGAGTTGGTTCGAGCGAATGGTAAGTAGATATCTACCTTTGTATCTACCTTTGTACTCAGATTGATGAAAGAATCTTTCGTAGAGTCGCATATCCCTGTAAGTACTGGCAATCCGTAGGTCAGCGTAACATTTTCTGACCAGGCAAAGATTCGCGCAAAGGATGGTTTGATGAATAGAGACATATATCAGGAGTAACATGATACATAGATTATGGCTGGGTACCTTCATGGACGGACATAGCAGCCAGAGAGCGAGGATCAGGTGTGGAACTGAGTGTTTCGAAGGTATTAACCTTGTCTCTTTTACAGAATGATAAAGACAGGGTCCGGTGTCAGAACGGGTCATATCAGTAATCTAAGGAACTGTTGTCACTCGGTGGGATATTTTCCCTTCAGGCTACTACTTTTTTAACATTAAGCTTGCATCAACAACCTGAGTACTTCAAAGGTTTTCAAGTTATGACCCAGGGGTTGCGCCCTAGACAGTAAGGACAGACACAGGGTATGACTCAGTGGCGATGTTGGATTATCAAGAATGTTAACTGCCTATAATTATGTCACATTCAAAGATAAAAAGTATAATTTATATGTGCTCTGAACTCAGTAACAATTTGAAGAAATTAGGGTTACCTAAAATTTATGAATTGTAGGTTTCATCACATTCATACTGATAGTTTTACAGTTTACGCAAAACCATCAACATTTAGTTGACGACACCGACGACGACATCAGTATCTCTGTATCTCACATATTTCTATGAAAAATGTGAGACAATGAAGTCCTAGGGCACAAATATATTTGTGTATAAAATATCTTCTCAAAATATGAAATCTCAGCCTTAGAAAAGAAAGGACAAAACAAATTTAACACATTAAAGTAAGAATGACTACAGCCTTTGCATATGTTTATGAACATGATACTTGCTTTGTGTGGATTGGCTTCGAACCCTTCCCTGGTGATTGTAATGTACGTTGTATGCCCTATACCAAGGCCACCATTGTCACCAAGCTCATGCAAACCTTCCTCCATCCACTTGACCAACCGTCTCGCAAAATCATTAGGCTTTACCTTTGACAGGGAAAGATAGGAAAGGTAATATAAATAAATAAATAAATAAATAAATATAATTTACAATAATTGCAATAACGATATATATATATATATATATATATATATATATATATATATATATATATATATATATATATTGAAAATGAAACGATATTAAAACAAGATATAGATGTTAAAACAAGATACATCAGTGGTGGTGAGAGTTATCTCCCATTTATCAAGCAGGGAACATGGTTATTTATTGTTTAATAAAATAATTA